>ML779072.1:372717-418676 GCA_009831015.1 Picea engelmannii | reverse complement strand
GACTTTTGGCGCTTCATCTCCTAGGGTTAGATTTTTGGATGTCTAGGAGTTTTGACATTCCTGTCTATTGTAAGAAGGCCTTTTGAGCCTCATTGTAATCATGTTCTTGCGAATGCGAGTAGCCGTCACATCTCTTCTCAGAGATAAGCTGCCACCATTCTAGCGAGTCTTTCACTCTGTATTTTTACAGTCTATGTACATTTCTTTCATTAATAGAAATCGTGTATTATTGTATCTCTATGTTTATGGTTGCATCTATGATATATTTATGTTACATTATTGGATATATGCGATATCTCTGTGAATTTCTTTATTATATCTCCGCTCTCATTTTGTGCCGAAAATAATCTGGATCAGTAAGGGTCGGCTTAAGAGAGCCTCTCACCTTTAAAATCTTCTTAGGATCGGTAACAGGTGTGGTCTGTTTACCATCCCGATTTTTCTTGGTATTCCTTCATCTGGATGCCAGCTTATTAATCGTGGAGTTTCCAAGTGAAAGATTGGAAAGACTTTAAAAGGTGTGCACTCTTTGTTCACTATCAAAGGGTGACAATTTCAGTGAAAAATGTCGTTTTCCCAGGGAAAAAGATTTTGTAACTTTGGTCCCCGACAACGGTGCCAAAAATATGTTATTTCAGAGTCTGTAATTAAGGCTTAGAGGTATAGTGTCTAGGCATCCAAAATTGAGTAATGGGTAGAGAAGGAAGAAATGTCAACCTTCGGCAAGGGAAACTAGGGTTGATTTCTAGGTTGTTGTCTAGCTTCCAACTGTTCCTGGGTATTTATGTCCCTTTCAATCGCTGCCCACGAACGTTCCAGTTCTACTCGGTTAGTGGTTGTTTTAAGAATAGTATAAAAAATATTCAAGGCAATATGTGTTTGATCTGATAGTCCGGGTTCAATACTAGGATGTCATGTCACAGGGACAGTCATAGAGGAACAGAATGATAAGAAAATCTCAAAGAATTTTTTTAGATGTTGTCTCAATTTCGGTTGTATAAAGGAGTGTTATAGCTCCGATGGTGAAAACAGGATGCAAACCGAAGGCCCTTTCCTGTAACTGAGTTATATTTTAATAAATGTGTATGAGGTGTAAGAAAAACATTAAGTTGTCTATCATGTAAGGATCCTATCAAGGGAGAATCTCACTTATAAATAGAAGAAGAAAAAGATGAATAAATAACCTGATGAAGCATAATATATATATAGAAATCTAAAATGTTCACTGGTCTTATACCCGTTGATAGCCATTACAGAGGAAAAATGGTAAACAATATAGAAAACTAAAATTTATTCACTATAGTAGAGGTTGTACTAAATGATAGCGAAACATTCATCAAATACATATATGAAATGAAATGAAATATGAAATATAAGGAAACAAAATCATAACACAGTCATGACGGAATCGAGAATTTTTGGATTTGCTTTATATTAACTCTCAAGGGAGAAAAACTCTCTATTACAATCGACCCAAAAAGGTCCAGCCCTTTGTTCCCTCCTTCTATTGTGTATTTATACAAATTTACATATGATGGAATCCCAAGCGTTCCAGGATTTTCAGTTACAACGAGAAGGAGATCAATCGTTTCATTTCTTTATCCTATGTCTTTATTTTGTACCAGAATCCTACCCTCTCACATGCTCGGTACAAGTGACACATTTTTCCACCCACCGAGATATCAACCTTGAATGTTCCACTTGACCATTGGCCTAAAAAATGTAACAATCTCTGACTAATTGTGGCAACCTTTCTTCTATCTGTTGGTCTAGGGTGTCGATAGCGCACAATTGCACACTTGGTTTAATAATCCATTTATCTATTTGAACTATGTCTGCCAGAGTTACTTGTGAGACTTCGGCTGAATCTCTTTCTTCTTTCTCATTTATATAAAGAGAGAGTTTGACCATATTCATTTGGCTCAGTGTCTCAGCATTACTCTCACTATCAATGCCTAACAGATTTCCATCTATAGAACCGAAATCCTCTTCACAGGATTTCCTTACCTTATTGGCTTGCAATTTGCCTTCTGATATGCTGCGTTCCCATTCTTTCAACAAAATATTACCTCGGGTCTGTTCCGAAATGGAAAAAATAGAACTTTTCCCGATTCCCTATTTGTTGTAGCTATTACAGCCTCTTGAAATGAGACCCGAGCTGCTCCAGCTTCTCTCTCTCTGACAGATAAGCTTTCTAATACTTGATCAATAAGTATACAATTGTCCCGAATTGTCTCTACCTTGGCAAGTAAACTTCGTTGGGCTGTAGAAACCCTACTCTGAATCTCCATAGCTTGCAATTGTTTGGGTCTAAAATTTCGAATGGTGACCCTCTGCTCATTGACGATGGTTCTGGTTGGCATATCTACATGGTCTAATTCCCACTAGACCATATCATAGTAAGGGAGCAGACGTGGCCTAGCTGCTACTTTATCCATTTGAGCCTAGAAGATGATCTTATATTTTGTGATTAGGTCATCTTTTTCATTTTCACTGGAATCATCCAAAACATCTACCAATTTGGACTATAGAACCTTAGAAATATATGACCAGGTCCTGACAGAGTCGACACTTTGAGGTGAAGTATCAGAAACGTTGTCTGAACCTTGTCCTGAAACCTCAACAGTGGCTTTAGATGCTTTTCGCAAGGCCATCACGAGGCATTCTACTTTAGCTCTCCTGCGATAACAATATGTATACATACAGAAATTAGTTCACTCTAGAAAGGTTTTCTCTGCGTAGAATAGGAATGAAATTTGTGACAACAAATAAAAGATTCATGCCTTCGACCATTTAAAACTAGGTCGTCCTTAGGAAAAGAACGGTCAAATCATTCTTAAATATAAATTTAGCAATAAAAACCAAATCCTTACTTGTCGATTCACCTCATCGGGAGCTTTCCCTTTAACTCTTTAAACCTCTAAAACCCGAGGTTGCGATAATTAGCTTTGGTTAATAAAAAATGTAACCATAATTAGGCGTTTAATTAATTACATTATTATTTATATCGCGACTCGGGGCTTCGAAGGTATATCTTTTGAGGGAAAATACGTCGAGTTGCGAATTCCCGGCAAAGTTTAACTGCAGCTAATTTTTTTACCTTTAACATTAACCCGGGTTACTAAAACAAGAATCTCATGGTTTCGGCTATTGGGGTTATGACGGTAAGACTTTGGGAGCTAGCAAATGCTAAGACACGAAATCCCGATGATGCTTAACTACGGTTTAGAGTATTTTTACTCTCGGTAATGATCTGGGTAAACTTTTTTAAAACTAGTTCGTCGTCTCGCCCCTTAGGACTTGTAAACTATGTGATCTATAACTCCTGACATGCGACATCCCGAAGTAAAAAGGAGAGACTCTTTTAAATGATAAAAAGATAAATCTTACCTTAAGAGTATGATAACCGTCGCTATTTGCGTGATGAGACTTTTGAGATTTTGTGAAAAATAAAGGAAAATACGAAAGCTGACTTTCGATTTCAAGCATTAAGATATGAAATTTTAAACAGGATAAAAAAAACAAAGGCGGCTCCAACATCCTCGACTGATCAGAAGAACCTGCGTACACTAAGTTAGACTTTAATGTCTTATCTACCCTCTTGCTGCCAAGAGAGCAGATTGATCTGAGTATATATACTCAGTTTTTGTATTTTTGTAAGGATCGATGGTAGAACAAAACTCCCAACTGTAAAGCTTTAACAAATCCTCTGGTTCTCTGGTTATACAATGATATTTTGGGATTTCTTGTTTAATGGTGGCCAACCTCCTCCTTTCCTTGTTCCTCTAAATCTGAAAGCCCAGGTATGGATGATCCAGTCGGTTGTTGTTGTAACTATATGATGCATGTTTGAGTGTATTAGTTCTGCAATGTTTGGGGTTTACTTTGAAGTTTCTCTGGTATGAGAGGATCTCATATCTGATACTTTTCCCCTTTCTTTCTCTCCACTTACTCACCACTATGCAAATTTACTGGCTTAAGTTAAATCAAGAAGTCACATGTCCTCGTTGTTTCAACCCAGTTTTCTGAGTGAGAGATATTGTTCTGAGTTTACTTCCATTTGATCACCCCCTTTATAAACAAATCGTGACATAAACTGATGGGCCTCAGGCTTACTCTTGCTGCAATCCAGGAGTGACTTCTGATGCCAACATATACAATGTCCCAAAATATATTAAACTCATCAATATCAAGATTCTCAAGAAATGAGAAAAAGGTACTGTACACCAATGCATGATTCATGCCCCCCGGCCATGAGGGGGAACATTTTTCATAATTTAAGATCAAAAAATGCCAAGAATCATGCAATTCTACTACTTCAAATGCAAGGATTCCCCCATTCCAATATAAAGAAAGAAATTAAATCTTTTTGTTTCAAAATTTTCATTAAAAGCAATAATGAACTTTATTAAAACAAAGAACCCAAACTAAATTTTTTATTTTAAAGCGAACTATTCAGAAGAAATCTGATCTTTCCCTAAACAATTCTAAATAAAACACATGCCTCGTAATTGAAAGACACTCAAAGAAAGAGATTAATCCTTCAAAACCAAACAAAGAAAAGATGGCTAAAAAAAACTCAAAGAATGTCAAGCAGATTGTAAACAGATCAATATAAGCTCCAAAAGTTCAATCAAACTAATCAAAAGAAAACTAGGCATCAAAAAGATAGGAAGACCTAATCCAAAACTTTTATAAATGAGTTTGCAGCCTGGTAGTGGGGTACAGTGCGAGAATTAGGGATTCTCATAGTCTAGATACAGGTAGGGTGTGAGAAGGTCGCACTGAATTGAACAGTAGGGTGCGAACATCAATGATTCTTGCAGGCCACACAAAGGTATAGTGCGAGAAGGTTTGTAATCAAGAAAAATTTGGAAAAGGGACAAAAAAATTGAGTGAAATTTCAGATCCAGAGAGTCTGGATGGATATCCCACAGACTCAGAGACCATAAATCAAGCAGTCAAAGAAAGGGAAACTAGACTAACTAGGAAACAATCCATTCCCCAGTGGAGTCACCAATTTTGTTATCGGATAAATCGGTAGGTGCAGACACTAACTGATCTCCCTAGATCCACCTAGATCTAGAACAAAACACACCAGAACATGATGCTTTCCTTAAGTTTTAAATATTCAATTTACTAACTAAAGAGGGATAGGTGACATACCATTTAAATGTCGCTTCCTCTCGCTATCACCATCCTAGCTCTGTTCCAACACTCATACAATGATGATCCTGCAAAAGAACGCAACCAACCAAAGTGATAGTAATAGCATAAACTCAATATAAATCTATGTATGTGATCAAGGAATCATACAATAAAACACGCCAAGATTTATAGGAAAGAATTATATTACTGTATAATATTAAATGTGAAAGAGAGATTACAACCATGGCCTTGATGTCATAAGGTCCCTTCCAACTATCCTTCGTTCCCCACACACTTCCATTCCAATAATTATAAGAGCACAGATCTGATGATATTCACAATCTATCTTGACAAAGGAAAAACTCAAAGACACTCCAACCAAGCTAATAATTCCAAGCCAAATCCAACTTAGCCCTTCTCCATGAGAGATCCTCTCCTTTTATAAGTTGAAGAGGATAAGGTCAGGAGGTTGGGATGATTCCACTAAATCATGAAAGAGAGTAATATCCAAACCATTCAGATGCCACCTCACCATGGAAGTTTCTCCTTCTATAAGCATCGAGAAGATGCTCGTTTTTCCCATGTGTAAGAATTCTCGCACCCTGCCTATAGAGTAGACTGTAAACTCCTTGCGACCTAGCTATGATGCAGCCTGCAAGAATCAGTCATTCTTTCACCCTGCCTATATAGAAACCCACAAACATCCTCTTTAATAGGGTTTTTACAAAGGAAAATGCAACTTCTTTTCTCAGGAAAAGTTCTCCTTCCTTCTTTCTTCAGGAACTCAGGCCACTGACCCCTTTGAAGACTACATATAGGTTTACATCATTAATGGTCATAGGGATGATGAAAATAATGTGTAACAATCTATATGACAACATATACATCAGTGAGACTTCCAATATGATATTTATACTGGAATATTTTGGATACTCAAATGATCTCCAATGCATCCTGGGAAAAGCACATAACATAGTGAGCACCCAACCTAGGGTCTTCATCCTAATCTTGAAATGGTATGAATCTATCCATATGAATAGATATCCTGATGTCAAACATGGTATAAACCACTTGATTACTAGTCATTGATGTATATCGTTAAAAAGTGTGAGGGAAATCACTAATGATGACAATGATTCCCAAGGTACCCTAGTGCATTCCATCGAATGTGAATAAATGAGTTGAATTTGAACATTCATGGATTCATTCGATCAAAGGAAAATGGTGTAAACCTACTATTGAAGGTGAGTAAACTTTCCATTGAGGAATGAAAGCTCCAAGGTACTAATTGGTTTCTAAGTCAAATTCTTGGATAATGCATTGAATTTGACAAGAACAGACTCATCGAAGGAGGGCCAAGATGTTTCCCCCATCATTGACATGAAACTCACTTAGGAAAGTGATGTAAGATGGTAGATTAAATGAGTGTGGACTGACACAAGGATGAAATATGGTAATACCGTAAATTCATTTGTTTGAAGTGAAAATTCCCTTAAACATTGTGAGGCATGAAAAGTGACTTAGCAACATTGACTTAGTGAGTACCAAGAACATAATGTGACGATAATTAGAAAACTCTTCAAATGGAATGAAAAAGTATAATGACACATAGAATTGGTATGACTTGGAGAAAATCAAATTATCCAACCGTAAGACAAGACACAAATAGGTTCCATATTCAAGCGTGACAACAAACACCTGCCATAATTCTTTCCAAAACTTGACACACTTCCTTCAATTTCCCTCGCACCATGATTGGTGAGTACCTCTTTATTTTTAACGATATTGAGGAGGATAATAGATGTTCGGTGTAGCTCATATTCAATGATTCCCTCAACATATGGTTAATGAACCTGAAGGAGGGGTTTGGTCATGTATGGGTCCTTCAATGCATAATTTTATGAGCCCAAAGAAGGAAAGATCGATGGTATTTTCATGTTTAGAGAGTTTGAAAATATCCTAAAGACGACTCCAAGGGTGTTCTTTTTCAAAAATTTAGTCCCCCAAGCCTGAAAAAGTGTAAAACAATACAAGGGAGAACTCTTATAGTCATGATTGACTAGAGTGTTCATTTTTCATAATTATCCCACCCAGTTCGAAAAAGGATTAAACTTATACTAAATAGACACCCTTTCAAACATTTTAACACGTTTGAAAGTAAACAAGCTCACTCGACAATCTTTTAATTTTTAGGGAGTCTGAAAAGAGATTAAAGGAGACTCCAAAGAGTTCCTTTTTCATATAGTTTTTATGATCCTAAAAAAGTGATAAAAATATGTTCAGTTGTCTTCTTCAATTTTTAACGATCTTGACACAGAAAGAGAACTATGCTCGAGGTAGGTTTCATTTTTACACAGGAATGAAATAGAGAAAAAATGTGCTTGGGGTAGGTTTCATTTTTACAAAATCTTGAAAGAGAGAAAAAAATATGCTTGGTGTAGGTTTCATTTTTACATAAGATTGAAATAGAGAAAAACTATGCTTGGGTATATTTCATTTTTATACAAGATTGAAAGAGAGAAAAACTATGTTTGGGGTAGGTTTCATTTTTACACAAGATTGAAATAGAGCAAAACTATGCTTGGGGGTGTCCGTTTCATTTTTACATGAGCTTGAAACAAATATTGAAATTGTGCTCAGAGTGATACCCATTAGTAGGTTTCTTCCCAACATGATTCCCAGAGGTTGGTACTTTTCGCCCAACTTAACCAACTCTAGAGGTTTAACTCCGACATGATTTCTAGAGGCTAGAGAAATGCACCCCAATCTTTGTTTCATCCGTCGACTCTCCTTTGGCACCCAATCAGATTTATGAATACTAATAGGAAAAGGTTCACCAAAGGGGGAGGAAGAAAGAGGATCAACTGACATAGGAGGATGAAAGGAAGGTTGGGTTACGAGATCTAAAGACTCAACTTAATTGCAGGGGGGTTCATTTCATTTTTTAATGAGCTTGGCATAGATAATGAACCATGCTCATAGGTCTCTGTTTCATCTTTTAACGAGCTTGACATAGAAAATGAATTATGCTCATGACCTTATGTTTCATTTTTTAACGATCTTGACATAGGAAAAGAACTTTGTTCATAATCCTCTATTTCATTTTTTAACGAGCTTGACACAAAAACAAGAAATTTTATTGAAATTCTTTGTTTCATTTTTTAACAAGCTTGACACAAAAACAAGAACTTTTCTCGAAATCCTTTGTTTCATTTTTAACAAGCTTGACACAGAAACGAGAACTTTTCTCAAAACCCTTTGTTTCATTTTTTAACAAGCTTGATACAGAAACGAGAAATTTTCTCAAAACCATTGACCATGGCTTCCAAGAGGTCTTCATCAGATGGAAGAAAAACACTTTGAATGGAATACATTTCAAGGGACTTAGTAGGGGTAATGAAGGGAATATCGGGATCCAAATCCCCTATCCATTCTAGGATCTTGGAGATCAAGTTGAATAGTTGGAGTAGCGAGGACAACCTACAGGAAAAAGGTAAGTCATCTATATTTTCCTCTTTCTCTCTCTCTTTTGATTTCATTAATGAACATATAAATTAGTCTTAAGGGGAAGTTAGTTTCCATTTGTGTTCCTTCTATCTTGGTATCTAAGGGGTATTTCACCTATCCATGGGGGGAATTCACCACAACAAAATATGGCGACTCCACTGGGGAATATCACTCACTAGATCCACTAAATTGGGATCTCCAAGATTTTTGGGGAGAAAATACCTCTCAAATATTTTAGGGATAAAATATCTCTCAAGGATTTTCGGGAGGAAATATCTCTCACGATCCATCAAATTAGGATATTGGTTTGAGAAAATATCTCAACCATCCATGAGAATATTAAATTCTCCTTGAGATTAGGAAACTATATGTGAGGTGGATTCTCATACTAAATTAATTTCCTTTTTTTAATAAAAATGAATAATACATGTGCACATAGTATTTTTACCTTCATATGATAAATTTCTCCCCCAACATGTCTAGGGATCATGACAAAACTCCCTCAATTAAGTGTGACAAATAAGTGTGTAACATTAATCCTCATTGGGACTCTTCAAACACTAGGGCACTCATGCCACCATTCAAATGAATTTTTTTTCCATGTCCTGCAAATTTTCATCTTAAAGCTACAATATCCTTGGGAACATAGGATGTCCATACTTGTTGATTTTCATAATTTAATATATCAAGTAAATATCATAACAAGAATATCCCAATTACTCATGGATTCAATTCATTCGTCACAATAATTCACATTCCCATTTAAATCAAATAGAATCCATAATTAGAAAATTCTTACACAATTAAATAGGTCAAGTTATACACTTATCTTATCAAGGAAATATACAACACCAACTGACTACCAGATGATGCCTTTCCTCCCAATATTAGGCCTTACTATAGAGTTCCCTCCTATAGTATGCCACCCTCGTGCCAAGCCATGATACCACAAGGAGAATGATTCAGCTAGTCTCCAACTCAGATGATCTAGTAAAGTTACTCTCCTCCCCCCACTAACAATAGTAGAATTTTACCCCTTTCCACTTAGCTCAGGTTCTCTACAAGTTTATCACATAGTTTATCAAATATATTTACTCTACACAAGAGAGTCCCTTCTCTGATATACATTCCTTGGCAACCATCCCTTACCAGTGATGGTTTATTTCTAGTAAGTACCAAGCTATATCCCTCTATTGCTCCATTTTGGATCTGGGTCTTCTCTATTTAAGGGTGATCACTGTAAAATTGGACAAGCTTCCTATTTTATTCAAGGAAATCTCTCCACTTTCTTCTTCTCTTCAACTTGTTCTCACAAACACCTTTGTTCACTGCACCGTTATCTTGTGAGTTCGTCGCTCACTTGCTGTTTCTTAGAGTATTCTTATTTTTATCAGCACTGTGTGCTCTCCTCTCTACTTACCACTCTTAGCTACTAATTATTCTCTTCTCTATTTGTGTGCATGTCTGGGTATCCTTTTGCATGTATCTCTTTTTCATTGGTTGTCTCTGGTGGTATTTTTCCACATTTTCTCTCTTCCTCCACCAATCCCTCTAGATTCCCATGGCTTCCTACAAATGAAACCTATGTTAGAATATGAATGGATGTGCTCATTTTACCATTGAAAATACTATTGTCACCCAACCATAGTCTGAAGCCACCTTCCGAGCACCTTAACTTTAACAGAGAATCACTTTGGAAGCAAACCCTAGGCTAGATAGCCAAACAAATGGTAGCGCACTTTTCCCCAAGGATAGCGCACCAATAAGAGTTGATCAGATAGTCCAAACCCTATCCAAGAGATAGTTCAAGCATCACTGCTAGCTGCAACGACATCTCTCCTCCCAACCTACACACAATACTGGGCACTATAGTACGCACAAGTTGTTGTTCTGCAATTCTAAGACTGCCTGCTAGAAGGAGAACTGACCTCCTGTATTTATACTAATTCTGGCTATCTGCTTGGGTCGAATTCTCATTCTGGGTATCTCTTTTTTCAGTATATATTATTATTTCTGGCCTACTTCTTCTCTTGGAGGCTAATAACCTAATATAAATTATCTTCTTGAGCCGACAAGTCTTCTAGGGTTATTATCCAACTCATTAGGGTTTCTTCTTGCTTCCCGAAGTATTATATCCTTGTCTGGTTTACACGTGGAGGTAAATACCTCCCATGAATATCATAATATCAACACTCCCTCCTAGCTAGGGAGTTATTATAGGTAATGGTATTGAGCACAAAAAATACCATTCACCCGGTAGCATCAACATAGTTATCTAGACTAGATGCTCACTCCATACTCTATCTAAGTAATCAGACATGATGCTCACTCCATAGAGTGATACAAGAGCCATTCTTCTAATCTAGAAGAGTAAATGTTCTGAACCATTTTCTGTCTAGAAAATCTCTGTTCATCATTCATCTGGTTGATAATTATTTCCAATAAACTGTTGATAGTCTTCAAGGCAATCAGAACAAAATAGAACACAACTGTGTCTATCCATAGTAGTACATAATTGCAATCTAGTGGTACACTACCACACCAAGTAGAACATAAGTACTTGATTAGTAACGTATAGTCACAAACATTGGAACACATCCACCACAGTAGTATACATCTACTATCATGTAGTCTTCATAACAATCATCTGATATCAATCTGCATAGAAACAATGTTATGATATAAACTGAATCATCTGGACCAATCTTTCACTCACATCTATGAGATTTGAGAGAATATCTACCCTTAAAAGGTAAAACATCAATGATGAGATGTCTGGACTATTCTTCTCAAGCAAGGAAGAATAATTGTCCTGATTTTTGAACCTGGACCATTCCCCACCCTAGGCCATTCTTCCTACACTAATCAAAGTGCACCTTGAAGAGAATGTATAAAACCTAAGGAATGCCTGTCCCTAATTTTTGAGCCTGGACCATTCCCCACCCTGGCCATTCCTCCTACACTAATCAAAGGGAACCCTAGAGAGAATGTATAAAAACTAAGGAATGACTGTCCGAACCATTTCCTCTGTTAACCATAAGAGGAAAATATTGTCTTATATCAACCTCCAAAACAGACCATTCCTCATGTTAACCACAATGAGAAATCATTGTCTGGTGAGGCGAGCCAGTCTTCTTGAGTAACCCTCAATAAGAGAGACTTCCCTAGACCACTCCCCAGGTTAAACACAATGGGAAGTCACTGTCTATGATACATCAACAATCTGGACCATTTCCCATGTTAACCACAATGGGAAATCGTTGTTCGTCAGAAATCTCAATCCACTTTCCGAACTGGAAAGGAAAATACTCATCCTGGACCATTTTTTGAACTAAAAAATAATTGTCCATAGATCAATACATATCAGTGCTCCCTCCCAACCTGGGAGTCATCTCTTCCTTTTTCAATAAGGAAGTCATCTCCATGAGCTCCAACTTGAGTATGCAAACTCTTTCATTTTGGACAGAGGCTTTACCAAAACGTCTTCTTATCTCCTCATCTATGGAGATATGTAATGGAGAACCTCTTTCTCCTTTCTGAACTTCATCACGGATAATGTAATGCTTGATTTCAAATGTACTTCGTTCTAGAGCATTGGTTTTCTTTGAAGACTTCATGTAGCTCTGATCAATAAAGTATATCATTGTTGGAACACTAGAACATATCCATGTGGCACTTCTTTTGTCAACATGAGATCTGTTCTACTGAGTAATCATCTTGATACAATATCTCTGTTATAGATAATGTTCACCATGCTTCTATTGTGCATTGGAGTTTCTTCACCAAGTTGTCTTCTTCCATCTGTATACAAGGGTCTCTTTCCGGTATGCCTCAAAGTCTTGAGGTTTCTCTTTATAAGCTCTTTGTTCAATTGTTCTGGAGAACAATATTTTCATTCATCTTGATGTGGCACTCCAACCCATGGATGATATGATGAATCATGTAGAGGTATGTCTAGTTTACCGGAATGAGCACTCATCATAGTCTTCTCCCTCCATCTGGGAGAACCTCTAGTTTTGGATCTTGCAATTATTTTATTCATAAGTATTCTGTACACTTTTATTCATCACAACTTTCAGTTCTACTTGATTGCTTTCATATTAGGCTAGTAATGTTGTGATTCTTGATACAATGACTCATTGTTCAGGCTTCTCTTCTTTCTTGGAATATTCATGTTCTTCCTCATGTTTTTATTTATCTTTAGGGTCCATGGAGTTTCTTATAGATTCCATGCCCTAAAGATTCCACTTCTTTCTTTTATCATAGGATCACAGATCTAGATGGAAAATCAAGCATACTTTAAGGCTTCTCTTCAAAGAAGACTTCTTCTGAGGTTGAACTGAGCACATACTATCTTTCATGGTTACTATCATGGATATATAATTCATCATCTTCAATGGATCATAGGATTATCTCCCTCCTAATCCTTGCTTCATGTATGAGTACATATAATTGGCTCCCTTTGTCTAACAGAGTCCATGCTTCCGTCTGCATCCTTATTGTCTTTTGCAATATATAATTGGCTCTTTATGTCTAACCGAGTTCATACAAAATGTCATAGGTCTTTCTCCAATTTCCTCTTGATGTTGACTTCTTTCTGTCATTGCTTCTTCTAAGTCTCTTCATGATTGATTCAATTTATTTCATCCTTTCATGTGTATTATCTAATGATATCAATCCTTATCTTTTTGTTCTTCCATAGATATATTTCTTATTTGAATACATTATCTTTTAGGAGATAGATATACAAGATATGTACATAGACAATGCAAACAAGATATGTACAAGAAATAAGAAGAGTATTGTTGATCTGGATTATTTTCGGCAGGAAATGAGAGCGGAGATATAATAAATAAATGCACAGAGATATTGCAAATATTCAATAATATAACATAAATGTATCAGAGATGCAACCATAAACACAGATATACAGTAATACACGATTTCTATTAATCAAAGAAATGTACAGAGACTATAAAAATACAGAGTGAAAGACTCGCTAGAATGGTGGCAGCTTATCTCTGAGAAGAGATGTGACGGCTACTCGCATTCGCAAGAAGATGATTACAATGAGGCTCTGAAGTCCTTTTTACAATAAATGGGAATGCCAAAAGTCCTAGACATCCAAAGACCTAGCCCTAGGAGATGAAGCACCAAAAGTCATGTGGGCCCCGTTTGGGTAAGTGAGTACATCAACTTCCCGGGGTCATAACTTTTGCATATGATCTCCGTTTTAGGCATGTGATAGCTCGTTGGAAAGGTATCGTTGAGGAGATTAATTTTGGGGGCTCAATTATGCCTTCCGATATCATTGAGAAACTTGATCTCTAAAAACCTTCATTTGGACCCTCAAAATGGCCCCAGAAGTTAAAACCTGCTAAAAATAGTAAATTGCCAAAATTGCCAGAAAACTGTTTTGAGCCATTTGGAAAAGGTGGGTGGCCAATGATATCCACTTGGATCAATCCTCCCTCCTTAGGAAGAAATGGTCTCCATTGTGTTGAGTTCCCGGGGGAGAGGGAAAAGCATTTGTTGAATCTGCATCTTGGTGAGCGGCTTGTCTTGTTGGAGACGTTGCACTGCTTGGTTTGTGGAAGTCTGTCATGAACCTGTTGAAGTTGAGGCTGTTCAACAAGTCGAGATACATGAGAGGAAGGTGTGCAGAAGGAGTTTTTGTGCTTTGCTGCAACCTTGTCGACTTGCTTCTGTTGGGTAGAAGGTGCAGGGGGCAAAACTGTAGTGGTTGGAATGTCCTTTTGTTCCCCTTTCAAACAGATTGTGAAGAAACTGAATTTTGCAGTATGAGATACTACCTTGCGACACTTTTTAGGTGGAACAATAGTTGGAACTACCTCTGGTATTCTGTAGAGATGACCCCCCAAAGTAACAATGACACTGCGGGATCGAGACTCATAAACATCATGGAACTTCCACATATATGGTTGGCCCAAGAGAACATCACAGACATCCAATGGGGAAACATCACATAATACCTCGTCCTTGAAGGGTTGGATTCCATATGATAATCAACATTGCTGGTTGACACGAAGATCTCATCCTTGGCGAAGCCACCCGATGTTGTATGGATGTGGGTGTGGTGTTGTCAACAATACCAACTGTTTGATGACCTCTGCTGAGATGAGGTTCTTCTGGCTTCCGCTATCAACAATTAAATGCAGCGGGGTCCCCTTCACCCACATTTGTGAATGAAAAAGGCACTCCCCCTCTTCGGGATCTGTTGGTTCTTCTGGTTGAATTGTTGTGGTTGCGACAATAGCAGTGGGGTCTGAGTCAATGATCTGTCCTTTACCATTATTTTCAGAATCAGATTCTGAATCAGGGTTCGGCTCTTTGTCTTTGATCTCGGCCACCAATGACTATTTTGAGCGACATTCATCGGTGTTGTGCCAGGGGATTTTGTGGAAATCACACCATTTTCCAGTGTCCTTCTTTATCTTCCCGTGACCCTTCTTTTCCTGTGTCTTGGACTGGTTTTCGGGAGACTGTTTGTTCAAGCCGTCTTTGTCATACTTTGGTTGTTGCGGATTTGCAGACCCAAATTCCCGTTTGTTCTGGTGCTTAAATTTCTGCTCAATTTTAACATCATATCGATAAGCAACACCGAGTGATGAGATGTCCAGAAAATCCATTTCAATTTGGATGTATCTGTGTAGAGCCCCACGGTATTTCAACCAAATGTCGCTCGGAGTCTTTGATACCCATCTTGGTGCGCAAGGTATGGAAGGTATTGGTGAACTCTGAAACTTCTTGGCCCCTCTCTTTCCGCAGTGTGGTCCATCTCATGTACCGGTCCTCATAGTTTCCAACAGGGTAATACTGTTCTTTTACCACATCCACAAAAAAATCCCAAGTGGGATTGGCCCCATATATTCCAGACTCCTCTGTGGAAATTTTCTCCCAGTAAGATTCCCACCAATGTTTGACATGAGGGAGAGCTTTAAGGAGTGAAAAGGTGATCTTTTCTTTGTCGAAAAAATTGTGAACAGAGAAATAACCTTCTAGCATAGTTAACCATTTTTCTAGGGCATCTGCATCTATTTGACCTTCAAATACAGGAATATCAAAATTAACTTGTACCTTGAAAGACAAGGTGCCTTCAAAGTGGTCTCTTGATGAAGATGTGCCTGATGCTATCGGTAGGCGTTTAAGGATGTGGGAAAAATTCTCCATCATTTCGTCCCTCTATCGCGTGAGAGCTTGCTCAAGCAACAGATTGATAGGATCGTCTGCTCCGTCGATTTTATTTTCTTCCACCATTGAGGGTTTCTTGGGTGTGCAAGAGATATTTTCTTCAAGAGAGACAAGATTGAGACCCAAATTGTTATACTTGGACCTCATCGGGGACATGCACTGAAAAAATGAACAAGAGCAACCTGCTCTGATACCACTGATCCGGATTATTTTCGGCACGAAATGAGAGCAGAGATATAATAAAGAAATGCATAGAGATATTGCAGATATTCAATAATGTAAAAGAAATGTATCAGAGATGAAACCATAAACACAGATATACAGTAATACATTATTTCTATTAATCAAAGAAATGTACAGAGACTATAAAAATATAGAGTGAAAGACTCGCTAGAATGGTGGCAGCTTATCTCTGAGAAGAAATGTGATGGCTACTCACATTCGCAAGAAGATGATTAAAATGAGGCTCTGAAGGCCTTTTTACAATAAACGAGAATGAAAAAAGTCCTATACATCCAAAAACCTAACCCTAGGAGATGAAGCGCCAAAAGTCATGTGGGCCCCGTTTGGGTAAGTGAGTACATCAACTTCCCAGGGTCGTAACTTTGGCATACGATCTCCGTTTTAGTCGTGTGATAGCTCGTTGGAAAGGTATTGTCGAGGAGATTTATTTTGGGGGCTCAGTAATGTTGTCAGCTATCACTAAGAACCTCTATCTCTAAAAACCTTCATTTGGACCCTCAAAATGGCCCCGGAAGTTAAAACCTGCTAAAAATAGTAAATTGCCAAAATTGCCAGAAAACTGTTTTGAGCCATTTGGAAAAGGTGGGTGGCCACCGATATCCACTTGGATCAATTGTTACCTTCAGAAGAAGAAGTCTCTTTCATCCTACTTAGTCTTCTTTGTAGGTTTCTTTTCTTCTCAAACTGATGCTTTGTGTTTCTTCTTCCTTTTCTTTAGCTCGGGACAATGATTCTTGTAGTGGCCATACTTTCGACAGTTGAAGCATTGTACTTCTAAAATGCCTTTATCTTGATTTGGATTCCTCCTTGAACCAAACTTTCTTTTGTTCCTGAAATTCTTGAATCTTGATGTGAAGGATTGATCATCGTACTTCTTTTGGTGTTTCTCTTTTGCACTGATCCTTGATTCTTCTTGAGCACATCAAGTCCAAAGATATTCAAATGTAGGATACTCCTTTCTTGTGTTCATGCTTGTGGAAAATTCATCCCACGTCTTGGGAAGACCATTGAGTACTATGTTTACCAATTCCTTCTCTGAAATGATCTCTTCAATATCTTGTAGTTGATCTCTTAACTGGGAGATCCTCACAAAGTATGATGTTATGTTATCATCATCATTCATCTTCATGTCATGGAGCTCATTCTTTAGACTCATTACTTGTCCAATTTTTGTGACTGAGAAAAGGTTTGTTAGGGCATCGTACATCTTCTTCGATGAGTAAGATGGGAGATGTAGGGTATCAAATGGTATTTTATAGAATCCACTATGATACTCATGGCACTGATGTCATTGTCTTTGAACTTCTCCATAGCTGCAACGTTCTTCGATTCCTTCTATTTTCCTTATTCAAACTCTGGTTTCACGATCTTTCCTTTCACGATATCCAACACTTTATTCTTGGCAAGGATGAGGTCAATCCTTGTCTTCCACACTCTGAAGTTAGAGGCTACATCTAACATGTTCTCTGACTTCATAGAATAAGTCATGGCTGCTTTGACTTGATCAAACCCTAGATTTGACCACAAACTGAAACTTGACGTCTTGTCTTGCTAAGAGTACCAGGAGATGTGCTAGGCTAGGGTGCATTGATCTGTCTGGAGATTTGGTCAATCCATTCACTTAAGGTTCCTCAATGAGAGGATTAGGGTTTCTTCAACTGCACTTGCTAGTAACCCTAGTGATAGTGCTTTGGTGACTACTCCTTCTAGAAACCCTAGTGACAGTTCTTCAATGAGATTAATATCCTTCTTCTTATGTTTCCTTCCAGTGGTTAGATTGAATGAAGGAGGTGTGGGCCCATAACTTGTTAGAATATGAATGGATGTGCTCGTTTTACCATTGAAAATACTATTGTCACCCAACCATAGGCTGAAGCCACCCTCCTAGCGCCTTAACCTTAACAGAGAATCACTTTGAAAGAAAACCCTAGGCTAGATAGCCAAACAAAAGGTAGCGCACCTTTCCCCAAGGATATCGCACCAACAAGAGTTGATCAGATAGTCCAAAACCTAGACAAGAGATAGTTCAAGCATAACTTCTAGCTGTAGCAGCTGCAATGACAACTCTCCTCAAAACCTACACACAAGACTGGGTACTGTAGTGCACACAAGTTGTTGCTCTGCAATTCTGAGACAGCCTGCCAGAATGAGAACTGGCCTCCTATATTTATACTAATTCTGGCTATCTACCTGGGCTGACTTCTCATTCTGGGTATCTGTCTGTTCAATATATATTATTATTTTTGGCTGAATTCTTCTCTTGGAGGCTAATAACCTAATATAAATTATCTTCTTGAGTATATAAGTCTTCTAGGGTTATTAGCCAACTCATTAGGGTTTCTTCTTACTTCCCGGAGTATTCTATCCTTGTTAGGTTTACACGTGGAGGTAAATACCTCCCGCAGCTACCATAATATCTAAAACCTATAGCCTCCAGTTCTCATCCTAAAGGTAAAAATCTATGGTTTCCTCTATGTAAGGTTACTTCAGTTGACCCTTTCCTTCTTCAAGACACCAAACTCTCAATAGTTATTAACTACCTCAACTACCTATCTGGTTCCTCATAATCGTTCATGTGGTTCCACGCAGACCTGGTATGCTAGTAGGTGTATGGTTATGCTTTTCAATCATAAGTTGGATTTATAAGGAAGCTTCGTATTTTCTTCAAAAAATATCTCAGATCCACCTCTCCAACTAGTTCATCAATTCCTGCTTCATCAGTTACCACTTGTGTATCATGGCTAGTAATTTCAAGGTTGCTCCCTCTTAGTAAGTTGTTTTGTGTTTTAATTAATTAAAACACAATTACATGCTTCATAATCATATCACATGGAGTCTTATCATAATTGTAGTCTTCGGAATAAACAAACCCCTTTAAAAAAAACCACCCTCGGTGTTTAAAACACCATGTATATACAATTATACAGAAACAAAAAATGTGTATGTGAATATCATGGAATCTTCCAGCTCCCATGTAGCCTCATTTCCTCCAAAGAGCTTCCATTGCACCTTGACCTGCATGATGAATTGGTTTTGAAGAATTGTTTCTCTCATGTCTAATATGCATTGAGGTTTGGGCTGAAACTCTACCTATGATTCTACGTGTATAACAATCCAATCAATAATATGATTAGAGTCATGGACACCTGTATTTAATAAAGACACATGGAATACATTATGATCTCTAATAGTAGGTTGTAAGGTAATTCGGTATGCTATTGGTCTTATTCTCTCCAAGACTTCAAATGGTCCACCGTAGCTGGGTGCTAACTATTGGATTATGGAGAGGGGGGGTGAATTAGTAATAGAGAAATTTAATCCTTTTTAACCACAAAATGCAAGTGTTATATCAATGTAGCATTATCATCCAATAGTTGCAAAGTAAATAAACAATGAACAAATGAGCAATCATACACATACACATGACACCGGTGTTTTTACATGGAAACCCAAAGTGCGAGAAAACCAAAAAATTATTTTTCTTATATGTCTTTAAGAATTACATTCATTGGAAGCACGAACTTCCTTTTTTTTCCAACTGCAACTGGAAGGAGGCTCCAACACCCTATTTTCTCAGGCTACAGCTTGAAGGAAGCTCCACCTCCCCAATTCTCTAGCTACAACTAGAAGGAGGCTAAAAACCCCTATGTTCTCCGGCTACAACCGGAAGGTGGATACAACCACTAGTCCTTTCCCCATCCAACCACCTTGAAATATAAGTAGAATGATGAAATATAAGTAGAATGATGTACCAATAAACCTGCACCAAAAAACCTGTAACAACCTGTAACAATAACCTATGCCAACATGTACCATGCATCAACCTATACATCAACCTGTACCATAAACAAATGCATCAACCATGCACCAAACCTGTACAAATAACATGTCACAATAACATGTCCAAAGAATCTATCACAACAACTTGTCTCATCAATATTACCAACCAAATCAGATCTACTCACCAAGATCAATCACCAAGACAAATCTCAACCATATGCACAATATCACCAAGATGTGCATCAACCAAGCATAACACAACAACTCATAATCATCACCAAGATCAATATGTGCTTTTAATAATATACCAAGACAAGTATGCTACATCATCCATAAACCATGTGTCAACAATACTACTAACAAGTGCCTCCAACCATGTACCAAGTATGTACAAATCATGCATAAACTACTCATCAACTATGACTCATCAATATGAACCATTAATCATCAACTATACACCTCATGTATGTGCCAACTCATCAACTACTTGTCTCAACCATGTACCCAACATGTACCTCAACCAAAATCCCTCATCAATTTCATCATCTAAATCTAATTTATAACTCTATAATAGACCTTTTGTATATGATCACATACTTGCAAACCTTCCTTAACTTTAACAACAAGAGACTAGCATTTTCATCAAACTTTACTTTAGTCTCACATGACTAATTTTGGATTAGTCAACAACCCTAACTAGAAATAATCATAACTATGTACCTGTAATGAATGAAGATCTGTAAATAGTACACAATGTTCTTCAGTATCTTTTATGCAATTCCTCTAGGTTTCACTACTTGTAACCTCTCAAAAAAGAAGTTATATCAAAAATGGCATACCTTGTTGAATTATGGCTTATTCTAGAGAGCGAACTTGTAGAGCGTGCCCCACATAGAATATTTGTTGCATGGATCTAAAAATGGTACAATGAATACTACAGACTATACTCTAACCAATACATTTGGTATTACTGAATTTGGATCTGTTATGAAGAAGTTATGACATTTTTACCTGAAACACATGTTTTAGCCTAGTTTCAGGACTAGCCACAAATCCTATTTTCCATAGAGTGTAAATCCAAAAATACAACGAACCAGAAGTTGAAATTTTTATCACAACTACTTAGATATGTTTCCTCAACGGCCTGCATATTTTTTGGTCTGAATCATTCTAGACAAAAAAATTATTGCAAAAATGGTGAGATGACCTGTAAATAACATACCTTAAAAAGCATCATCAAAAGAATTTATCCTCCCTTGAATTTCGTCCTTATTTACTTCACCTTCCCTCCGAAATTCACCTTAGATATCCTTTGGTTACCTTGGTCACTTATAGATAATCAATATGCTCAAGTTTTATTAAATGAGGGACCCTTGCCTCTTATTTATACTTTTATGTATCTTCCTCAAGGGATTACCTTCTAACCATCTTAAACAATTCCTTATTTTAGGGCTAACCCACTTCTAACCACTTGTCCAATTAGTAATTTCTCCATTAAATTTATTATTTAAATATTTTTTTTTGTATCCAATTTGACTTATAGTACACTCATCACTTCAATTTATTATTTAAATAATTTCTTCTTTGCAACCACTTTGACTACTTTGACCTTTTAGGGCTTCTAGATGACTCATGAGGGTTCTCCAACTTCACATGGCCATAACTCTTTAACCGTGAGGATTTATGTGACGTTCCACTTACCATCGGAAATGGAATGACATGTAATATCCATATATAATAGTCTTACCTTCAAATATATTAAAACTCATACCATTATACATCAAACAAACTTGTGTCCATTACCCAAACCTTTGTGCTATCAAAATTCGCTACCGAACTTTCTTCAAGAGTTGAAATCAATGACAACCAACCCAAAAAATAAACAATATCCCCCTTTGACATTTATGAAAACACTCTGATGAAATGTTGAATTCATATCACTCATGCTCCCCCTGTGACCATCTCTCCCCCTAGAATCATGCTTTTGTGCTCTTTCTCCAAGAATTTACCTTTGCATCTGATAAATCTCTCCCCCTTTGTCATCAATGGAAAAGGTATCCTTCCATCCAGGGTTTCTCCCCTTGACTGAAATCTTCCTTAGACTGATCTCCCAACCTGAACTGTCCTCTTTATGGTGCTTCCTCATGTAAATCTAGGACATATAAGATAAGCATTCAAAAGCATTCATTTTGGAGTAGACATTACTCAGAGTCTCTGGCGAAGATACTCAAAGGATTCCCGTGGAAGCGGTTTTGTAAAGATGTCAACCACATGTTCTTTTGTTCCCACATTTTTAAATATGATGTTCTTATCTGTAACCTATTCTCGTAGAAAGTGATACTTTATTGGAGCGTTCTTTGTCTTGGAGTGCATCATCGGGTTCTTTGAGATACTGATGGCGCTTGTATTATCACAATATATTGGAATGGGCTCATCATACTCAACTTGTATATCTGTCAGATTTTTTTTCATCCATAGAACTTTTGTAAAACATCATGCTACTGCAATATACTTTTCTTCTATTGTAGATAAATATAATAATGATTGTTTCTTGCTTAGCCAAGATACTAAACAGTCACCCAAGTAGAACCTTTCTCCATTGGTGCTTCATCAATCATCAATGCAACCTGCCCTATCTGCATCTGTGTAGGCAATAAGTTATAGATCCTTTCCTTTTGGATACCATAATCCAAACTCTTATGTTCCTTTGAGATATCTGAAAAATCCTCTTCATTGCTAAGACATGTGATTCCTTTGGTGCTGCTTGAAATCATGCCACCTGTCCAACTGTTTGCATTACATTTGGTCTGGATGCTGTCACATATAGTAAGCTACCAATCATTGAACTATATTTCCTTTGGTCAGTGGACTTCGAATCATCATATTTTCTCAACTTGCAACTGGTTTTCATAGGAGTGGTAACTATTTTTCAATCTTCCATTCCGAACCTCTTTAGCATTTATCTGATATACTTAGTTTGAGAAATAAAAATTCCTTGAATCATTTGACGTATCTTAAGACCAAGAAAGAAGGTTAGTTCTCCAAGTAATGACATTTCAAATTCATTCTGCATATCCTTTGCAAATTTCTATCTTAACATGTCATCAGTACTTCCAAAAATAATATCATCAACATAAAATTCAATTAATAAAATACCAACTTGAGTTACCTTGATGTAGAGATTGCTATTTGCACTTCCTTTCTGAACCCTGCCTGCTGTAAATATTTATCCAGTCTAAAGTACCATGCTCTAAGAGATGTTTTTAGACCATACAAGGCCTTATTCAATTTACATACATAATCTGCGTTCTCTGACAACTGAAATCCTTATAATTGTTCAATGTATACTTCTTCTTCAAGTTCCCCATTCAGAAAAGTTGATTTCACACCCATTTGATACACTTTAATATTCTTGGAGCATGCATAAGCTAAGAGAAATCAGGTTGCTTCCATTCTGTCAACTGGGGAAAATGTCTCTTCAAAATTTGATTCCTTCAACTTGTGTGTATCCTTTACATACCAATCTAGCTTTGTTCCTTATAACATGTCCATATTCATTCAATTTAATTCTTAAAACCCACTTTGTGCCAATAACATTCTTATTCTTTGGTATTGGAACCACTTCCCAAGTGTCATTCTTCTCTATTTGATCCAATTCTTCATCCATGGCCTTATTCCATAAATCATCCTTGCTGGCCTCTTCAAAACTGTTTTGTCCGATCATAGATAATAGTGCTAGGTGCATTTTTTCTGGTGAATAGATTCTTATTCTAGTCTCAACTCCTGCATCCATGTTTTCAATAATCTGATATGAAGGATGATTCTTCTGTAGTCGTTTGATAGTTTTCTTTGGAGGCACTTGTTGAACTTACTCTTCTACTTCTATCTGATCTTCTTCATATTCCCCTTCTACTTCTTCTTATTATTATTAAAGTTGTTGCATTGATTCATTTTCTTCTTCCTTTAATTCTTGTCCACCTATTTCATCAATTGTTACACTGATTCTTTGCACAGCTTTGTTCAATCTAGATTGTAACACTTGTATGTTTTCCTTGTACTTGAGTAACCAACAAGTACTCATTTGTCCACACGAGAGTCAAGATTTCCTATTCTGCTTGTTAGTGATATTTCTTGTAAAGGGGTTAGAATGCAAAGGAATGGGTTAAAAACCCACTTGTCCTAAGTTTCGAATGCTAATGCGCCCGTGGTAAGCGACAAGCAAGTCTGGACGACAGAGATTCGTGCGCCTGGATCAATGTTGCATATAGGATTCCGGAACCCCCCCCCCCGACCATTCTACCTTTAAGCAGGGGGGTGGTCCGGAATCGGGGGTGCATCTCTTTAATGGCCCTGATTGAAGTGCCCGGATCAACGAAAATCAAGGAAATTCCAGACCCCCCTGCCTTTCTACCTTTAAGTAGAAGGGGGGGGGGGGTCCGGAATTGGGCGTGCAGCTTCCCAACGGTCGAGATCTAAGCGCCTGGATCAATGGCGCTCACGCAATCCCATCCTTCTCAGCTGCTCTATGTTTAACCAACGTGGGCCCTTCCCCCCCGTTATGTCATCCTCCTAAGTTGCCTCTCCCTTGTTGCCATGTGTCACCTGTCCATCTCCCCTTCTTGGTCCATGTGGTCCATTTCCCATCTCATTGTCCACTCACCGCCTGCCATATGTCCCGCTCCTTGCCACATCAGCCTCCCATCAAGCCATGCCCATTATATCTCATCCCCTGCTCCCACCACTTATTGCCTTCTGCCATGTGTCTTTCCCTGTAACCCCTATCACACCCTCATGGTATCGGTGTCACCACTCCCGCTGTGTGCCCCATCCTTCGCACTGGCCTCCACACCCATTCATCGGGTCGTTTAGTTAATCCAGGTGGCAGCTCGAGGGGCCTTCCACGTCATAAAGGTGCCGAGTTGGTTAGGTTGTCCTCAATCCCAATAATGCAGTTATTGAAGCAGTTGGTGGTGGTTAGACATCGCCTCCGCCATAATGGGAAAGTCCAACGACGAATTAAAGGCACGTCGATTCACCCACAGAGCTGTCAGGAGTTCGATTGCGTCTGCCATTGGTGCACGATTATTCAGATATTGTAGGTGCAGATGGTCAGAAGCCATGCACGCAAATTTTAATGCAGTGTCTCAGTTTTTTTGCTATTGTTGTTTTGAGTATATGTAGGCGTTTCTGCCATTTTTGTATCTATCGATGGTTGAGCATAGCTCCCTACTGTAATGTTTTAACTGATATTCTAGTTTGCTAGTTATGCATCTGTATATGATATATCTTGTTTTATGAAAGACAGTTTTTCTTACTCCATCTAATTTTCGTCTCATGCTAAGAGAGTTCCTGATTGACCGAGTCGCGCAAATTGTTGCAGTTCTGTTATGATAAATGATTTATCGTTGCATTATTGTATTCTCTGGTTTTCTGTATTTAAGTGCAAGAAGACCTTGTGTTTGGTTACCTTCTTCTATAGTCTATTAGGAAACTATTGTTTATAACAGACCTTCGCACTCTTCTTGTACAAGTCTTCCACCTGTTCACCCTTTACTATAGCTCACTATGTGAATTTTATGCAAGACCTCACTTGCTCATGCATACCTGGCCTAGTTTCAAAGTTGGAACGCTATTGTTTTGAGTTTATCGCCATTCAATCACCCATATATGAACAACCGTGAGATAAAACTGATGGGTGTCGGGATCTGCTCCTGTTAGCAATCCAGGAGTGACTTCCGACGACAACATTTCTGGCGCCGTTGCCGGGGATGAAGTTGAATATTTTCCCCGGGATTGAACGACAATGATTAGTTGATTCTGAAGGTGCATCAGATATCATAATTATCAAGATTGCTGCTGTGCACCTGGTGACTCCATTGTGACGACTCTGCTGAGGAGAACCTGTTCTATCAATTGTGGCTTTCAGAGGCAGACACACGCGGTCTCATCCACAGCTGCCCCTAGCTACACCTGAAACCGATCCGGAGGCAGTTCTCAGAAAAGGAAAGGCCCCTGAAGAAGAAGCTTCCACTGCTGAAATAGGTAATCCACCATCTCCTTCTATAAGAACTTTGTTTTCTCCTCCTCAATTTCTTAATAGACCTCCTTCAGAATTTTCCCATTTCCTGAATTTTGGGTCTGTTCCTGCTGAGTTTTCCCCTCCTGGTCTACAATTGGAGGGAGAAATCCTTGTCACTCCCCTCTCCTCTGAAGCTGTACCTTGGCATAGACCCATGACCACAGAAGATTTCCCCACTCCTGCACAAGGAGGAGCACCTGCTGACTTGAGCTCATCATCCTTCTCCTTGAATCCCCTCTTGTTTCCCACCCCACTCCGAGATTCATTCCCGGTATCCCCTTCGCGAACTCCTTCTCCTCCGAGTTGTCCTCCACCTAATATTCCTATGGCCAGAGAAAATCCCCCTATGACTGAAATAGAGGTCATCATAGTCGCTAGGTATGCTCCTCTTGTATTACCACCGCTTCTCAATGCCCTCCCACTAGAAGGATACCTAAAGTCGCTTCCCAAGTTTACAAGCGAGGGGGATATAAGTATTGAAGAACACCTAGCAGCCTTTTACACTTTCGTGGATGATAATGTTATCATGCACACAGATGTATGGATGAGAATTTTTGTCCATAGTCTCCAAGGAGAGGCTAGAAAATGGTTCAGAGCCCTGCCTCTTAGATCTATTGATGGGATCAGAGCTTTAGATAATGCCTTTTTGAGACAGTGGGGAGATAAGAAGGATTTCATGTATTACATGACAGAGTTTGGGTTGTTGAAGAGAAAGGAAGGAGAGTCTGTCCTCGACTTCTCCAAGAGATTTAATAAAAAGTACAACAGAATCCCTGCTGAGATAAAACCCTCCGAAGCCTCTGCAATGATCACTTACTCCAACGCTTTTGATCTTGATTTCTACCTACTGCTAAGGGAGAGAAGAGTTGCTACACTGGCACACATGCAAGACGCAGCCGTGGAGGTAGAATCCAATATATTGGTTGTCAACCGACTCAGGAATGCCGATGATAGAAGTACGTCCAAGAATAGGCCTAAAGCTTCCTCATCCAGTTCCTCTCCCATGCCCCATCAGACAGACGAGAAATCTAGATCAATAAAATCGCTTGCTGCCAAGATAGAAAGGTGGGAATTAGAGGGGAAACCCATGTACAGAAATCCCCAAAACACTGATAATAGAGGTTTCAGACGACATGCTAACAATATGCCTCAGGCTTTCCCGAGGGAACAAAGGGGAAAGGACAGAGAATATCAAAGAGTTCAGACCCCCCTCCAAAACAACCTAGTTGATCATGAGGAAAGAGAGGAGATAGACGAGTTTGGCCCTGAAATTAATTGTATTGAAGAAGCTCCCCCTTTTCTTCATTTGACGCAGTCCGCATATGAAGAATCCATGATGAGTGCTCAAATTCATGAGTTGGGAAAAGAACAAAGGGCCAGTCACACTTCTAACAGATATAATCTCAGATCGAGAAGGAAAGAAAGAGACTTTGATAGCCCAGACCAGCCTTTCATAGTAGAAAAACCTACTAGATCTACAACAACCGCTACTAAAGATAAAAGGGCTCAGAGCGCTTTGCCAGTAGTCAAATAACCCATCACCAAGGTAAGGGAAGCTCCTAAACCTATCCCCTCCTTCAATTTTGAGCATGAGATTCAGAATATCAGAATCCCTGTCCCTCTCTCAGAGCTAGTTAAAAATGAAGATTTTAAAAGATCCCTCTCCAAGCTACTACAATTCGAGTCCCCCCAGCCCCCCTCTGACTCAGTAAACCTTCAAGATGAGAAGCCAGCCGTCATCTTAGGCCCCATGGTAGAAGAAAGATATGACTCATCCCCCCCCTTCTACACATCACTGAATATACATGATAAAGTACTGCATAACTGCCTCATGGATTCAGGGGCTTCCCATAACCTTATGCCAAAGATAGTCATGGAAGAATTGGGACTGGAGGTGACAAGAACTTATCATGATTTATATTCCTTCGACTCAAGGAGGGTGCAATGCCTGGGAGTCATCAAGGACCTGGTGGTTTCTTTGTTTCAGCTGCCCATGAAAAGTGTGTTCATGGATATTGTGGTAGCCGACGTTCCCCCCAAATTAGGTATGTTGTTGTCTAGATCGTGGATCAAAATACTTGGAGGGACACTACAAATGGATCTCACATACGCCACCATTCCAGTCTTCGGAGGGGAACAAAGGAGATTATATAGAGAATCCTAGCTAGCCTATATTGTCAGTGATGAAGCAGACCCTACAAATCACCCCATCTTTGCACTTGACACCGATTTGGGGTCTAGTTTGTTGCAGCTTACCGATGCCCCTGAAAGATATTTACTAATCAGAAAACACCCCAGCCCTGATCATCCGGTTTCCCCTCAAAGCTCCCCTGTGTGGAAGATGTTTTTTGACGGAGCTTCTTCTAGCAAAGGCATTGGCGCTGGAGTGGTTTTCATATCACCCTGTCAAGAAGTCGTGTCCCTATCATACAAGTTGGAATTCGAAGCCACCAACAACATGGAAGAGTATGAAGCTCTTGTTCTGGGTATGAGGGCCGCAAAGGAAATGGGAATTGAAGAGATAACAATATTTGGAGATGCTGAGTTGATCATTCAGTAGGTAAGGAATGCTTATCGTGCCCATAATCCTTGACTCAGAAATTATCGGAATGAAGTATGGGACCTTATTGATAATTTCTTCTTGGCTTTTAACATTTCTTTCATTCCGAGGGAAGAAAATACTTTGGCCGATTCTTTAGCTGTCTCAGCTAGTTTGCTCAAATTTCCTCTGCCGCCTATGGTAAAAAATGATGTTGATATAAGATATAGGCCCTCGGTGTCAAACAATGTCAAGCATTGGAAGGTGTTCGAGGATGATTCTGAACTTGAAAGGTTTCTCCAATCAGTGGACGAATTTTCAGCGTTGCATATTGAACAGGATCTCGACCGGGAAGGTAACCCTCGCCCTGAGGAGTTTGTAAATAAAATCGTTGATCATTAGATCATTTAGCTACCCAACAATCACATTCCGAGAGGACTTGTCCCTTTAGAAAGATTGTTCGATGGGAATGATGTGCCGGTAAAGGGCAGGGTCTCAAATGAATATGCCAAGACAACCGAATGCAACATTGGCACGTCGAAAGAGCCCAAGTTTGTCAGATTATCAAGTAGTTTGACCAGAGAATAGAAGGCCGAGTACACGGAGTTGCTCAGAGAGTTCGTTGATGTGTTTGCATGGACATATGAAGACCTCAAGACGTACAACACATATGTCATCGAGCACAAGATCCCACTAAAGGAAGAGGCTAAACCATTTAGACAGAAGCTGAGACAGAAAAATACCATGTTGCTACCTGTCATGGAGAAAGAAGTGAAGAAATTGTTAGATGCCCAAATTATTGTCCCCTTGAGATAATCTGAATGGGTGGCCAATTTGGTCCTGGTTAGGAAGAAGAGTGGAGAGATCAGACTCTATTTTGATTTCAGGAATCTCAACAGAAACTCAAAGAAGGACAATTACCCCCTACCTAAAATGGATCACATACTGCAGAGGGTAATTGGTGTCTCTAATATATCCATGATCGACGGGTTTTCTGGCTATAACCAGATATCGATCATGCCTGAGGACAGGGAGAAGATAGCCTTTGCCACTCCTTGGGGCACATTCATGTATGCCAAAATGCCATTCGGGCTAATGAATGCAGGAGCAACATTTCAGCGAGCCATGGATATAGCCTTCATCGGAGAAAAAGACCAGTTTGTAGTGATCTACCTAGACGACATCACGATCTTCTCCAGGTCTAATAAGGAGCACCGCTGCCACTTAAGGAGAGTTTTCTCAAAGTGCCAGAGGTTTGGTCTTTCCCTGAATCCCAAGAAGTCCCTGTTTGCTATGCAGGAAGGGAAGTTATTGGGACATATAGTATCAACAGAGGGAGTGAGAATTGATCCCAGCAGGGTGGAGGCATTTCAAGCCTTGTCAATTCCCAGGTCTAAAAAGGAGGTTTAGGCCTTTTTGGGGAAAATTAATTTTCTAAGGAGGTTTGTCTCGAATTTTTCTGAGCTAGTGAAACATATACGACCATGCTCAGGAAGGGGAATGAAGTGAAATGGACCGCTGAGCCCAGGGCCTCTTTTGACCAAATAAAGAAGGCATTGACTGAGGCACCTGTGCTTATCAGTCCTGACTATTCCAAAGAATTCCTAATTTTCTCCTTTTCTTCTTTTGATACAGTGGAGGTGGTCTTATTGCAAAAAAATGAGGAAGGGCGTGAGCAACCCATCGCCTTCTTCAGCAGAGCGTTAAGAGACACAGAGAGAAGGTATGAAATCATGGAGAAGTAGGCCTATGCCTTAGTGAAAGCGCTTAAAGCTTTCATAGTCTATGTCTTGCATTCAAAAGTAACAGCATATGTTCCCTCAGCTTCTATGAAGGACATCCTTGTGCAGCCCGACGTAGATGGGAAAAGAGGCCGATGGATCGCAAAAATTATGGAATTTGACTTAGAAATAGAACCCACCAAGATGGTTAAGGGAAAAGGTTTAGCCAAGATACTGGCTGAATCCAATTGTGAAGCCTTGGGAGTTAGTTTCATCAATACTTGCCTAGGATCTCAGCAAGATGAATCGCCCATCCAAGGCTCTCAAGATGGCTTATCGCTAGAAGAATTTGCCTGGTATCGTGACATTCCGTATTTTCTGCAGGAGTTGAATACCCCCGATGGAATGGGAAAAAGTAAAGCGAGGGCTCTTAAGATCAAGGTGGTCAGGTGCTGCCTCATTGACCAAACCTTGTACCGAAAAGACCCTCTAGGGGTATTTCTGAGATGCCTGGACCCGCAGGAGGCCCAGAAGGTTACATTTGATTTTCATAGCGGCCTTTGTAGAGGTCATCATTTTTGGAATACCACAGCCCACAAGATACTCTGAGTGGGGTATTATTGGCCCACATTGTTCCCCGATGTTTTCAGGGAGATCATAGCTTGCACCAAATGTCAAAAGTTCTCAGGAAAGCAATAGCTCAAATCGCTGCCATTGAAACCCATAGTAGCTTCGACACCTTTTCAGCAGTGGGGGTTGGAATTCATCGAAGAAATTCATCCTCCCTCAAGTGGTCAGTACAGATGGATCCTAACTGCAACAGATTATTTCACCAAGTGGATAGAAGTTGTCCCCACCAGAAGTGCATCACACAAAGTAATTATCAGCTTCTTGGAGGATATCATAGCCTGATTTGGTTGTCCCAACAGGATCATCACCGATAATGCTGCTTCTTTCAAATCTGAATCTCTAATTAAGTTCTGTGAGCAGTTCTAGATCTCGCTAATTCACTCCACCCCCTACTATCCCCAAGGAAATGGTTTAACGGAATTCTCTAACAAAATCTTGATAAAGATCATCAAAATATTGTTAGAGGATAACAAAAGAGCCTGGGATTCAAAGTTGAAGTTTTCTCTGTGGGTCGATTGTGTCACAATGAAGAAGTCTCTGTGCACTTCTCCGTTTCAACTAGTCTACGGAGTAGAGGTGGTTTTCCCTACTCAGCTCGCCTTACCTGTGGCGAAGTTCTTTCAAGACTATGAGGGAGAACCAGATCATATGATTAGAAGAATTCATCAGATAGTGGAAGTGCAGTAGATCAGATAACAAGTGAGGGACTCAGCTTATAGTCATCAACAGAAGATCAAACAGGCTTTTGACAAAAAGGTCAGGAAAAAGGAGTTCAAAGTCAGGGACTTGGTATTTAAGTGGGATGCACCCAGACAGGATAAAGGCAAGCAAAGCAAGTTCGACGCCCTATGGATCGGCCCCTTTAAAATCTCTGAGATTTTCTCCAACAACACATATGGGTTGCAGGATCTGGAGGGTGAAGAGGCTTTTAACAACCCAGTGAATGGGCATTTTCTGAAAAAATATTTTATTTGAGCCTTAGATGGCTCCTCCGTCTGTAAATATTGTTTTTTAGTTCTTTGTTTAGTTTCTTTTTGTATGTTTTCGGCCTAATAAGTGACTCCATAGCCCAACAGCAAGGCACTGAATCTGCAAAAGAGTTCTTAGAGCATCACAGGGATGAATCTATCCCCCATGGAGCCAAATGTTAGTGATATTTCTTGTAAAGGGGTTATAATGCAAAGGAATGGGTTAAAAACCCACTTGTCCTAAGTTTTGAATGCTAATGCACCCGTGGTAAGCAACAAGCAAGTCTAGGCGGCAGAGATTCGCGTGCCCGAATCAATGGTGCATATAGGATTCCGGACCCCCCCCACCTTTCTACCTTTAAGCGGAGGAGGGGGGGGTCTGGAATCGGGGGCACATCTCTTTAAAAGCCCTAATCGAAGCGCCCGGATCAATGACGATCAAGGAAATTCCAGAGCCCCCCTGACTTTATACCTTTAACAAGAGGGGGGGGGTCTGAAATCGGGCGCGCAGCTTCCCAACGACCGAGATCTAAGCTCCCAGATCAACGACGCTCGTGCGATCCCATCCTTCTCAGCTACTCTATGTTTAACCAATGTGGGCCCTTCCCCCCCGTTATGTCATCCTCCTCAGCTGCCTCTCCCCTATTTCCGTGTGTCACCTTTCCATCTTCCCTTCTTGGTCTGTGTGGTCCATTTCCCATCTCATCGTCCACTCACCGCCTGCCATATCTCCCGCTCCTTGCCACATCAGCCTCCCATCAAGGCACGCCTGTTATATCTCATCCCCTACTCCCACCACTTATTTCCTTCTACCATGTGTCTTTCCCTGTAACCCCTGTCACACCCTCATGGTCTTGGTGTCACCACTCCTGCTGTGTTCCCCATCCTCCGCACTGGCCTCCATGCCCATTCATCAGGCCGTTCAGTTAATCTAGGTGGCAGCTCGAGGGCCTTCCACGTCATAAAGGTACCGAGTTGGTCGGGCTGTCCTCAATCCCAATAAAGAAATTATTGAAGTAGTTGGTGGGGGTTAGACATCACCTCTGCCACAATGGGAAAGTCCGGTGAGGAATTAAAGGCACGTCGATTCACCCATGGAGCTGTCAGGAGTTCAATTGCGTCTGTCGTTGGTGCACGGTTATTCAGAGATTGCAGGTGCAGATGGTCAGAAACCATGCAGACGCAAAGTTTAATGCAGCATCTCGGTTTTGTTGTTGTTGTTGTTTTGAGTATATGTAGGCGTCTCCGCCATTTTTGTATCTATCGATGGTTTAGCAAAGCTCCCTACTATAATGTTTTAACTAATATTCTAGTTTGCTAGTTATGCATCTGTATATGAGATATCTTGTTTTATGACAGACAATTTTTCTTACTCCATCTAATTTTCGTCTCATGCTAAGAGAGTTAATGATTGACTGAGTCGCGCAAATTGTTGCAGTTCTGTTATGATAAATGATTTATCATTGCATTATTGTATTCTCTGGTTTTCTGTATTTAAGTGCAAGAAGACCTTGCATTTGGATACCTTCTTCTACAGTCTGTTAGGAACCTGTTGTTTATAACAGACCTTCACACTCTTCTTGTACAAGTCTTCCGCCTATTCACCCTTTACTACAGCTCACTGTGTGAAGTTTATGCAAGACCTCACTTGCTCATGCATACCTAGCCTAGTTTCAGAGTTGGAATGCTATTGTTTTGAGTTTCCCGATTGTTATCCACAAATTTGGTCATTGTGATGATGTCATGATGATATCATGATGATGGAAAATCAATCTCTTTACCAAGAACACTTTCCTGAGAAAAGTTACAGTTGCCTTCTTCCAGAATTCATACTTTGAAGCATGTTTGCAGGCTACTTATATATTCATCTGCGGGAATGCCTGTTTCTCGCAGGCTACATTAAGCTGGGGTGCGAACTTCTCACACTGTACTCATTGTTAGGGTGTGAACATGCTCTTAAAGAGGAGAAAGATAAAAATCTTGAACCTTCTAGAAGGGAATCTTCTAGAAGGGTGAGTTGGCTTTCGAATGGTTATTTAGGTGTTGGCATTCCAGATATCTTGGGATCATTCCCTATCCAAGTAACTAATCTATCTTCTCCTATATATTGAGGAGATTGCTCATGGAAAGGGTTAAGTTAAGCAAGCAGCAAGTTAGCAAGAGATTGATTAGAGAATTAGTGCAAGACTGTATGGAGGACTGATGCTACAACAACTAGAGACAACAACAAGGTCATCACAAGTGGTTGATTTTCTTCATGCATGAGCAAGTGTGTGTGTCAGAGCTAGAAGCCATCGAAAGGAGACCTATGAAATCAAGGCTCAGGTTGTAAGTTTCACTTTCTATTAATACAATACAGTAATATGTCCCTTTCCCATAAAGATGATGACACTTTATTACATAACTCCTTGATCATATGTATAGACTAGTTATTGAATATATTAATCTACCTTTACTTCGATTGGTTCATTCTATTGTGATCTGAACGGGACGAGAGCATTGGAGAAAATCTTGGAACAACAGAGATCTAAGGAAAGCGTTCATAAGGTATGTCCATGATCCTCATCTCTTAGTTCATTCAATAGTCTAGATCTAGGGAAAGTGTATTATTCTGTCATGTTTTGTTCTAGATACCAGGTGGATCTAGGGAGATCGGTTTGTGTCCGCACTCACAGATTTATCCTATAACAAAATTGGCGACTCCAATGGGGATCTATCCCTTTTTTCTTTATGGTTTTTTGAATTTTCTATGGTCATTTTCTCTGTTTGCATTGTTCTCTTGATTTGTCAGTCTCTGAATCCTCAAGACACCCTGAGAGACCTTTTGGGTCTATAAGCCAGTTTGATTTTTGCTTGCTCTTTCAAATTTTTCATCAGTTTTAGGGATTCTCGCACTGTTTCCATTGACAGGCTGCAAGAACCTTGAAAGTTCACACTCTGCATATATATTTCAGTGCGAACAGTTCGCATGCTGCATTAAAGTGGCCTGCGAGAACACTAGTTTCTCGCACTGTGTTCCACACTGGCCTGCGAACAGATTTTTTGAATTTTTTGAATTAAAGTTTTGACTCTGTAAATTGCTCATATATGTTGATTTACACCTCTTTGACTTGTTGAATCAGTGACTTACATATCTTTTGCTATAGTTGGTTTACTGGAACTGATCTAGGTTTTCTAGGTTTTTCTTGCCTTTGAAACTTAACTTTCATTTCTTAGCTTTTGTTGGCATTTTCATTCTCTCTGACTTCTAGAGTTGAGTGTGTCTGACTGGATGAGAACCAGGGATTGGTTGAGAGTTGAGTGTTTGGTGTTTCTCTTGTTCTTGTTGGTTCGAAAGGACAATTTTTCATTTGCATTGAGAAGCTCCTTGGTTTTCTTTTGTTTTTACTTTCATTGAAAGTATTGGATTGGGTTGTTTGTTCAAGTCTTTATAATTTGGTTTTCTTTTCTCATTGATTAGAGTTCCTCTTGGAAAGTGAACTGCATGTTTTCTTTCAAGTTTTTGTTTTTTGCCTTTTGCAAAAACATTTGAAAATCAAATTTTAAGAGTATTGAAGTTTTGAACAAGATATATGGAACTTGCTCATTGATACATGATTGTTTGAATCGACATCTGAAAGGAAATTGAATATTGCATTTGCATTGTAGTCTTGAGATTGATTCAGAAATTGTTCTCTCTCTCCCATAACTAGGATTCATTGAATGAAAAGAATTATATTTCATCATATCCTTGCATTATTTGGGTCAGAGTCACACATCATGAGTTTCATTTTCGCTATCTTTGAGTAAACAACAGCCTGTAAAAATATTACGTAATATTAAAATTGATCTAGTAACTCTTTTCTAGGGCTCTTTTACACCAACATTTAGTTAGGCTAGTGCTTTGGAGTAGGAAGAGAGACACACTCTCCAAAAGCTCAAAAACAAACAATAGCATCTTGAGTTAGGGAGTGTTAAATTCCATTGGCAACATATTGTCTTGGGAAGCCCTTCTAACACAAGGTTCAAGCATTAGGTCGCACGTATTACGGGGGTCACTCCAAGGTATACCCACAATTATGAGTGGAAGCCTTTGAGTTGATTTCGGGCTAGATACCCTACCTTTGCGTGTGGATCGGACTGACGACTGTTTCCCCAGGTTGTACTGTTGTTTGTGGTGACCTTAGTGGCTTATCTCTCTAGGTTCTTACCCAAGGTGACTATGGAGGGGAAAGTCTTCACGGTTCCTGGAATCAACGTTGATCAAACTCACTCAGGCTCCTTGGAGGGTATACCCACGATTATGTGTGGGAGCTTGCACTAGGGCGTAAGTCTGTTAAGCAGGTCGTCAATGTAACTTTTCCATATTAGCCCCGCCGCTTCTTGTCTTGTTGTTGCGACATTGGATTTCATCACCAACTTGGCTTCGATATTGGAAGGTATTGTTTTCTTGGTGATTGCTTCTATATTTTGTTTACTAGGGTCTGCTATTTGTTCCTCGAAGTTGACCATAGGATTTTTGTTGGGGAGTTGGTTACTTGTTTACAATTGCTTCCCCACAACGTTCACATAGGATGCAAGGTTTGTCTCCGGAACATCCGGAAACTTCACAACCTTTGCATACAACAACACCTGAGGGTACCCCTGAGGACTCTCCTCGTCCGACTGAAATTCCCCTTGTTACTCTACCACACGTGGACATCAGTGACGTCCCAGAAGTTTTTACACCACCTCCACAAGTAGAACCCACTGATCCTCTTTCTAAATTTCGAATTACCAATACTGTAGTGGATTATCACATTCATCGTGGTGAACGACCTGTTGGACGAATAAATCCTTATGAAGAAACCTTTGTTACATCCTCTGAATCAACTGCTGGGCCTTCTCACGGTGTAGTAGGCCAAGATCCTTTTTGGTCGGGTGATTTCCGACGAGTCTTGTTTGGTACTGATTCCACACCTGTCTACGAAATCAACCCTCTTGTGTCTCCTGAACCAGATTCTACACCCAAGACTACCACTTATCGTTTTGTTCTTCCTCCCGAGATGGCCCATCTCGCAAATACTACAAGTGTTCAAACTGGAATTACTGCAACTACTCTTCCTCCTATCAATACCCAGCGAACTCCTGAGGCTAATCTGAATTTACCTCCTGGTTACCATGCGCTGAATCCGTTGTTGAATGTTTCCCATCCAACACCCCCACAAACTCCAAGCGGTTCTCCAGGTGGTCCTCAGTTTCCTGGACATCCTATTCCTGGTTTCATCTCGACACTCCCTCAGTTTCCTACTGGCAATCCTAATGCTAGTAGCATTATCCCGACTGTTGCACCAAACTTACACAATCCTGTTGGTGGATAGGGTAGTATGTTTCCTTTTCCTTTTCCTGGACATAACCCAGTTACTACACAACCTACGGTTGGTACACAACTTCTGGGTGGAACTGTCCCTTTGATAGGGGGACCAACCTCACTTTTAGGACAAAACATACTTCCTGCATTGGCCCAGTATTGGAATCAACTTATGCAACACTTTCCTTAAAATGCTGGGGGGCAACAAGCTGTCCCTACTACAGGCCAACTATATCCAGGGGTGACGAATCCTATCTAGGGTTCAGGTTAGACTACTCAACCTCAAGTCACTACTCAAACTCAAGGTCAAAATCCTTGGGGTTACTATCTGATTCAACCACCACCAAACCAACCAGGATCTTCCCTATGGGGGCAGACTGCATAAGGTCCCACTGGTCTACCGACAAGGCTTCCACCCCAAAGTCACCAGTATCCACAAGTGAATCGGCAATTGCCTTTTCTTGCTACTCTGGATCTGCCAAATTTGTCTAGGATTCTTAATGATCCTATTCGTCACTCTCCCCAATGGCCTGCTATTCCTGCAAAGCTTCCATCGGACATTCCCAAATTTGATGGGAAGGTGGGAGAAGACCCAAATAATCATGTCATGACTTTCCATTTGTGGTGCTCATCCAACTCGTTGATGGATGACTCCATTAGACTGCGTCTTTTTCAACGAACTCTTACTGGTGCTGCTGCGAAGTGGTACATTGAATTACCACGAGGTTTCTTTTCAGATTTCAACACCCTTGCAATGGCTTTTCTAACACACTACCAGTTACCGATCCGTTACGATACCGGAACTAATATTTTAACCTCCTTCAAACAAAGCTCGAGCACTCATATATCTGATCATATTCATGAGTGGCGACGGAGGCGACGTCTCATTAAACTTGAGCTTTCTGATCAGTTACTGGAAGAATGGTTTACCAAGTCTTTTGTAAACAAAATTGGTAAAAACATTGCTATGGGAGGTGTTGTCTCCGGAGAGCAGGCTATTAGTCGTGCTCAGTATCTTGATCTCATTTATTCGCAAATGGGAACATTGTATGATTTACTACTTGATTTACCTCGTCCTGGTACTTCTACTTCTTCTACTGCTCCGGCTGCCTCGCATGCAGCTAATGATGTGATTGGTTCCACTCATAGCCACTCACATTCCGTTTCAACTACAACCCCGAAATCCAGTTCTTCTAATGTTCAAAATGCTTCGTCTCCTACTCCTCCCACCGGTAAAACCTCTGAAGTGAACGCTGTTCAATCTACGCCGACCGGTAAGAATAAGTCTAAAAAAGGGAGAGGCAAGAATAAGGAGGGTAAAAACAACAATCTGAATGAGCAAACCAAATCTCCTCTTGTTGATGACCGAGATAAGTGCAAACCACGCTACCCTTTCCTTATCTGTGGTGACGATCACTACATGAAGGATTGTCCGAGACATGCCGAGTTTAACAAGTTCCTTCAAGGCACACCAAAGCCCTCTACGTTGGCAGTCTTGTCTCAACCCTTCCCGTCTCAACAACAGGCTTCGTTGGTCATCCACGACCAACCCTCTACTTCTACATCATCTTATGTTTTGATGTGCACCAGTGATTCCACGAAAAACAATGTTTCACTTACCACTAGAGCTAAAGACTATACTCCTTCTAAGGAGAAGGTTGATGACTTACCTCCCGATTTGGTACAACTTTCTCCACCCAATCCACCTCTGAACGGTCCTCTTCATCTCAAACGACCGAGTCTTGATGCAGTTTTACGACCTCCGAAAGGTGTCGTTAAGAAGTCGACATTCAATCCTCATGCTTGGGCAGCCCAGAACTATAGCATTGTCGAAGATCTGGCCCAAGCACCCTCAGCTATGTCTGCCCTCGAAGTCCTTCAGTCTTGTCCTACACAACGAAGGGCGATGTTGAAATCTATAGGTGGCATTGATCCAACATATACGAATCTGATAGTCTTTAACTTGGATGATCATATTCCAAGGTTACCCCCACAGCTTGCGTTTCAAATCCAAGTTGTAGTCTCCGACAAGAGTATTTTCCGGACTATAATTGATGAGGGTGCCTCTACGTGCGTAATGTCTTTTTCTTGTTGGAAAGCCATTGGATCTCCCCCGTTAAACGAATCACAAAACACTTTGCGAGCCTTTAATGGCTCGGGTTTTAAGCCTTATGGTGTTTTACCATCATTGCCTGTCACTCTAGAAGGTAAGACCGTTCAGGTGGAAGTGGAAGTTTTCGATACTCCCTTAGATTATAATCTTCTACTTGGTCGAAGCTGGGTCGATTCTATGCGTGTTGTCGTGTCAACCCTTTTTCGTGTCGTACGATTTCCTCACCAAGGAAAAGTGGTTACGGTCAATCAACTTGCCTTTTTTAATGCTGATACTCATGTTGGCAATGTGCCTTTTATCTCTAAAACCCCACTGGGTTACGAGAATGTCGGGGTCGGTCTTTTAAAAGACTCTTCACTAATGGGTACTTTCCCCATACCACCACCACCCGATCTTCCACGCCCGTTTATTGCTTCTATTAATATGATCTCTACTGTACCTCATGAACTTCCAGTGTCTGTTGACCCTTGGGTAGTCCCTCATCTTGGAGATCATGTTCGTTTTGGCAACATTATGCTGTTAAGTCCGGTTGAGTCCGCTTATCAAGCCATTCAATCGACATCCCCTTCTACTTCTTCTTTTGACGAGTTGTCTCCTGATCCTTTCCATGTCATCTTTCCCACTGATGAGATGATCATGTCCATCATGGAAGATACCCCTTGGGATGATGGGCATCATCGTTCCATCTTATTTCTGGAACAACAGACTCTTGAGAATTATCAGTGGATTTCGACTCCGTCGACCGTTGTTGTTATATCCACGGTTTCCCAATCTACACGAGATGTGTTTGCGGAAGGGAACCTTAGTAATATTTCACCCACGATGCCCATAGATATTTCAGTGAAACCTGGGATAGTCGAGAATGTTAATATTGGGGCTTCGTGTTCTCCCGAAGAAATTGTCACTTATACTTCCTTGTTTAAAGAATTTCGTGATATCTTTGCATGGAGTTACGAAGAGATGTCGGGTATTGACCCTGCTATCGTTGTTCATGAGATTAAGACATACCCTAGAGCTAACCCAGTCCGGCAGCGCCTTCATCCTATCCATCCACGTAAAGAGGCAACCATTAAACTCGAAGTTGAAAAACTTCTTAAAGCCGGTTTTATTTATCCCGTGGCATTGACAGAATGGGTTTCCAACCCCGTACTGATTGATAAAAAGGGTGGTAGTATACGAGTTTGTGTTGATTATCGGGATATCAACAAAGCTTGTCCAAAGGACAATTTCCAACCCCTTTCATTGACCAAATCGTCGATGACTGTGCCAGTAGTGAAATCTTTTCCCTCATGGATGGATTTTTCGGCTATAATCAAATCAATATCGCTCTTGAGGACCAACATAAAACGGATTTTATTTGTCCTTGGGGTACTTTTGCCTATAGGAAACTTCCCTTCAGTCTAAAGAATGCAGGCGCTACGTTCCAATGTGCTATGTCTTACGCATTTCACAATATCAAGCATATTGTTCAACCTTATTTGGACGATTTTCTGGATCATTCTTTACGTCGAGTCGAACACCCTACTCATCTCCGAGCAATTTTTGTTCATTGCCGATTCTATCGCATTCGCCTGAATCCTCATAAATGTGTATTTTGCGTAGAATCCGGTCATCTCCTCGGTTTCATTGTTTCATGCCATGGGATCCGGGTAGATCCTATCAAGGTCGAGGCGATTCTTAATCTCCCTCCTCCTTCTTTGCGTCAGTTACAAAGTTTGCAGGGGAAAGCAAACTTTCTTCGTCATTTCATCATGAATTATGCCGAGATTACTCGCGGTTTCACACGTCTTCTAAAGAAAGGTTCAGAGTTTGTTTGGGATAAGGTTGCTAACAATGCTTTTGAAGCTTTAAAGTTATCCCTCACAAAAGCTCCTCTTCTTTTCCCTCCGGATTATAGTTGAGATTACTTTCTTTATCTAGCTGCGTCTGAGTATACTATCGGCATGGTCCTCGTTCAAGAGGATGATAACCATGATGAACATGTTATCTATTACTTGATTCGAAGTTTATCATCCACGGAAATCAAGTACCAACATGTTGAGAAGTTGGCCTTGGCTGTTGTCCAAGCAGTCCAATGTTTCCGTCATTATATTCTCTCCAGGAAGACTACAGTGATTTCACACTGTAACCCCATGCAACACATATTGACATGTCAATTGCTGGGGGGCAAGTACTCCAAGTGTATTTTTATTCTCTAGGAGTTCGATTTGGAATTCGATCGCGCCACGTCGAAGAAATCTCTAGTTTTTGCTGAGTTAATTTGTGATTTTCCCCACACTTCCACGAAAAAGGTAGCAGTAGATTTGTTACCTGACGAGTCACTTTTCCTTATCAATACCGACGATATTTGGTACGGAGATATCATTTTATATCTCCAAACTCAAACTTTCCAGCCTAATTTGTCCAGTAATGAATGACGTCATGTACGGTATCAAGCACGTCATTATATCATCCTCGGCGATACTCTTTACCGTCGCGGCATTGACTCTGTCTTTCGACGTTGTTTGACTTTTGATGAAGCTGAGAAAGTTTTGAATGACTGCCATTCAGGAGCATGTGGTGGTCATATGTCTGGGTATGCTACTGCCCAGAAGATCTTATGTGCAGGTTACTTTTGGCTTTCCCTATTCACTGACTGCATTACTGCTGTCCAGAAGTGTCATGCCTGCCAGACCTATAATCAGAAGATTCAGTCGCATCCTGCTCCTCTTCATCCTGTAGTCTCAGTAGGTCCTTTTGATAAATGGGGCATTGATTTCATGACATGTCACCCTCACTTGGCCAGGGGGCATGGTTACATTATTGTAGTTGTTGATTATTTCACAAAGTGGGCCGAGGCAATGCCGACATTCGATAATACTGGGAAGACTGTAGCCTTATTTTTTTTCAACCATGTCATCACTCGTTTTGGTGTTCCTCAGGCTATCGTTACTGATCACGGTAGTCATTTTAGGAATTATATGATGTCTGAACTTACAGAGAAGTTGGGCCTTCGTCATGATAACTCAACACCCTATTATCCACAGGCCAATGGCCAGGTCGAAGCCATCAATAAATTTCTTATAACTATGATTCGACGGATGATAGGAATCCATAAAACCAGCTGGCACACAATGTCATTTTCGGCATTGTGGGCATATCGGACATCTGTTAAGTCTGCCACAGGATTCACACCTTTTCGATTAGTTTATGGCATGGAAGCCATTCTGCCAATAGAATGTGAGATACCGTCTTTGAAGCTAGCTGTAGAACTTTTACCTAATACTTATGTCGAAGAGGAACGTCTGTTGTATTTGATGCGATTAGACGAGACTCACTGTGATGCTACTCTTGTAATAGAAGACCAGAAGAAATGCGTTAAGGCACAATACGACAAGCATGTCAAACCTCGTGTCTTCTCTGAAGGAGATCTTGTTCTTCTATATGAACAAGATAAAGATGTCTTAGGAGATGGGAAATTCGAACCAATGTGGCGTGGGCCTTACGTTGTTAGCAAAGTTTTGGAAAAAGGAGCGTATGAGCTAGTGGATTATAATGGGGTACCTTTGAGTGAACCTAGGAATGGGTTGTACTTGAAGAAGTACTATGCATGAATCATTTGTGCATGAGTACCTGTATTTTATGTATCATACTAAGTGTGTGTTACTTTATATTTTCCTTTGACGTTATCTGGTCTCGGCCCTTACGTGACGTTGTGTTTGATTGCCAGATGTCGGAGTTTTCGCTACCTTATATTGGCTTCGTCGATGATGCTAGCCGTATTACCCGGAACCTAGCTTCCACTGCTTGGGCAATCTATGCCTCGACAAACGAACTCATATCTCTACGAGGTATATGTCTTGGCCGAGCAACCAACAACATTGCAGAGTATAGCACCATGGTTGAATTATTGGTTGATGCTATCTCTCTCAGAATTCATTATTTGGTTGTTCGACTTGACTCGCATTTGGTAGTACTACAGCTCAGTAATGTATATTCTATTCAAAGTCCTACTTTATTAAGGATATATTTGCGGATTCGCCTCTTGGAAAGACATTTTGATTACATAGAATATCAACACATTTCGAGAAGTCTTAATACGTTGACAGATGCTTTAGATAATTATGTATTGGAAAAGCATTTAAATCACTTATAAAATCAAACACATTAAAATGTACACAATGTAAAGTAAGCCGGTAGAACTCATGTATATATAACGATCAAAGTTTGTTTTTACAAAATGTGTCCGAAGACCAAAATATCAAAAATTGAAGCTCCTGGCTTCTACAAAGTGACATCACTAATGATGTTCACGATAGCACACTAAGGTCCTAGCAACTCTGCGGAGAAAATGACCCATAGAAGCAGAGACTCCCACGGTGTGACGCTGATCCCGTCGTGGGATCTCCTCCAGAGGCATATCTGGAACATCGGCCATCAGACCCTCTAAGTTTTGATCCACTGTTAGATAGTCCTCGGCATATTGGGGGACTGCAACTACTGCCTCTCCTCGACGCTGGATAGGAGAACTACCAGCAGGTCTATATGCCCCAACATCTGTGTTATCAATAAAATATTTTGTGTTAGTCTTCAGATAAAACTATAAAACCAAAAAAAAACATTTATATATGTTAAAATCAAAAAACATTTAAAACCTTGAAAAATTTGTGTACTTCTTACCGATGTCTCCCCACTGTGCATCTTCAGGAAGTGCAAGGTCAGGATCACTGCGAAATTCCAAGCCAGCGTATGCATAATCTTCTACCATCAACACCTGGCCTTGAAGCCAGTCAAAGAAGAGATCGTCATACCTAACGACGGTCCTATCACATGTCTAGCCATGAGTTGACACCATCATAACATCCGTGGATCCCTGGGACCTGGAAAGTGCCAATCAGCCTAAATCCTATACACTAGGACCCTCTCACAGAAGAAGGACACTAGCAATGATCCATAACCAAACTGCTTTAGCTCTCCATGCCTGCATTTGGTCAGTTGTTTTTTGAGACTGCGTAGAACTGCGTCAGCCCAGTTGAAGACCCGGGGCTTAGTACACTCGAGGGCATACTGAAAATAGCTCTGTAGAGCCATATGTGGGGCAACACTTCCTGCCATACGAGCGATAGTGAAGAGAATGGTACGGAGAGTTATATCAGTCACTCCCCAAATGGCCACTTTTCCTTTTTGTCGTTCAGCCTCAAGCACGCAGTACTCCCGGCAATACTCACTCATTTTTAAGCCACCCCTTCGACTAACAGTCAAACTGACGTAGGAACCTTGCCTGGATAGCTCAGTCAGGAAATAGATATCCTCAATGTCGATCATCAATGTGCGAGCTCCGACATTAAAAACCTGCTGATCCGGATCCCACATCCGGACTAAGTGTTCTAGCAATTGAACTTGGGCTCTCATGCCCGGTATGCGGAAATACTTCAAGAGACCGCAATCTCTTAAGGAAGCAAGAGTCGGAGGGTGATTTTCGGTGGTTGCCTTATCATCCTCATGTTCCCATTCTCTCCATTCAAGCACCATTATGATGGTTATAAACCTGCATGGGAAACATAGGAAGATGATTAAAACTCTCTTTCATGGAATAAACCTTTTTTATTGGCTAAAAATTAAAAACATTTTTGAACTTTGCGTTGTTCGCAGGTGGTCTATAGCGCACATGCAAACTTCTCGCACTCTGCCTTAGGCCCACCTGTGGGAATGAAGCATTTTCGCAGGCCCCGTATGGGTAGCCTGTGAGAATCCTTCCACACGCATAGGGTTTTCCAAATGGACTTAAAACTTGAAATTTAACCAATGAAATCATGAAATTGAACCATGAAAAGATATAGAATTGAAAACTTACCAAAACACCGCAGACGGCTCAAAGAATGATGGCCCGAAGCTCCCGAAAATCGACGATGAAGGTAGAAGGTAAAAGGGAGGTTTTTTACACTCAAATGGTAAAAAGGGAAAATGATATGGTAAAATGAATTGTAAATTTATTTTATTTACTTTTTACCATGATAAAAGTGGGTTTTTTCATGTTTATTCATTATTTAACCCTAATTGCTAATACTGAAGTGAGTAAAATGACTTGCAGGTACCCAATGCAGATGATTATGGACAAAAAACTTTTTGAAGTGTGGTGTGTTTTTGTTTGGTTTCCTATGGTTTTGATATAAAACCTCAAGCGTTTTTATCCGTTCTTGCGCTTGTCAAAATATAAAAACGTGATCGAGCGTTGTTTTATCTCTTTTTCGGGCTCGTTGTGGTTACATGAAAAAGGAACCCCCCTAGAGTTAACTTTAAGCTCTTTTCACGACTCCCTGAACATGAAAAGATTGTCGAGCGAACTTGTTATTTTCACGCTCGTTAAAGTATTTGAAGTTATGCGTCCTTCGAGCGATAGTTTAACCCTTTTCGGTCTCGTTGGACTATTGTACGAAAAAGGAACTGACAGAGTTCTCTTTTGAGTGTTTTTTCCAAACTCTATAATCCTGAAAAACCTTCGAGTTTTCTATCTCTGGACTCGTTAAACAAACATTGAGTGACCCGTGATGGGACCGAACCACTCCTCCTTAGGGTTCGTTAAAAATACTCCGAGGGACTCATCCGAAGGATGAGCTTATATCAACAAGCATATGTGATCCTCTTCAAGCTTGCGTAAAAATAAAGAGGTACTTGCCAGAAATGGTGGGGGGAAATTTGGGAAAGGGATAT
>ML779072.1:328024-372667 GCA_009831015.1 Picea engelmannii | reverse complement strand
TTAAAAATACTCCGAGGGACTCATCCGAAGGATGAGCTTATATCAACAAGCATATGTGATCCTCTTCAAGCTTGCGTAAAAATAAAGAGGTACTTGCCAGAAATGGTGGGGGGAAATTTGGGAAAGGGATATGTTTCATCTTTTTGTTAATTGGCAGTAAGTGTCGCTCTTGAACATGACACCCCCTATTCATCATTTGAAGCTGGTTTGGGAAGTCCATTTGTCTCTCATTCGATTCAATAACAAGGTCTTTCCATGTGTCGTCTTTGAGTCAATGCTTCCAAATCATTGGTCGTGTCGTTCATATGTTCAAGAGCAGTCCAAACCTCTATTGAGTTGGCCATCTACAGTTTCACTCTGTGTCGGCCTTCCCTGTGTCCAAAGTCCAATTGTCATATACTCTGTTTCACTTTCAAACTCTGTTACTCATTTTGTGTCACTGATGGGGGATACATCAAGGCCCTCCTGTGACGAGTCTTGTTCTGTTGACTTCAGCACATTATCCAGAATCAAGACTTAGAAATTATTTAGTACCTTGAAGCATGCATGCCTCAATGGAAAGTTTCTCTCTTTCGACAGTGGGTTTACATCATTGACCCCTGATCGAGAGTTTCCATCGAGTGTTCGACATCAACTCATTTATTCACAGTCGATGGATTGTACTATATTACCTTGGGAGTCATTGACATTAATGATGATTTCCCTCGCACTTGTTAACGGTATACATCAATGACCGGTAATCAAGTGGTTTCTCCCATGTTCGACTTCGACACATGTAATCACATGGTCAGATTCGTACTTTGGGTGACGAGATTGAAGACCCTGGATATTGTCTTTGTGATCCGAGTTGCGATGGAGTATGTATAATTTGTGACACATAGATCCACTATGTATGTTTCGTGGCTATGTCGTCTTGACTGAAAATTTGTCACACAGATCCACGGTGTATTCAGGTGGCTGTGCTATATAGTGATGGCATGGATCCACAGTGTATGATTGGTGGCCATGACCTTGGTTTATGATGTCATTAGTCTATGATCTGAGTCTGGGAATGCCTATCTCGGAATTGATACACATGATATTCTGCTGATGCTTGAATGTTTGCAGGTCTCTGATTAGATGTGCTTTTGGTTCTTGATACACACATGTAGCTTACAAAGTCTATCGACTGTCACTAGTTCTGCTCTCAGACTTTGGGGGGCATTTTGTTATCCACAAATTTGGTCATTGTGATGATGTCATGATGATATCATGATGATGGAAAATCAAACTCTTTACCAAGAACACTTTCCTGAGAAAAGTTACAGTTGCCTTCTTCTAGAATTCATACTTTGAAGCATGTTTACAGGCTACTTATATATTCACCTGCGGGAATGCCTGTTTCTCACAGGCTACATTAAGATGGGGTGCAAACTTCTCGCATTGTACTCATTTTTAGGGTGCGAACATGCTCTTAAAGAGGAAAAAGATAAAAATATCAAACCTTCTAGAAGGGAATCTTCTAGAAGGGTGAGTTGGCTTTCGAATGGTTATTCAGGTGTTGGCATTCCAGATATCTTGGGATCATTCCCTATCCATGTAACTAATCTATCTTCTCCTATATATTGAGGAGATTTCTCATGAAAAGGGTTAAGTTAAGAAAGAAACAAGTTAGCAAGAGATTGATTAGAGAATTAGTGCAAGACTGTATGGAGGACTGATGCTACAGCAGCTAGAGACAACAACAAGGTCATCACAAGTGGTTGATTTTCTTCATGCATGAGCAAGTGTGTGTGTCAGAGCTAGAAGCCATCGAAAGGAGACCTATGACATCAAGGCTCAGGTTGTAAGTTTCACTTTTGATTAATCCAATACAGTAATATGTCCCTTTCCCATAAAGATGATGACACTTTATTACATAACTCCTTGATCATATGTATAGACTAGTTATTGAATATATTAATCTTCCTTTACTTCGATTGATTCATTCTATTGTGATCTAAACGGGACGAGAGCATTGGAGAAAAGCTTGGAACAACAGAGATCTAAGGAAATCATTCATAAGGTATGTCCATGATCCTCATCTCTCAGTTCATTCAATAGTCTAGATCTAGGGAAAGTGTATTATTTTGTCCTGTTTTGTTCTAGATACCAGGTGGATCTAGGGAGATCTGTTTGTGTCCGCACTCACAGATTTATCCTATAACACCGCCATTCGATCACCCATCTATAAAAAACCATGACATAAAACTGATGGGCATCGGGCTCTACTCCTGTTAGCAATCCAGGAGTGACTTCCGATGCCAACACTACCATCTTCTCTTTTGATATAGCATTTTCTTCCAAATACTCTAAAGTGCTTCACATTTGTCGATCTTCCTTTCCATAGCATGTAGGGATTTTTATCATTGTTGTTTCTGAGAATTACTCTATTTTGAATGTGAACTGTTGTATGCACTGCATGTGTCCAAAAAAATATCTATCAATTTGGAATCCATTCTCTCATCCACTGTCACATATCTTTCCAAACCTGCTAAGTGTTCTTATGAATCCATCTCTGTCCATTCTATCCAAGACTCTACTACACATATATCCATAATTTTGACTCATATGTAACTGTACTATCATGAATTACTACTACAATTGATTGATCTATCATATTGTACTTCTACTAACTAAATGCATTGAATCTGTCTACTCAAACTCTGCAATTTTCTCGTAGGATGGTTCTCTGGTCTATCTCAGCTACTGCATAGACTCCCCCTGTCTATTATTCATATTATCTGGGAGTCTCTAAGTCAGATGGATCAGAACAATTCCTTCTCTGATGTGTATTCATCATCATCTTCATTGGTAGATTTATCATCTATCTGTGCTCTGATTTCTTTCCTTCTGTCTATGGATTCATATTTCACTACAATGCCTGAAAGTACAATATCATGAACCAGTTCCTTGTTTATTTTTCCTTCATTTCTTTCAGTTATTTTCCAAACCTTTCTGTATTTGACATCTTTCCTTTTCTCTGTAGAATTTTCTTTATCTCATTTTATTTCCAATCTTGTGATCTCTGGGACCTAGTCTTTGTTCACCTATTCTTCGTGTTTTCTTATCCATACTTTCTTATAAATGATATCGGGTTTCTCTTTCATGGAAGTATCGATCATTCTTCTACAATCACTATCTATGTGTCCATAGTTATGAAATTTGCAACATTCAATGTTACGTGGGGCCACATAGGCATTTATTGCTTGAACCGTTATTTTATAATCCCTTCAATCTGCAACCTTATGTCCAAAATTAGTACAATAAAAACAATGACCATAAAATAAATTTGCATACCTGGAAGTGAATGATGTTCTTTTTGGTGTAGTCCTTCTGAATTTTTTCCTTGACTAATCATGATCATGATTGAAGTTTCTTTGTGGATTGAACATGGATGGTCTTATTGAAGATGTATCTTCAATAGTTTTCTTAGATTATGGTTGACCATGATTCCTTCCTTTGAGTACTTCTGCATAACTCTTTCTATTTTCTTCATTCTTCTTTTCTAGCAACATAGAGTGATTCTCTTCATTCTCTATAATTGATGTGGATGTTTATGTGTCCTCAACGTTCTTGTTGAGATTGACAATTTTACTTCTCAATGTGACAACTTCTTCTTCAAGCTTCTCAACCTCTTCTTCTTTCTTCATTATCTGAGATTTAATGACTTCTTTTGTTTTTTTCCATTCTTCAAGCTCTATTTTTAATGTGATTATTTCTTCTTCAAGTCCTTTCTCTTCTTGACCAAACTATGACTTAGGCTGGTTTAGATCGTTAGTTCTTTCCTTGAGATGATCTACCGATATCTTATCTCTCATTTATGCTTCTTCCTTATGTGATGCTATGTTGGCTTCCAAATACTTTTTTTTTATCTTTAAGATTGTCTTCGATCTTTCTGGCTTCTTCTAGCTGAGTTCTTAAGTTCTTGAGGACCTGTTGGGGTTCTTCAAAAATGTGAGCACTTTCCTTTTGTTTCATCAATTCCTTCTTGAGTGACTTGTTCTGTTCTCTTTCTTTTCTTAGTTCATATGAAGAATTGATCAATTCTTCTTCATAATTGTCTTCCTTTTCAATTAGTTTTTATGTCTCATGGAATTCTATTTCAAGATGTCTGTGTTTTTCACAATTAAATCAAAACAGCATACCTCTGTTGATTATGTACTCTTCATCTTCTGGATCTGTTTGACATGGTGAACATATTTCTTCTTGATTTGTACCTGCATCTTCTTTGGAATTTTCTGAATCTGCGATGGGTAAAGAATATATATCATGTAACTTATCCCAAATTTCTTTGGTTGATGAACATTTACCAACCTTTTCTCTTACCAGAATAGGTAATCCTTCCTAGATGAAATCCATTGTTATTTTTTGTTCTTCTTCAATTCCTTCTTGGCTGCATTCTTTTCCCTTTTTGAACTATCATATCCTGTAACAACTGATAGCCAAATATAATACCCCTGTGTCTGTAAAAATACTTTCTTCCTTCCACTCCACATCTCATACTTTAAACCATTCTGACCATTGAAAAATGGTACTCCATTCTCAAAATAATCCATGATCTCCTTCCAGTGGTTAACCTATTTCCTGAAGGAACCCACTCTGATACCAATTGTTAGATTACTGAGAGGGGGGGTGAATCAGTAATAGAGAAATTTAATCTTTTTTAACCACAAAATGCAAGTGTTATATCAATGTAGCATTATCATCCAATAGTTGCAGAGTAAATAAATAATGAACAAATGAGCAATCATACACAAGAATACTACACCTGTGTTTTTACGTGGAAACCCAAAGCAAGAGAAAACCACATAATTCTTTTTCTTATATGTCTTTAAGAATTACATTCATTGGAAGCACCGAATTCCTTTGTTTTCCAGCTGCAACTGGAAGGAGGCTCCAACCCCCTAGTTTATCAGGCTAAAACCTGAGGGAAGCTCCAACACCCCAATTCTCTAGCTACAAACAGAAGGAGGCTAAAACACCCTATGTTCTCTGGCTATAACTGGAAGGTGGCTACAACCACATGTCCTTTCCTCGTCCAACCACCCTGAAATATAAGTAGAATGATGGAACCATTGTCACACTATCAATGTGAGATGTACTGTTGTAAACTTGTACCAATCAACTTCCACCAAACAACCTATAAAACCCTGTACCAATAACCTGTGTGAATATGTACCATACATCAACCTATACCTGAACCTATACCATAAACAAATGCATCAACCGTGCACCAAACCTATAGAAATAACCTATCACAGTAACCTATCCAAACAACCTATCACAACAACCTGTCTCATCAATCTTATCAACCAAATCAGATCTACTCACCAAGATCAATGACCAAGGAAAATCTCAACCATATACACAATATCACCAATATGTGCACCAACCAAGCATAACAAAACAACTCATAATCATCACCAAGATCAATATGTGCTTCTAATAATATACCAAGACAAGTATGCTACATCATCCATAAACCATGTTTCAACAATACTAATAACAAGTGACTCCAACCATGTACCAAGTATGTACCAATCATGCATCAAATACTCATCAACTATGACTCATAAATATGTACCAACATCACCAACTATACACCTCATGTATGTGCCAACTTATCAACTACTTGTCTTAACCATGTACCCAACATGTACCTCAATCAAAATCCCTCATTAATTTCATCATCCAAATTTGTTTTGTAACTCTGTAATAGAATTGGTGTAATGATCACATACCTACAAACCTTCCTTAACTTTAACAACAAGATACTAGCATTTTCATCAAACCTTACTTTAGTCTCACGTGACTAATTTTGGATTAGTCAACAACCTTAACTTGAAATAATCATAACTATGTGCCTGTAATTAATGAAGATCTATAAATAGTACACAATGTTATTCAGTGTATTTTATACAGTTCCTCCAGGTTTAACTACTTGTAACCTCTCAGAAAATGAGTTATAGAAAAAATGGCATACCTTTTTGAATTCTGGCTTATTCTAGAGAGCGAACTTGTACAGCGTACCCCACACTGAATTTTTGTTGTATGGATCTGAAAATGGCACATAGAATACTAAAGAATGTACTCTAACTAATACATTTCTTCTGATTGAATTTGGATTTGTTATGAAGAAGTTATGACGTTTTTACCCGAAACACCTGTTTTAGACTAGTTTCAGGACTAGCCACAAACCTATTTTCCATGGAGTGTAACTCCAAAACTACAACGACCCACAAGATGAAATTTTTATCACAGCTACTTGGATATGTTTCCTCAACATCCTCCATATTTTTCGGTCTGAATCATTCTAGAAAAAAAATTATTGTGAAAATGATGAGACGACCTGTAAATAACATACCTTAGAAAGCATCATCAAAAGAATTTATCCTCCCTTGAATTTTGGCCTTCTTTACTTCACCTTCCCTCTGAAATTCACCTTAGATATAATTTGGTTACCTCAGTTACTTATAGATATTCAATATGCTCAAGTGTGATTAAATGAGAGACCCTTGCCTCTTATACTTTTATGTATCTTCCTCAAGGGATTACCTCCTAACCATCTTAAACCACTTTCCTTATTTTAGGGCTAACCCACTTCTAACCACTTGTCCACTTAGTAATTTATCCATTAACTTTATTATTTAAATAATTTCTTTTGTATCCACTTTGACTTATATTACACTCATTACTTCACTTTATTAGTTAAATAATTTCTTCTTTGCAACCACTTTGACTACTTTGACCTTTTAGGGCTTCTAGATTACTCATGAGGGTTCTCCAACTTCACATGGCCATAAATTTATAACTATGAGGAGTTATGTGACGTTCCACATACCACCGTAAATGGCATGACATGTAATATACATCTATAATAGTCTTACCTTCAAATATATTAAAACTCATACCATTATACATCAAACAAACTTGGGTCCATTACCCAAACCTTTGTGCTAATGGAATTTGCTACTGGACTTTCTTCAAGGGTTGGGTTCAATGACAACCAACCCAAATAATCAACACTAAATTAGCACATGTCCCCATTCTTAGGGAAATTCTCTTAGGTTTCACCCGAAGATACACGTGATTTCCTACTTTGAACTGCCTATGAGTTCTCTTGTTTCCTACATAGCTCTTTTTTCTATCTTGAGCTACCTTTAGATTATTCCTTATCTTAACCATTTCCTTCAACAATTATTTTCCAAGTGTGATATTTTCCATTGGATTTTCCCAACTTATTGGAACTCTACACTTTCTATCATACAAAATCTCAAATAGACTCATCTGTAGCAAATCCTGATAGCCATTGTTGTATGCAAACACTACCAGTGGTAGATACTCTTCCCACTTCTTATGTTGATGCATAACATGCATCCTTAACATATCTTCTAACACTCTATTCAATATTTCAGTATGACCATCTATTTGAAGATGGTATGTTGTGCTAAACACCAACTTCATTTCCAGGCCTACAAACAATATTTTCCAAAAGCTTGAGGTGAACTTGGCATCTCTATCTGAGATTATGGTCTTGGGAAAACCATGTAATTTGAAAATTTCCTTCAAAAAACTTTAGCAATGTCTATGGATTTGAAAGTAGATTTGATGGGGATGAAGTGAGTTTCCTTGTTTAGCTTATCCACTACAACCATGATCACATCATGTTTCTTGATCATATTTGGAAAAATTGTAATGAAATCCATAGAAATCATTTCCCACTTCCACTTAGGAATATGCAGAGCCTGCAATAGACCTATAGGATATATGTGCTCAACTTTCACTTGTTGGCACTCTAAACATTTTTCAATGTACTCAGCAATATCATGCTTCATTCTAGGAAAATAATACAAATGCCTTATTTTTTTTACCATCTTTTGATAACCAGGGTGACCTACATAGGGTATTCTATGGAACTACTCCATGATCAAATGCCTCAAATTATTGAATTAGGAACATACAACCTCTTTTGATACAACAATAGACTATCATCCCTAAGTTGATATCCTTCATATTTATTTTCCCTAGGTTATTATTGTGACCCTCTTATGACTTGATTGAAGAGATAATCTCCCTACAAGAGGGTTCTAATCCTCTTCTTGATATTAGACTCCCCTACACTTATTGCTGCTAAGTGTATTGTCTACACACTTTGGTTGAGTGCATCCACCACTCTATTTTTCTTTCCCTTAATTTGTGTGATTTCAAAATCAAATTCGCTCATCAATGCCATCCATATGGATTGTCTTTCATTCAATACTTCAGACCACAGTGGTTTTTCATTAGTAAAAATATTCTCTTAAGCAAGTAATGTCTCCACATATTCAATTCATGCATGATTTCTTCAATCTTGAGATCATGGGTGACATACTTCTACTTATTCTCATTCAATTTTCGTGATTCATAAAAATTCACTTGTTCATATTGCATGAGGAATCCTCTTAGTCCTTCATTTACAAGCATCAATACAAACCAAGAAATCCTTTTCTGGGTCTGCAATATTCAGAATGGGGCATTGGTCAAAACATGCTTCAATTGTTGGAATCTATCTTCACACTCTGGTGGCTGCACAAACTTATTTCTCTTTGTGATGGTGTAATGGGATTACCAATTTTGGATAATCCCTTTATGAACCTTCACTAATATCCAAGCAACCCCATGAAGGATATTACTTCTGCTACATCCCTATGGGCATGCCAATACCTGATTTTCTTGATCTTTTCAGGATCTACTGCCACTCCTATTGTTGAGATTATGTGGCCTAAATAATGGATTTATTTTTGGAAGAAATCACATTTGTTGAACTTAGTGTATAGTTGTTTCTTGTTCTGCACTTGTAACACCATCTTAAGATGCTCTTCATGATCTTCTATGTTCTTGTAATAAACAAAAATTTCATCCACAAATACTAACACAAACTTATCTAAATATTTGATAAGAACACTATTAATTAAACACATGAATGTAGTTGGTGCATTTGTAAGCCCAAATGTCAACACCACTAATCCATAGCTCCCATAGCTTGTTCTAAAGGTTGTGTTGTGGATATCTTCATCCTTGATTCTACCTTAGAGATATCCTAGACTCAAATCAATTTTTGAGAAAGATACAGCTCCTCTGAGCTAGTCAAAGAGATCATCTATCCTAGGAAAAGGATACTTGTTCTTGATGGTCATATTGTTCAACTACCTATAGTCAATGCATAGTCTCAAGGTACCATATTTATTCTTTACAAATAGGGTTGGTGATCCCCATGAAGACACTCATCTTGATGTAACCTTTATCCAACATTCCCTTCAACTGCACCTTTAGTTCCACCAGCTCAAGTGTGCTCATCTTGTAAGGCACCTTTGATGCTAGTACTACTCCAGGCACAAGATCTATTGAAAAATCAGGATCTCTTTTCAAAGGTAGTCCTAGAACCTCCTCTAGAAACAAATATATAAATTACCATAGCACAAAATGATCTTCAACCTTCATATTCTTGTTTTATGTTGAGCTAAGAACTTGTATATCATACAAGTGGCACCCTTTTTTTCTAATATTTTGAGTAGGGATGCTAATATTTTCCTTATTGATACAACCTTCCGAATTCCTTGCAAAATTCTTGCATATCCATCATTATCTTCACATTCCAAATACTTCTCATAAAAATTTAGTTTTTCCTTGTGGGAAGCTAGTCAATCCATACCCAACAACACTATAATGTTCCTGACTTGGCTAGTCTAGGAAACACTACTAATGTGTGTGTAGGATCAATAATTTACAACATATAAATGGTCATAAAAATAATAAATGTGACAAAGGACTGCAAAGTTTGTATTATGATATCTCTGTGGATTGAAAAATGGATGAATGCAGCTGAATTAACTGACAATACTCGACTAGATCAATAGACAAAGGATCTTGGCCGAAATACAAATAAGAAACTAAAAGATAATACCTGGAATATGGGAAAGTTGCGGAATCAATGGATGCGTTGGGACTATGGAAGCTCTGATGGTAACTGCTAGAAGTATGGAAAGTTTGATTTGGGAGATATACTTCTCATAATGGCCTAGAAACTATCCCTAATGATGTGCCTTGCTCTAGTCCTTAGTACTGGTATCTGTCGGACCCCTTTGTTGATGAATCCGGACCACGGATGGATACCCCTGGGGGAACGCGCCCCTCTTCTTCTGGAAAAATGATTCCTAGTGATTCCTTCGTCGAAATATGATGAGGAACTAGGAAAAAGATGCACCTTTCCCTCCTCTCAAATGGGTCGGAGGGAAATCTCAGAATTCTTCCTGGATGAGATAAGTCGAAAAAACCCTCTTAGAAGCTACGCCCTCACTCTGGATGAATGTGCCCTTATTGTTGAACACTGTGTAACTACTGTTGAAGAATGATGGGAGACTTGTGTGATCTTCTCGGTGACCAGGGTGTGTCTCTCAACACCAAAATCAACCAACTGGTGTCTTCCTCCTAGAATCCACTGAACTATCTCTCCTGAGATGCGCCTCTCTCCTCAATGACAAGTCATAATCTGCATAATGATGAATTAGGTCATTGACCCTTTTCTTATAGATTTTCTAAACCATAATTCACTCCAGAAACCATAATTCATTGTTGACCTTTTCCCTCCAAGTGAATTTTACTTTATTTTATTATTCCTTGGTTAAATCACTTAATTAATTAACCATTTTACCTCTAAAAAGTTATTTATCCATCCTTATGGCTTCTACGACCACTGAAATTCACTTCTCATCATGTTATCCTATAGTGATCTTCTTCCCGATTTCGATGAGCTATTACACTAAGAGGTTTCTCCAAGTAATATGCCCATTATGACCTTCTTAGTGAATTTAATTAATATATGACCCATAATAACTCAAAATTACGGAAATCGTCGGAATGCAACGGAACCAAATCCAAGCTATATGGAATGGATCCTGATGATGAACGATGCAATTTGGGACCAATAAAACCCCTCAATATCTCTCAAACTCTCTGTCACCCCTATCTGGCTACTCTGGTAGGCATAGCACTCTATAAAATTATAATGTCCCAAAATGGGGACATTACAGTCCTCCCTGCAGGAATATTGCTTGTCCTCAAGAAATAAATAAATCCAACTACATATGATACTAGGGTCCCATATCCACCTGTTTGACACAAGGTAGACTGCCCTCAATATGTGGTCTCTCCAAGTGCTCACCACACATGACACCCATATGCTCCTGATGAGTAGAGTGATTAATGGCCAAAGAATCTCAGTCAACTCCCCGAGAAACCACTCTACTTGAAACTCAACTCCATCCAATGTTTAACTACCAAGCACTCCAATCCTTGTATCCCATATCAGAATGTGAACCGAAATGACCTGTGGAGTATAGTTCTATAACATATCAACACCATGAGTCTCCTGCAAATAACACATTGCTTCAACCCGAAATAGGGCTATCCTACCAAACCATAACAAACTCAACACGACCCCCACCGACTGAACATGTTGCTTCCATAGTGAGGTACTACAAGACCTCAATGAATCACCAGCCAATGAAGTGCTCTCCCCAACACTGAAACTCAATGGAAAATCAAAGTGACTATCCCCGACAAACGTCCACACGTCTTCGTCAGTCGATGAAATGCCCAGCTCTGTAATCCCAGGGTCCCATGCTAGTATTTGACATGGACCATCATGTCGATGTTGCTTTACTCTGATCATGACTATCTGATCAAAGTATCCATATGGGACACTCCCCTATTGGATCCTCATAAGATGAAACAAACTATTGGCCCAATGGACTCTCGGATCCCATGTCAAATTTGGAAGTTCATCATTTCCAATCCCCACTAATTGTTGATGTGCCCTACTGGTAACTGTTGAAAGCCCTCCACCCTCATCCCAATGAGACTTTGAATATGTAGCAACCTATGAGATATCCTCTATCCCATGGCCTAGGATACTATCCATCATGTCCAGGGTCTCAACTATCTACCCCTAATGATCCACCCCTATCCTGATGTATGCAATCAAGACACTCTTGTCAGGTGATCTCAACCTACCAACTCTCCATGTCCCCTACCACTGTCTAGCTCCCCCTGCATTGTTGTCAATAATAAAAGTATCGGGAAAGTCTATCATAAATATCTGCAGCCATCTATAGGAATGGAAAGTATCATATGCTTTGGTCAATCCCAAGGACTTGGCCAAAATCTCGTCCACCGACACCCATGGTAAATAATCATCTATAGTCATCACTGAACACCAACCATCGGGTACAAAAATAGGTATCTCCACAAACTGAGGTTCAATCATTCTTGATCCATCATCACTCATGCAATTGCTGCTATGATGAAGGTGATCTCCCAAATATGTATACTGTTGCAAGGGAGAGGAATATCCATGCTCTACTAAGTACATCTCCTCATTCTCCTCTGCCAAACCATCAATATCCTCAAACAATGTAACTGAAGGACATATCTGACTCTCTACTGAGATAGATATAGTGGATCTATGACTAGTCTCCTCAAGGAGATCCTCTAATCTAGCCTCTGATACTTGAAGGTTTATCTCTGTGCCTTCCAATAATCCTTGTGTGCTCACCAACTCATGAGTGAGTTGGTCCACCTCAACCTCCTTCTCCCTTAGTGCCCTGTGATACATCTCGCCAACATCCAATAGGTAATCCTTATCCCTCAACAACTGCTGGTAGTCGGTCCTCATCACAATCACTCTCTCCCTGAGTGTATGGAAGGCATCAATGACAAGTCCCCCATATGAACTATCCTGTGTCATCGAGGCCCTCCAACAATAATATACCACCAATGCATGTGTATCATCAATGCATCTAGTGGATTCCATGATCATGTCCTCACTGACTCTCAACTATACTGCCAAGTGTCATGACTCCTCGTCACAATACTGATGAGGCGCTACCTCATGCCTCTCACCATTAGTGTCAACAATGGAATCCCCAACAACACACTCCTCAAAATATACTACCCATTGTCCCTTGTGCTACTAATTCCTCCTGTATGCCACTGCACACCATCACCAACTACAACCCCTATATGAATCACACCATATCCTGCATGGTCAACGGTATCCTCTTGTGCACTCACCCTACTAATATCATCTGTGCTTGGATCCCATACAAATGTGTCCAGACATGTGCGATGGTCATCTCAACCAATAAGGAGAGCATCCTCATCACTGTAGATATGTCCTTGAAGTGAGTATCACATCAAATGATCAGTCTCCACGATCGAATCTAACAACTGAATCTCCAACAGAGGTGGCCCACGCTCCTCATACTGATAAATATGTGTCTCGTCAACTAGATCAAAGGCATGCCTCTCCTCCTAGATCTGCAGATTTGTATGCCCCTGGAGTTCAATCCTCACGCAAGGCTCCTCCACCAGATCAGAAATGCTACTGATATCCTCATGTATCGTGGCTATCATAGGTGTCCGAGAAGATGAAAAATGTGTCATTGTCGTCATAGAAAAATCATCATCCTCCATACATGATTTCCTGGAAACCATGTCTATACCCAAGGGTGGGTCATCCAACCACCTAATCTCATTACGTCCAAGTGTCCACACATATGAATCCTCACATGTGACATCACTATGTTGACGTGTTGAAGTCTCAACACTTCTTAGAAGGGAAGATGAAGAACATGTGCTATCATGTTGTCCATCCAACTATACCTCAAATACGCAAGAGCCACTAGCCTTTGTGTTAGTCTTCTAGTTGAGCTTGTAATACATGTCTAACTTTTGTACCCCAGCTCTGGAAATGCATTTGGATGATCCATCAAAAGCAGGCATGGTGAGTTTACCAAATTTCTGGATGAAATCTATGTTAGGCCCCTATTGTTGTTGTTTTCCTCCTCTCCGAGGTTCTCTAGGATGGTTCATGCCCCTAAGTCCATAGTACTTGACTAGTGTCATGTCATGATGGAAGTCACGGCCCAACGCTGCATACTCCCTCATGTACTCTGCAATGTCTTCCACCTGAGTGGGTAGCCTTCATGCTAACGATTGTTGTGTTGCTACTAGGGGTGCCCTCTGAAAACTAGGGAACCATGGTCTGTGAATCCTACTCAAAGATGTGTATGTGTGAGTAGGTGTTTGGGATCTATTTCCTGCACCCGAGTTCCCCTGTGCTGCATGTGGGGCTAGTGTGCCCAGGGTGTCCACTATAGTTAATCTATCAGCCAACTGTGCTAAAGACTATGTCATGGTATGCTGACTAACTACCAAATTGTTGAGTACCTACATGAAGGCTGCCTCTGGGTCCATGGATGCCTTACCGGTGCCCTCTGGCCTCTCATATCTGTCTTCCCACATCCTCTCTTCCTTCTGGGTCACCCGTTGAACTCATCGACTTTAGTCACAGGCTGGCAAGACTAAAGATATGATACCACTGTAATGTTCATGACTTGGCTAGTCTAGGAAACACTGCTAATGTGTGTGTAGGATTAATCATTTACATCATATAAATGGTCATACAAATAATAAATTCGACAAAGAACTACAAAGTTTGTATTATAATATCTCTGTGGATTACAAAATGGTTGAATGTGACTGAACTAACTGACAATACTCGACTAGATCAACAGACAAAGGATCTTAATAGGAATAAAAATAAGCAACTAAAATATAATACCCAAAATATGGGAGCAATGCAGAATCAATGGATGTAATGGGACTATGGAAACTTCGATGGTAATTGCTGGAAGTCTAGAAAGTTCTCCCTGGGAGATATACTTCTCAGAATGGCCTGGAAATTGTCCCAAATGATGCACCTTGCACTAGTCCTCAGTACTAGTATCTGTCGGACCCCTCTACTGATGAATTTGGACCTTGGATGGATACCCCTGGGGGAATGTGCCCCTCTTCTTCTACAAAAATGTGTCCTAGTGATTCCTTCATTGGAATCTAATGAGGAACTAGGAAAAATATGCACCTTGCCCTCCTCTCAAATGGGTCGAAGGGAAATCTTGAAATTCTCCTTGGATGGGATAAGTCAAAAAAACCCTCTCAGAAGCTATGCCCTCACTCTGGATGAATGTGCCCTTGCCGTTGAATGTTGTGTAACTGTTTTTGAATAATGATGGAAGACTTAGTTGATCTTCCCGGTGACTAGGTTGTGTCTCTCAACACCAAATTCAACCAACTGGTGTCTTCCTCCTGGAATACACTGAACTATCTCTCCTGAGATGCGCCTCTCTCGTCATTGACAATTCATAATCTGCATAATGATGAATTAGGTTCCAGACCCTTCTCTTATAACTTTTCTAAACCATAATTCATTGTTGAAACCCTAATTCATTGTTGACCTTTTCCCTCTAAGTGACTTTTACTTTATTTTATTATTCCTTGATTAAATCACTTAATTAATTAATTAATTAACCATTTTACCTCTAAAAAGTGATTTATCCATCCTTATGGCTTCTCCGTCCACTGAAAGTCACTTCTCATCATGTTACCCTGTAGTGCTCTTCTTCCTGATTTCGATGAGCTATTACACTAAGAGGTTTCTCCAAGTAATATGCCCATTGTGAACTTCTTAGTGAATTTAATTAAGATATGACCCATAATAACTCAAAATTACGGAAATCGTCGGAATGCAACGGAACCAAATCCAAGCTATAAGGAATGGATCCTGATGATGAATGATGCAAGCCGAGACCAATAAAACCCATCAATATCATCCAAACTCTCTGTCACCCCTATCTGGCTACTCTGGTAGGCATAACACTCTGTAAAAATTATAATGTCCCCAAATGGGGACATTACAAACACATCATATGATCCTAGGGGTAGTATATTCAAGGATTCCTGAGTCTATAGTCCATTCATTTCAATTAGACAGGTTTCAATCACCTCATCCATTTTCATCTTCGTTCCAGTGGCTAACTAAACCAACCATGCTCTTGCATGTTTCTTTCTTTATAATGAACATGCCTCAACAATGCGAGGTGAAATATAATTGAGGTTAGATCTTGGGTAAATTAAAATAGAGATAGGTTTATTGGTAATAATACATTCCCATTCCACCACAAAGGTTTTTTGTTTTTCTTGTCAATTCTCCACAACTGCATATATTACTATCACACTTATGGCCACATCATTGTGTAGTTTCTTCCTATGCATTATACACCTTCCTACTGTCATGTTGTTTGTGGGGACAATCCTTCAATATATGTGGTTGTCCATAACCCCAACACTGTAGAGGCCCTTTCTTTAGTTCTTTTACTTTTTGTCTTGCATGCTCTGCTAGCTTGTTTCCACTTTGAGATGGAAAATTTTGTTGATGCACACTTCTACTTGGTTGACCCAATTGTGTACCTTTCCTGGAAATCTTGTATGGTAATGAATTGAGTCTCCTCTTCTGGAATCCACTCTTGTCCTTCCTCTTCCAGTCTTTTGAAGGCTCTTGCTTATGATTAGATTAATCATAGCAACACTTGGTCTTTCGAATAGTGTCCTCCAATTTCTTTGGCTTATCAAATTCAATCCTATCTTGGTAAAACTATGGAAAACCACTGCGAAAACACTACACTCTCACTTTCTCACCCTTGAGGTAAGGGACATACCACAACAACTTCATAAACCTTTTGGTGTATTCATCCATGGTAAGTTTTCCCAACTTATGCTCATGGAATTCCTTGATTTTTTCATCATAATGCTTCTCCAGTAGGTAAGGCTTCCTAAGGAATTTCTCAAATTGTTTCCAAGTCAGTTTGCTTTCCTTCAACCCTTTTATTTTCTTGAGGTCTTCCCACCCAATGGAAGATCCTCCATTTAGATTGACAATGGAAATTCTTGCCTTGGTATTCTTTGAGTAATTGTGTACCCGAAAGTACTTCTTCAGACCAAACAACAATACCTCAGCTTCATCTCCCTTCTTGATCTCTTCATCGAAGGTAGGTAGCTTATCCCTCTTGAATTCTTCAATCAGAGAATTCTGAGAATGCATTTTCTTCTTTCTCGTCGAAATAGTTGACTCTATGCCACTACTGTAAAATTATACCAAAGTAGTCTTCCTCCTAGATAGTTTTGTGGAAACACTTCCACTAGTTCTACCCTTTTTTGCATCTCGATGCCTATTTATAGATGAACTTCTTCCCACATTGATATGTATTTCTCCATTCGTTTGGGCATCCAATGGGGTATTCAACTTTTCTAACTGCTATAAATCAACATTACTAGGACCATGCTGCAAATTTTTCGAATTTTTGATAGGCTCTGTAGTAGCACTGCATTCAACTCTACCTATTCAACTTGAGATCTCATGAGCTTCTCATTGTCTTCCTTCATACTTCTAACAGTGGTCATAAAAACTGGAGGGTTTTCTATATCCCTTCGACCATCAGATTCCTCATCTATTAGATACAAGGTGTCATCCATACTATTTTGTACCATTAACTTATGTTGCCTTTCAATATGTCCTACATGCTAAAAACAAGAACTATTGTAATTAGTAATTACATTACCAATTTTAAGCAGACATGTTAAGAAAAAATAAAAAATTATTAAATGATTTCAAGCAGCCTTGGAGACCCATTCAAGCCTAGAGTTTTAACTCTTCTATGATAACACTCTATGACTCACTCAACCCCCTAATCATTACCTAGGTTGATGGGGTGTCAAAATTTCCTCTTTTTCCACTCAGTTCATTTCTCTCAATGAACCCCGTAGATGGATTCTTCTCATCAAGAGATTTCCAACGACTGTAACTATGCTCAATTTTGAGCTATGGGTCAAAATTTATAGCCTCCCAAAGTTTCCAGGCCCTCATTGTCAAAATCCACTGTACCACCATGTGGCTTCCTATCACTTACTCCATCCAATGTGACACTAGCATAGTGCTTGCCACTTGTCTCCTTAATTCAATAGTTATGATCTCTTGGAACCTTATTCATCGTTGTCGGGGTTCAATATCCATCACAGAGACACATAAGTCACCCTCATCCTTGATTTTTGACGATGAACTATGTTGAGCCTTGTCTCGAGATCCAATGGCTCTTGGAATCCAACTCTCAATGAATTTTATCACATCAACACCCCAAATTGCATGATTATTAATGTCAATCCCACCAATTCTTTGATTTAGTGAGTAGATGGGTCCAACATAGAGCCACAACTGTGATTTTATCTCACCTCTCTATCGACCAATAATTATCGTTCGGCCTTAAGATCTTGTTGTTGTTAGCACATGCTCATATCCTCACTTATGGACCCATGCTCGACATCCTCCAATGGACAACTCAGATATAAACACATCCATATATAATGGTTTAGGTTACAATCAAAGTGATAAGGACATCTGTGAAGAAAGAGCATCACTCCACCTCAGCACGCGCCAGTCGGATTTCATGCATGGTGTGTATTCAAGGAAGGGAGAGGCACCGCCCTTTCATTTTACCTTGAGAATGAAAAGCGTAATCTAGGAATTTAATGATGACAAGCTGGAGGAGAAGAATTGTGCCTTCGCATAAGCTAGAGATAAGGTCGTCATTAAGTGGTTGACGACATAATGGATATGCCTATGATTTGGAGCAGATTTCTGTCATTGTAATTTTCCCTTTCAATAGGCATTTTGAATGGGGATTTGACACCACTAGTTTAGCCTATGAGGGAACCTCATTGAGCCCCTCTTGTATAATTGTTTGTATTTTTTCCAAGTAGAGGTTAGATGATAGGGGTTAGCTAAGATATAGTTAGCCAGGAGAAGAAACACAAAGAGCTGAGACTCAGTTGTAGCTCGGACTCCACCATTATAATTTGGCATTCTACCATTAATAGAAAATGACAGTTTTTCCTTTTTTATATTTTTGTGTAATGGATGTTGTGTTATGAATGTCATTTACATGTTTGTGAATTGTATATGAATGTTAGGAATCGTTTGCAGGGATAGGGATACAATTTTCTATCTGTGAGTGTGTTGAGTTAATTTTGGTTCTCTAGGCTGAGTGAAAGGAGTGTGCGACAGAGTAGGAAAACTCTGTAACCTGATGAAAGGAGTGCCTGTCTGAAATTAGTCGATTCAGAAGAGAGATTTCCAGGAGGGCATACCATATTAATTCACAGACTCAGGGAAAATTTTCAAGGAGGTTAAGTACCTTGGAAAGAAATACCGTGTGGGAAGAAGCACAGTTCAGAGTTACTGTTGTGGGGTATTCTACCCTATGGACTAACAAGCTAGGGCTTTAAACTTGTATGCAGATCATGACCCTTAAGACATAACTTTTAACCTTCTACCCAAAACCTCAAACCGTTTTTCTCATGCAAACATGGGAAGAACCAACTAACCTTTTTATCGATGGTTGGTGCAGATCCTCTGTTGAGATTTTATCCCCTTACTGTTGTTGCTCCTTCCAAAAAGATTTCCTGCAATCAAGACAAAACTACGCATGCATGCTATTGATCTACTAGAGGGTTAGAGATTAAACACAAATCAAATAACGTAGGTAAGACTCATGTATTTGGGACGGGAAAAGTATCTTTTTATTAATCTCAATATGAATCAACTTACAATGATTTCAGAGACCGGCCACCATTCCTCGGTCCTGATCCTGGGCTCCTCCTCTTCTTTGTCCTCCAACTGCTTTGCTTGAATTTCTCCTAAAGCTTGAGGAAAGGCTAAAGGGTTGGGACAATAATGGACTTGGCAATTTTGGCAGAGTTTCTTTGCTATGATTTTTCCTCCTTTGAATAGTACCCCTACCCCTCCTTTTATAGGCTAGAAGGAGCTAGGGTTTTAGGCGAACTCTCGGCCATGCATGGCTGGGAGTTCCAGTTAACTAACAAAAAGCTCCTCATCCCGACAGAAACTTTCCTGATTTTTTGCTTTGTTAGGTAAACGCTGGTTGTAGTGGGCCAGCCCGCGTTCTAATGTGTGCTACAGAAGGCCTGCAAGCATTCCAACGCACCCAGAAGTGGGTTAGGGCGCGAGTTAGTTGGTTTAAGAGGTTTTTTGAGGAGTCTGTTCAGCATGGCTTTATTAATGAAGGGCAATGAGTTGGCCTAATGCCAGGTAAGCATGGATGGTGCAATTTAGGGTTATAGAAGATGCCCCCTAATGTGTGAGGTCAGAAGAGCATCTGATGGCCGAAATACATTACCAATTCTTTACCAATCTGTACTGATATGCTGAATGAGGGAGTCCAGGAATCAGGAATCGGGAAGTGTCGTCTACAAAAAATATCAAATGTCTCACCGAGGCAGGCATACCCATGCTCGGGATAAATCAGAACCATGGCTACCAATCAAATACACTGTAGATCCATGTCAAATAACTATAAAGAGTAGCCGCGAACAATACACAGCGGAGCTACATCTCGAAATGAGAAAGATATACATAGAAAGTATCCATCTCTCAGAAGCTGATTCAGCCTGATGGCTGTACTTCAGAGCTCGAGAAACAACTTCAAAGTCTTCTAAAACTTGGGTAGGAGTGTAATATGAGTGTACAACTGCACTACCCAGAGGTCTTCGATGGCTCGTCGGTTATGGACTTGATAATCTTGATGATCGGACTGAAGGCTTCCGTGATTTCGAACAAAGACTTGATTGGACGTTCAGGATGGCCGGGTATGCGGACAAGAGACATATTGAAGAGTGGTTGACTCAGGCTAAGTAACAAACTTCCCTTGGACAATAGCATGACAAGTGATAAGACTCAGGCAGCATATCTGTTAATCATAAGTCTACGAAGCAGGAGGCAACGCAAACTCTCCATATGTTTGGAAGAGTAATCAAACGGTGGAGGACAGAACTCAATATAGTGAGCAAGGCTACCTAAGGTCATACTAAATCCCAAATTCTGATGAATCAAACAGACAGATGTGATTTATCCAAGGGCGACTCATAATGCTACCAATAAAGAAAATACTTTTCCCATCCTCTTTTTGGGGTATATTTGATTTTTTTGTTCTTTTTGTTGATTTGAAAAAAAGAATAAAATAATATTACGTTACAGTGGAGGAACGAGCACAACAAACATACAAGTTCAAGGCACAATGACAAGACTGATGTTCTAGGAAATGATACTTGGGAAAAATCCTCCAGTGGCCAAAGGTGTTAAGACGCAAAAGCAAACTGTTACTAGGCTAATGGGTAAAGGATGCAAATGTGGTTGACAGAACAGACAACGGTAATGTCCTTCGATGTAAGTTTAACGAGCCCAAATAAGGGAAGCTCGGTGATTTTTCATGTTTAGAGAGTTTGAAAAAGCATAAAAGGAAACTCCATTGGGGTACCTTTTTCGTCAATAGTCTATTCGGTTCGAAAAAGGGGTAAACTAGCACCGACTAAACGCCAATTCAAAACCATTTTAACGAGTGTGACAAGGACAAGATCACTCGGCTATTTTTTCAATTTTAAGGAGTCTGAAAAAAGCTTAACTCTGGACTTCGTCAGGAATGTTCTTCTGGACCGTTTAACGAGTGTGAAAGAATCAGGTCACTCGACAATCTTTTCAATTTTAGGGAGTCTGAAAAGAGCTTAACTATGGACTCCGGGGGGGTTTCTTTTTCGTAATTTTAGTCCCTCAGGCCCGAAAAAGGAATAAAATTATACCTGAGGATACTCTTCTAAAGAATCGAAATTCGATAGAGTATTCCTTTGTTCGTACAGTTGACCGTCCGGACCGAAAAAGGGGTAAAATACCGCCGGACAGACGTGACTTCAAATTTCAGTTTAATGAGCGTGAAGGGTCACAAGATCGCTCGACAATCTTTTCATGTTTAGAGGGTCTGAAAAGGGCTTAAAAGGAGACCCGTTATGTTTTGGGAGTCCGAAGGGTAAGACAAAGAGTGAAAAAGACCCATGCAAATGAGGCTCAAACTCATATTCAGGAAAGACTATACAAACTCTCGAGCCTATCATGTGGTTAGAAACGGCATGGACACCATAATGCAACCAGGAACTACCTAGGGCATCCATGTTTTGGTAAGCTCTACCACCCAGTTGCGACACTTCTAGAGAAGATATGACGGTTCCATGGCACAACCAGGTGGGATCGATCCTATATCATAAAAACAAAAGGCAACGAGATGCAACAGTGGGACCGACATCCTACCATATATGCTCATGTTGATTTTTGAAATTTTTTTTATGGACCGTCCTTATGTATATTTTTTTTATTTTTCTGAAACTCAATGAAAAGTGTCCCAATACCTGATCAAATCCCTTCCACATCACTCTGGAACCACCCAAAATGGTTTTTGGTATAAAGAAACTGATAAAAGGGGCCAAAAGGGTGACAAAAAGAGGCCAAAAAGTCTATAAATAGAAGCTGGCAGCTCATTATCACCATTGCTGATTTGGAAATTGACTCTGGAGCCAAAAGACCTCATTTTCCAGATATCGCGATTCTGGGAGCTACAGTGGACCAAACGAACTTCTTCTTGGACCAAGTAAGTACAAACTCCCCCATCTTTCATTTCAATACTTCCTTTAGCGTTTTTGGGTTTCTTCTGGGGGTGGCCGTCGACCTTTTTGAGGCCGACCCTAGCCAAATGTGGGTTGTCCAGGGACAGCCCGCGGGTACCCATGTGCAGGGCTTAAGCTGCGCGTGGGTACCCGCAACTGTCGCCTCGAAAGCCCGCGGGCTACCCCCGCGCGATGGCAAAATGTGATGTGGCAAGATCTAACTCCCCCTTTTTGACTTGTGATTTTTGCAGGATGTATGTTCATTGGAGAGAGAGGGAGCATGAGGCTGCCAATGAGGTAGCGGCTGCAGATCCGAACGTGATGGCTGTGCTCACGCAGTGTGGCTTGGTGAAATTCTTCCTGTGTCCATTTATTCATGCTCAACCACGACTGTTGAATGCCCTGGTTGATTATTGGCATCCTGACGCAGAGGCCTTCATGATAGAGGGGCAATCCTTGGTGCCCACCACCGAGGATATCTACTTTTTGACGGGCCTCTCGAGGAGAGGGGAACCCATCAACTTCCAGACCTTTCCTGTGGGGTCGAGCAAAGTCTCGGAATTGATAGCAGAGTATTGTGTGGCTGGGACCAACCAGGCGACCTCTTCGGTACCGGTTGGCAGTATCACCAGCCTTACCCTACAGACGATCTTATCGCTCATTGGGCGAATTACCGGCTCTGCTTCTGTACATCAGGCGTCATGCACACAGATGAACTGTGCAGTTCAGTGCATGAATGCACAGATATATGATTGGAGTACCACACTTTTAGAGAGCATGAAAGCTCAACTGACAGCTTGTCGACAGCGGACACACAGGAACTTCGAGTATGGGACTATCCTGTGTTCATTGTTCTTTGAGAGAGTTCCATGCTTCAGTCCTCGGATGACAGTACGAGGACATCTAGCGACGTTCCCTGCAGTATGTAGATGGGCAGCATTACTACTGCGACAGGGTGGTGGAAGGACCGTAGAGGCCTTCAACGACGACTTCTTTGCTTGGCTGTCACGGCAGATCCCTACCATCGAGGACTACCCATACGCGGGGATCGACTTTTCTATAGATCCAGCCATACCAGTGCCACCTGGCGAGGAGCGAGGGGAGATGGGTAAGTCTCCACCTGTACAGTGTTTTTGTTTGCATATGTAATTTTTATGTCTTTTTGATATATATCATGTTTTTGGATAACAGATTTTCTGATGGGTGAACTTTGTGTTGCTTGCAGATGTGGGACCTGTGCGGCCTGTCGATTTTTCACGGAACTGGCGCTGTCCATGGCCAGAGGCCGCAGCTGCCGCTGCTAGGGGAGCAGCAGTAGCAGGGTACCGCCCAGCAGGAGAGGATGAGAGGGCTCTGGGGCGGATTGAGCGGAACTTCACTGAGCTCACCCGCACAGTTCCCATGATTGAGATAGAGGACTTTCCGCCCTCCATGCAGACTCATATGGTGGGGTTACCTCGGACCTGGGTCCGATTATTTAGGCATTTGGGTCGGGCTTTGTATGACTATAACAAGGCCCACAGGCCCTGAGCCGACTTGTACACTTTTTATGTGCCTCGAGCACTTATATGTATGTATTTTTTGAGGGCTTAATCCCTAGTGACTCGATATGGCTCCCACTTTTTGAGGCGCTTGCGCCCATCTATGTACTCTGAGGATTTTATGATTTATATATATGGTTTTTATTTCTTTTCTGTGTCTTTATGGATTATGTGTACAAAAATGTATTTACATGTGTTTGATCATGATCTTATTTATGTGTGAGCAAGATGCCAATCTAAAATGTGATTAGCTAGAGTATCTGTGATTTGATTTAGACTCCTAGGAACATGAAAAAATGTGATATAATCAAAGTTGCAAGAGACGTACCCTAAGGAATCGTCGGTGTAAAGTAGGATCATGCACACAGTATATTCTGTTTAGCTGCGACACAACCAGTTGAGTGTCTAGATAGACCCGAAGACGAGAGATACCCCATGACAAAGCGTCACGAAGTGACTCGATAACTGCGCTATACTCAGCAACATTGTTTGTGGTGTCACCTAAGCATATTCCCCCGGAAGATAACAACTGACCCTGTGGTGTAAAGATTACCCAAGCTGCGGAGGCAAGCCTCTGCGTGTGTCGACTAGCACCGTCCGCATACCCAATGAACACCTCGGACTCACTTAACATCTGCCATAGTGACGAAAGATAACATTAATGACACGTCCATGACACGTTTTTCAAAAGAAACGAAAGAAAGTAATAGCACAAAAGACTATACATATGTTACAAAAAGTTACCCACAGTGACCCTATGAGTAGTACTTCTTGAGGTAGAGCCCATTTCTAGGCTCCGCCAATGCATTCCCTTCAAAATTAACCAGATGATAAGTTCTCTTCTTTAAAACCTCCTTAACAATGAAGGGTCCGAACCACATGGGTTTAAACTTTCCTGCCCCCAGGGGGTCCTTATCTTGGTCGTAAACCAGGACAAGGTCGCCCTCAGAGAAAACCCGAGGATGAACGGACCTATCATATTGACACTTAACCCTATTCTTATGAGCCTCGTTGGCCAGGGCTGCATCGTGACACTATTCATTAAGCTGCTCAAGGTGTAATAACCGTTCTTCAAGCGGAAAAGTGTCTGGCAGTAACTGTACTGCCAATTTCAGAGATGGAATTTGACATTCAATGGGAAAGAATGCCTCCAGCCTGTAAACGAGTTGGAAAGGTGAGAAACCAGTTGTAGTCTTAACTGATGTTAGGTAAGCCCATAATGCCGAGTATAACATCAAATGCCAGTTGGATTTGGCTGAGTTGATGGTTCGCTGTAGCATTGTCTTGAGAGTTTTATTAACAGCTTCCACCTGCCCATTGGCTTGGGGATAGTAAGGTGAGGAATGTTCTTGTCGTAACCCAAGCTTTGACGTCAACTCAATCATAATTTGATTCTGAAAGTGACTGCCATGGTCAGTGACAATCTCTCTCGGGACTCCGAAACGTGCTATAATCTGGTTAAATAAGAAGAGAGTTGCAGTCTCTCCATCATCTTTGAACGTCGGCATAGCTTCGACCCACTTAGTAAAGTAGTCGACAGCTACAATGATATAGCGATTCCCCCTTGCTGATGGGGGCTTGCAAGTAGTGTAATCAATCCCCCACTTAGTGAAGGGACCGACGGTGATAACAGGAAACATAGGAGCTAGATGTGCCCTCATCTTCCATGAGAAGATTTGGCACGGATAACACTTCTTGACCGACTCGATACAATCTTTTATAAGCGTGGGCCAAAAGTAACCTACTCGTAAAATCTTTTGGGCTGTTGCCAACCCAGGCAAGTGACCGCCACAAGCTCCCGTATGATAATCGTTGAGCACTATGACGGCCTCCTCATGAGTGAGACATCAACGCAAAATACAATCTACACCTCGCCGATACAAAGTATCATTAAGTATAAGATAGTTCTTGGTCTGATGGCGTATCTGCTGAAGCTCATCACGAGACGCAGAGGTAGGACACTTCAAAGTCTAGAGATAGATCAGTATATCTCCGTACCAGGGATCAGATGATTCAATCAAAAACATATCACCCCGGATAGGCGATTCCTCAGGCACAATGTCAGATGACTCAACCGGAAGCTCCGAAATAAGTTCTGCGAAGACCAGTGACTTCTTGGACTTCGCTGAAACGAAATCTAAGTCAAATTCTTGGAGGATCACCATCCATCTACTGATTTTTCCGCCGATAACTCGTCGTGTCAACATGTACTGAAATGGATTCACGACAGCGATGACGGTGGTCTTGCGAAACAGAACATAGTGACGGAACCGTTGAACAGCATGAACTGCTGCCAACGCAAGTTTTTCGAGATGGGTATAATTAAGTTCCAATCCTACGAGGCCTCGACTCAGGTAATAGATCACGTATTCAGAAAAATAATCATCTTCTTGAACTAAAACCATGCCTATGGTTGACTCTGCGGCAGCCATATATAATAGGAAATCCTTGTTATAATTTGGTGGTCGTAGCAGAGGTGCGGTTGTAAGAGCGTGTTTCAATGCGTCGAAAGAGCGTTGCGCTGCTCCGTCCCATAGGAAAGGAACATCTTTCTTCAGTAAATGCATGAAGCCCTTGGTTATTTCGGCATAGTTGGCGATGAAGCGTCGTAAGAAGTTCGCCTTGCCTTGAAGACTTTGCAGTTGTAAAATTGTGCGTGGGGGGGGGAACTGGACTATTGCCTCCACCTTAAGAGGATCAACCATGATCCCCGTTGTTGAAACGATGAAACCTAAAAAACATCCTGACGTGACGCAAAAGCTGCACTTGTTGGGATTCAAGAAAATCCGGAAGTAGCGACAGCGTTCGATGATTAGTCGGAGGTGCGTAGGATGATCTTTTCGCTTGCGAGAGCATGATGCTAAATCATCTATATATGCCTCGACTATATGTTTGAGGTCATGAAATGCAAAAGACATGGCCCGCTGGAAAGTGGCTCCATCATTCTTGAGACCAAAAGGCATTTTTCGATAGGCGAATGTACCCCATGGACAAATGAATGTCATTTTATGTTGGTCTTCGGGTTTGATTTGGATTTGGTTATAACCTGAGAAACCATCCATGAACAAAAAAGCTTCACAATCGGTGCACTCATCAATGATCTGGTCGATGAATGGAGTTGGATAATTGTCTTTTGGACATGCCTTGTTCAAATCACAGAAATCGGTACAGACACGAATCGTGCCTTGTTTTTTATCGACTGGCACGGGATTTGACACCCATTGAGTCAAGTGAATAGGGTATATGAACCCTGCCTTAAGCAATTTCTCAACCTCAGCTTTGATAGCTGCTGCTTTCCTAGGATTAACTGGACGAAGTTTCTGTCAAACAGGCTTAGCGTCCGGATATGTAGTGATCTCATGTTCAACTATTTTTGGATCGATGCCTGGCATTTCCTCGTAAGACCAAGCAAAAACGTCGCGGAATTCTTTGAAAAGATCTGTGTAAATCTGAATCTCTTCGGGGGAGAAATCCGCCCTGACGAAGACATTCTCCACGACGCCGGGGTTTTGGGAGATGTTGATAGGTATCATTTCAGCGATAGTCGCCATATTGCCCTCAGCATAAATATCCTGTGTAGCTAAGAGGTTAATGGGACAAGGTTGATCTCCCGTCATGGTGATAGTGAATTCTCCTGCCTCGACTCGGTGTAACTCTGGAAGGAAATATGATCTATGATGAAGATCGTCCTAGGGTTTGTCCGAACCATTCATTGCTTCTATTATAGCTTCATCAGAAGGTAATACTAAATCTAACGAATCGATATCAGTAAGAGAATCCTGAGCCCAGATAGGCTCGAGGAGTGGATCCAACTCTTGTGCGGGAATTGGATCAGGAGTAGCTGAAGTTTGCTGGACCAAAGAGTACGCTACTTCAGCGGTTGACAAGGGCGTGGCCATGCCATGTTTCCCTGTCTCATCCATCATGGCTGATGGGGAAGGAAGAGTCCACGGATCCTTAAAGTAAGTCGTGTGAAACGACGAAACATGGAAAATCTCGGCCTTGTGGTGAGTCGATATAAACTTGACATCGCCTTGAGGAGGTGGGTAGTCGAAGGTACCCATCAAAGATGGGCACAAACCAACTCCTACATTGACGACACCGGCTTGAGGATTATCTACCATGGGAACCGTGGATGCCCCCAAGGCTGGGTGAGGTCGAGAGAAGGACAACTGATCAATAGTCACTATCCGTCCTTCATGTGGAAACAATAGAACTTGGAAAACTGTAGCGACCACCGCTTGCATTGCATAAGTCCAACTACAACCCAACAATAGATTGTAATCGATGGGGGCATCGACTACCTCTACTTCGATGCACACGGTCTTCCCCCCTAACTGCACAAGGAAAGAAGGGATGATGCCATGCGGTCGGAAAGAATGACCATAGAACGCAGTGAGGAGAGTAGGTGACGGAGAAAACTCAGGTTGACCAATGGCTTTCCAGCATGCTAACGACATAATGAAAGTCGAAGCGCCCTCGTCTACCACCGTGCGGAAGATATTTCATGTAAAAAATTTCGTGGGATGAGCCACTACTATCTGGAATGCGACATGGTAAGGAAAACAAGGTTTCAAGTCAGTCGTATCTAACATAATGGTTCCCGGGTTACAAGTCTCAGTAGAGCCTAAAGCAGTCAACAAGGCTTTTCTTTGAGCAGGGCAACTTTGGAGGACTTCCAAAGCGGACATAGCACAAGGGGTTTGTGACAAATCTTCCACCACAGAGTAGTTCTGGGCGGCCCTTGCGTTTGGATTATGAGAAGCTCGTTTAAACGCACCTTTGGGGATACGTGTCATTGTTTCAACCAACGTCTTCTCGATCTGTAGAGGAAGATATTGGATCTTGGCTTCTTTGCCCTTCTCATAGGCGCTTGGTTTGCTATAGTCGTGAGCTCTAGTCGTAATGAAAGTGTCACTTTTCACCATATATACGTTTGCGGAAGATGAATTGTTTGGGGGAGGGCAGTTTTCATGGCTGCCCCCCTCGGTACTGGCAGAGGCTTGATTCAAATTTTGCCCATGCTGAAAGGGATTAGTCAACATGGCTTGTTGTTGCTACATGACAAACTTCTGGGCCTCTGCAAGTCGAGGGCATAGATGGGTTGGGTGGTCTTCCGCACATAGGTTGCACGGGTACCTTGCCTTCTTCCTTTCTGTGGTGCCCTCGCCAGCGTTATCATTTGGTTCCTTATCCCCCTTACTCTTCTTGCGTTGTTTTTCTTCCCTTTGGGCTGTTGGTTGGCCTTTGGGTTAGTCGTCTATACGGAGTGTACTTCCGACGTTTGAGTAGGAGGAGCAGCCAAAGCAGTAGTCTGGTTGGCCGTTGAGTGTTGTATAGATAACTGCTGCAATTGTTTTGTCAATTGCTCAGCGGGCTTGGTTTGTGCCGAACCAACGATGCCATCGGCATGTGGTCTGGCTCTCTGTCTGGCTTTGTCCAGAATTGATCGTGGTGCATCCGGCAGGAAGGTGTACAATAGACCAGACTGAGAATAAATAAGCTCAAACTATTGAGCCCTCATGATGGCATCTTCCTCGGAGAAGACCCCTGAAGTTGCGACGTCTTTGGATAACTGCGGAACTAAATACTTAAGGAACCACTCAAGCAGGAATGTTGGTGGGACGGGTACTTTGATAAGACTCTTTCGGCATCGCCACTCTCGAATATGATCTGAGATATGGTCCATCGACGTCTGCTCGAAATTGGCTAGCAACTCTGTGTCGGCGTCGTATCTCACAGGTAACTGGAAATGGTTAAGGAAAGCCATTGCCAGTTCGCCAAAATAGGAATATCGTGAACGATCAAGTTCTATGTACCATTTCGCGGCGCTCCCAATCAGAGTGCATTGAAAAAATCGCAATTGGATGGAGTCATCTTTCAGTGAGTTAGATGAACACCATAAGTGGAAAGTAGTCACGTGATCACCTGGATATTCATTAGGCTTGGCCTCAAACTTTGGGATGTCCGAAGGCAACTTCGTCAGCATAAGAGGCCAACGTGGATCGTGACAGATAGGATCATTCAACAACCTTGTTAAATCCGGCAAGTGTAACGTCGCCAAGAAAGGTAGTTTAGGTTGCTGCTGATAGTTAGGATAAAAGGGTCCTGGAGTTGGACTGGCACCAGGTTGCCAGGAAAAGTTTGGCTGCTGGCCCAGGTTCTGGTAGAAATCGTGGCCCTGACCAGCGTAAGGGTTTTGCATTTGAGGAGACATCGTTCACTGATTCCCCATGAAGGACATCGGGTGTTGCGCGTTCATCATGTTTGACAGACTTTGGGAAGGATTACTCCATGCCAGTCCCGAGGGGAGAGGCATAGAGGTCTGTCCGGGGTTCCATTGACTGTGGAAAGAATTACCCCAGATCGGCATTCCAGATGAAGGAACGGATCCTTGTCCTAACTTCCAAGGTCCTGGTATATGTGCCCCCAGCGCAGGAATAGTACCCTGTGTCGGCGTAGACTGTCCAAAAATGGGTGTGCACCCTGATGGGAAAGTAGTGGATGCGAAAGTGTTATTACCAACCGTCCCATTCCAAACAAATGGCGATGAACCTACCGGAAAAGTTTGCACAGGTGTTCCTTGACTCCCGGCTCCAAGTGGACTTGTTTGTGCAGGCTGCCCGACGGACTGTTGATGCAATCCACTCAGCGAAGGGGACGAAGGAGGGATATGACCTCCAGCGTAAGGAAAAGCATTGAAAGGGACAGGAATGCCCCCAAGTTGACCTTGTAGAGGAGCGTTAGAGCTCCCTTCCCCCAGACCCAAAGTCTGTAAATTAGAGGAAGTGAGTACAGGACTGGTACCTGAACTAGGCATACCGTATGAAAACGAAGCGCCTGTCGCACTAGGTGTGTAAGTAGGTGTGGCCACTGCGATAGATGGGGTCAGTCCACTGTGCGACGTAGTTGCGGCTGAGACCATGGTGGCTCAGACCGCCGACAAAGGAAAGTTAGGAGAAGCTTCTCCTGTGGTAGTAACAGTGGTGGGAATGGAAGAATTCCCAGAGGAAGTGATTTGTTCCATAATTGGGTTAGGCACTGACAGGCTTTCGTAAAATTGAATTGGCACAATAATGTCCGGCCAAGTATCAGTGTTTGGGGTTTCAATCACGCCAAGATTAGCGGTTGATTCCTCCAGGGGTTGTTCGGGCTCAAAAGCCCTGGTTGCTTCGAAAGACCCTTGATGGTCTAGCTTCCACCTCAACGGTGGTGGGGGTGGCTCCAGTATAACCAGCGGCAAGCCCAGAATCCTTTGTGACCGACGGAGCTCTGAATCCTCCATTGTGTGAGAAGATTCACGACATGCTAAGGTATTCTACATGAACAAATAGTAACACGCACTAAAAGAAATCCCCTAGAAGATAAATCAAGGAAACACTAAACTAGTTGGAAGAACAGTTACAACAACCAACACTAGAGCAACTTACCGGTGCAAGTGCAACTCGAATACGGAAGCACCCTCCGGGTATACTCTACAAAGTGTTGGTCTGAATTCCATCCTAGGTACCGCGGTATACCCCTGTAGTCACCTGTGTATGTCCCTAGAAAAGATTGGCAACTAGTTTGCCAGCACGTGAACAACTATCAGGCAGGTACAGTCGGCAGTCAGGTAGACCACAATGAGCAGGGTATCAAGCCCGAAACCTGTCAAGGGTATCGAGAGAAAATGGTCTGGAAGATGACTGAGGACCTCGAACAGATTCGAGACCCATGAAGCTCCGTGGCAAATGCAAACGATGGAATCCCTTAACAGATCCTCTATATGTGTTCTCTGCAATGCTCGGTCCAGCTTTGGAGGGGTTATCTCCGCTACCTTTCCTTACGTGACCTTGTGTTTAGCCCCTGTGTTAGAGGGGTGTCCTGAGTAACTTTCTGTAACTGGACTTCTACACTCCCTATTGACAGACTCCAATGTTTGGTTTGGGTGGCCTTGGAGAATTTACTCTCCAACTTATTCCAAGGCCCTATTCCTGAGCTAGTGTATGCACCCTACAAAAAGAAAAGTCTACTTGATTTTATTTAGTGTTTCTTTTAATGGGCTTTTTTAAGTCTCAAAGTGCGAAAGTGAAACTGATGGTGTGTAAAAAGACTCAAAGAAAAATGAACAAAAATGCTTGGAAACAAATTTTTACGAAAATGCAAAACCAGCAACTTTTCAGTAAAAAAAGACTTCTTTTCTTTTCAAAATTACTAAGATTTCATGCAGTAAATATGAAGAACTTTCGCTCAGATCTGCAAGCTACTTATACTAGACATGCACTACAAAAACTTATGCAAAAAGACTTCTTTCCGAGCTACTGATGCAACAACACAATCTTCAAACCAAGAAGAAAATGAAACAAGAAATTATTTTATATTTCATTGTAAAATAACACAACAAGGAAAAATGTTGACAAGAACCAAACCAAGAGAATAAAAAAGAAAACTCTGGCTTAAAGAACAGATCGCAAACAGAATCAGAGCACAAAAATGCAACAAAGCAATCAAAACAGTATCGATTCTAACACTTGCCTAAAAACCATCAAACAAATTTTTTTTCTCTTTTGTCTTTTCTATCAAAACATGAACTAACAAACACGAGTTAAGGATAAGATACCCCAAACTACTGACTGTGAAGCTCCAGACTCTACACCCTTGAGAGGAGCTCTTCTCACCATAGGAGGGGATGACTGCCCCACCCAAGATGAAAAGCTACCAAACAAGCCCGCGACTGTCACTAAGACAGCACACGTGCAAATGCGTGCTGAGCTACTACAGAGCGTGAGTACCCGCGGGATAACCTTAAAAAGGCCGTGGATCTGTATAAAATCCAAGATAAAACAACACACAGGCAGTCCAATCCTGAAAAAGGCCTCTGGTATTAACAACCAGGGTCTCTGAAAGGCTTGGATGCTAGCACTTCAACAGAAAAAGAAAATTTGCAAAAAAAAGAAAATAAATGCAATGAATGACTAACACAAAAAGGTAGACTGAATAACAAGACAATAAACCTACAAGACCCAGACAGGATCCACAAAGCCCCCTGAGAAGGTAAAATTCTGACAGGGAAGAGAATATTATCTCTCAAGCTTCCTAAAAGCTACACGCTACTGAAACCACTTTAGCACACGGGCAAACGCATGCTGTAGACAGTTAGGGTGCGGGTTACATGTGTGCAGGGCTTCTGCAGGTCGCATGTACCTCTGTGTGTCTCGAGAATAAATGTCAAGCGTCAATCAAGGAAGACTGGTATTGATAACTAGGTTCCCTACTAGCATTGACCTAACAGACAACAAAAATAAACAAAGAAACAGAGACTGAACTTCTTTGAACTACCCAAAAGATATTTAACCAAATCCGGAAACCCTAAGAGTAAAATATCCCCAGTGGAGTCCACAATTCTGTTGTGGGGTATTCTACCCTACGGACTAACAAGCTAGGGCTTTAAACTTGTATGCAGATCATGACCCTTAAGACATAACTTTTAACCTTCTACCCAAAACCTCAAACCCTTTTTCTCACGCAAACATGGGAAGAACCAACTAACCTTTTTATCGATGGTTGGTGCAGATCCTCCGTTGATCTTTTATCCCCTTACTGCTGATGCTCCTTCCAAAAATCTTTCCTGCAATCAAGACAAAACTATGCATGCATGCTATTGATCTACTAGAGGGTTAGAGATTAAACACAAATCAAATAACGTAGGTAAGAATCATGTATTTGGGATGGGAAAAGTATCTTTTTATTATTCTCAATATGAATCAACTTACAATGATTTCAGAGACTGGCCACCGTTCCTCGGTCCTAATCCTGGGCTCCTCCTCTTCTTTGTCCTCCAACTGCTTTGCTTGAATTTCTCCTAAAGATTGAGGAAAGGCTAAAGGGTTGGGACAATAATGGACTTGGCAATCTTGGTAGAGTTTCTTTGCTATGATTTTTCCTCCTTTGAATAGTACCCCTACCCCTCCTTTTATAGGCTAGAAGGAGCTAGGGTTTTAGGCGAACTCTTGGCCATGCATGGCTAGGAGTTCCAGTTAACTGACAAAAATCTCCTCGTCCCGGCGGAAACTTTCCTGATTTTTTGCTTTGTTAGGTAAACACTGGCTGTAGTGGGCCAGCCCGCGTTCCAACGCGTGTTGCAGAAGGCCTACAAGCATTCCAACACGCCCAACAGTGGGTTAGGGTGTGGGTTAGTTGGTTTAAGAGGTTTTTTGAGGAGTTTGTTCAACATGGATTAGTAATGAAGGGCAATGAGTTGGCCTGATGCTAGGTAAGCATGGATGGTGCAATTTAGGGTTATAACAGTTACTGAACACCCTGAAATACTCTACCAGGAGGTTATCGAGTTAGTGCGAGCATGCATAGAAGAAACACGACTCGAGGTGTTGGAGAATCCCAGAATTGGTGAACATTTTGGTGAAGGAAGGCTTTCCAAGAAGTTCTTTGACAAAGGAAAGGAGATGCCTTAAACCTTTCCATAAGGCTAAGGGAGAAGTCGTCGAGGAGTTGAGCCAAGCACAAGGAGTGCCCCTAAGGTGTTGTGAGTTCACCTTACAAGATTAGGAAGCAAGGCGAGAGACTGCCAGGAAGGAAAGAAGAAGTCCATTGAAGTACAAAAAGGAACTGGGAACCTTGGAGGTTTTCAAGCCGAGAAAATTCATAGAAGAGTCTATGCAGAACTCTACAAGGAGTGCAGAAGATGTTCAAGAATAGCCTAAGTCTCGACGGGAGAATTTGTGCTAAGTATGCAAAGGAGTCGATAATGTGTCGAAGTCCCAAAGACGGAGAAATCATCCATCGTCGAAGAGGAGATAGGTGGTATAAGATTGAGAAGTTCAGGAGTGATAACTTTAGAAGGTTTTCTAGAAGAAAACAAATATCTTCATGAAGTCACGAAGATCAATTTCAATCCAGACCGTTGGATCTAGAAGGGCACGTGGCATAAATCCATGCATTTCGAAGGAAGAAAACTTCGAAGAAAAGTGAAGAAGAGAATACCCGAAGAGCTGGGGTAGCCGAAGTAATCCTAGCCATCCATCGAGGTAGGATGCGTGGTGAGAGGATTAGCACATCGCTGGTTCAAGAATCAGGAGAAGCAAAATTGGGAGAAGAGAGGACTCATGAAGTATGAACTCACAAATTGATCAGAGTCATTGATCGTGAGAGGACCGTGGACCATAGATCTAGTCCCGAAGAGTTCACCGATTTGGAAATCGGGGAAAAGGGAACAAGTAGTTCTTTATAGCTTCGAAGTGCAAGATCATGAAGGGAGTTGGCCCACGGTTGTAACCTGTGGTCACATCAAGGAGGAAACCTAGCACAGGGAGCTATCAGAGTTGGCATTGAGATCGAAAAACTCTAAGGAAGGGGTCTGTGATGGCATATAATCTACATCGAGAAGGTAAATTGAATGTGTCAAGTCTAAATCAGTTCCATCAGGAGCCTGAAAAACCATTCAGTTCGGTGATTGGAATGATTCTAGACTGAGAGGTCGAGCCACCCTGAGGAAATAGGGTGGGGGGTAGGTGACCAAGTGTTATCAGATCAAGTTTTCATCTGTAGATTTCAGGCGAAGGATAACTTGAAGATTCTCTCAGTTGCAGAGTGAACAATAGACTTTCCAGGAGGTCAGGTAGAAGGTTAATATGGCCATTGACTATCATAAACATGGTCAAGGAGAACTCCATTCGCAAAAGAGAAAGGAGGATATGGAAAAGGAGCTTAGTGAAATCTGAACACAGATGGAGAATCTTGCATTCAATATGCAGTAGGAGTCAAAGGTACACTGGAGGTACGAATGGACTTTGAAGAGAATAGCTCGATGGCCTATTCAGAAGTTGTTGACCAGAAGGCAGCAACAAATTTTAAGAAGGTGGCTGAGGCAGGATGAGTCCCTCAGTCATAAGGGAAAGAGATATAGCAAGGTTCTCATGAGAAATGTGAAGGTGTCAGTGGGTCTTGTAAACTGTTAGGTGGGTAGAGGAAACATCCCAGATTTCTAGGTGGGCAAGGGAGAAGATATGATCTCAACTGAGAGTTCACATCAGCTAGGGAGGTTGATAGATGAAGAGGAGGCAAAAGGGAGATCTCTCACAGATGGAGTTTCATGCAGAGCTGCGAGCCATGTGAATAAAGAAGATGAGAAGTTGCAAACTTTCACCATTGAAGAGGAGGATCAGGGGAGCATTCTGATCATTGGAGGAGTCAAGATATTCCCACCAAGAAAACAAGGAGAGGTTAGCACAGATGTTGCAGATGCGACTGGGGAACATCAAGCTGAGAATTTCATGGAGGAAATAGAACAGATACTGATGTCTATCCCAAAAGAAGGAGAATGCCCAGTTGAGTTACTCACTTAGTGGGAATTGGAGTTAAAGGCATTGGAGGATTGGTTAGGAAATCCAGAAATAGAAGGTGGATGCTAAGAGATCACCATGCTAGAGGAGATACACCAACACGAGTTGCAGTTGGTGGAAGTGGGAACAGAACCAGTCGAGAAAATGACAGGTATCAATCTGTCAGAGGAGGTAGCTGAATGACAACTTATTATTAAGACTGCAGAAGTGGAGGATGCAACATAGTGGAAATTCAAGGCCACGAGAGATGGAGAAGATGATTTGGGAAATCAACATGATTTTCCCATGAACAAGGAAGGAATGCAGCAAGCTAGTCTGCAGAAGGAAAGTTCGTCGATAGAGAAGTTGGACGAAGTAGTTGCGGAGATAAGAAAGATGATGATGGATTCGACAGAGGAATTGGTTATCACGAGGAAGCTAGGAAACAGGAAACCTGTGCAAGCAATGAGGATGATGAAGGATTAGAAGCATCAAAGTAGAGGATCCAAGAGACAACTACAAGAGAAAGTTTGGGATCCATGAGGATTTCAACCATGCTAGAAAGCTGATGAGAAGGAGCTCATGATTTTCGTAGCCATGGAGAATGATGTAGGAGCATCACTCCACCTCAACATGGCCAATCATATTTCACGCATGGTGCACATTCAAGGAAGGGAGAGGCAACGCCCTCTCATTTTGCCTCGAGAATCCAAAGTGCAATCGAGGCATTTAATGATGACAAGTTGGAGGAGAAGAATTTTTCCTTCGTACAAGATAGAGATAAGGTCGCCATTAAGTGGTTGACGACAGAATGGATATGCCTCCGATTTGGAGCAGATTTCCATCATTGTAATTTTCCCTTTTGATAGGCATTTTGAATGGTGATTTGACACCACTATTTTAGCTTGCGAGGGAAGCTCATCGAGCCCCTCTTGTATAAATGGTTGTATTTTTTCCAAGTAGAGGTTATATGATAGGGTTTAGACCATAGGGGTTAGCTAAGATAGATTTATCCAGAAGAAGAAACATAGAGAGATGAGACTCAATTGTAGCTCGGACTCCACCACTGTAATTTGGCATCCTACCATTAATAGAAAATGACAGTTTGTCCTGTTTTATATTTCTTTGTAATGGATGTTGTGTTATGAATGTCATTTACATGTTTGTGAATTGTAGATGAATTTTAGGAATCATCTACAGGGATAGAGATACAGTTTTCTATCCGTGAGTGTGTTTAGTTAAGTCTAGTTCTCTAGGATGAGTTCAAGGAGTGCGCAACAGAGCAGGAAAACCATGTAAGCTGGTGCAAGGAGTGTGTGTATGAACTCAATGGAGTCAGAAGAGATATTTACAGAAGGGAATACCAGATTAATTCATAGACTCAAGGAGAAATTTCAAGGTGATTAAGTACCTTGGAAGGAAAGATTGTGTGGGAAGAAGCATAGTTCAAAGTTACGAAACACCCTGAAATACTCTTCTAGGAGGGCATCAAGTTAGTGCGAGAATGCACAGAATAAAAATGGATGGAGGTGTTGGAGAATTCCAGAATTGTTGAACATTTTGGTGAAGGAAGGCTTTGCAAGAAGTGCATCGACAAAGGAAAGGAAATTCCTTAAACCTTTCCATAAGGCTAAGGGAGAAGACATCGAGGAGCTGATTCAAGCACAAGGAGTGTGCTTAAGATGTTGTGAGTTCACCTTACAAGCTTAGGAAGTAGGGTGAGAGACTATCAGGAGGGAAAGAAGAAATCCACTGAAGGACGCAAAGGAACTGGGAACCTTGGAGGTTTTCAAGCTGAGAAAATTCGCAGAAGAGTCTGTGTAGAACTTTGCAAGGAGTGCATAAGAGGTTCAAGAAAATCCTAAGTGTCGAAGGGATAATTTGCGCTAAGTGTGAAAATGAGTCGAGGACATGTCGAAGTCTCAAAGACAAAGAAATCATCCATCATCGAAGAGGAGACAGGTGGTAGAAGATCGAGAAGTTTGGGAGTTATAACTTCGAAAGGTTTTACAGAAGCAAACAAATATATTCACGAAGTCACGAAGAGTGATTTCAATCCAGACCATTGGATATGGAAGGGAACGTTGCATAAATCCACGCATTTCATAGGAAGAACCCTTCAGAGAAAAGTGAAGAAGAGAATACTTGAAGAGCTGGGGTAGCCGAAGTAATCCTAGTTTTCCATTGAGGTAGGATGTGTTGTGTGAGGATAATCACATCATTGGTTCAGGAATCAGGAGAAGCAAAGTCAGGAGAAGAGAGGACTCATGAAGTCTGAACTCGCAAATTGATCACAGTCATTGATTGTGAGAGGAGCATGGACCATAGATTTGGTCCCGAAGAGTTCACCGATTCTGAAATCGGCGAAAAGGGAACAAGTATTTAGCAATATCTCTAAAGCATGGGATCACAAAGGGAGTTGGCCCATGGTTGTAACCTATGGTCACATCAAGGAGGAAACCTAGTACGGGGAGCTAGCAGAGTTGTTGTTGAGATAGAAAAATGCTAAGGAAGGGGTCTACAATGGCATATAATCTATGTTGAGAAGGTAAAGGGCCTGTGTCAAGTCTAAATCGATTCCATGAGGAGCCCGATGAACCATTCCGTTCAGTGACTAGAATGATCCTAGACTGGGAGGTCGAGCCACCCCAAGGAGATAGGGTGGGGGATAGGCGATCAATATGGCTCTTCCAGGACCACTCTCATCCCATCAACCATTCATCTGGTGACACCTGTCACCCTCAAAGGTAAGATGGCTACCATGTTGGTGCACCATTTCAACAATACATCATTGTACCCTCTTCTCACTCAACGAAACCTATGGTAATATACAGCGGATATCAACTCTTTCCTATATGTCGATAAATGAATCACATTCCTTTCAAGGCCTTCATTTTCGTCAGCACTTGCCAGAACCATTGTGCAACTCTACCAACCTCCTATACCCTGACAACAATATGAATAATACCAGTGATCCATATCTTTTCAAGGTCACTCTCTATAGATCAACGATACTCATCTCACCTCAAGGTATTCGTCGTCATCGGACTTCACACAAGTCTTGACACTTGATCGCTCCCATCAATGGTGATTTTATTGATGAAGGTTTGATACCTACTAGCCACACTAGATCGACGGTTGGAAACTCTCTCGACTCTCAAAGGGATTTTTCCATTAGTTAATGCTCCGATTTTGGTACTTCACCAGTTTCAGGGTCTCTTTAATAATTTTACCAGGTCTTTAGGAGTCGAAAAAATGTAATAATATTGTCAAAGACTCCCATACCTCATCTAAGTTATGTTTCTCACATATCTTTCAAGCTCTCCATTTAAATTTGCAGGTTTCTTCGAGACACAAAGTCTCCTAATCCTCATTGGGACTCTTCAAACACTAGGGCACTCATGCCACCATTCAAACCAATATTTTTTCCATGTCCTGCAAACTTTCCTCTTAAAGATACAAGATCCTTGGGAAAAAAGGTTATCTGTACTTTTTTAGTTTCATAATCTAACAGATCAGGTAAAGGCCATAAAAATCATATCCCAATTACTCAAGGATTCAATTCATTAATCAAAATCATTCAAATTCTCATTTAAATCAAACAAAATACATAATTACATCATTCTTACAAAATTAAACAGATCAAGTTATACACTTATCTAAGCAGGGAAATAGCCAACACCAATTGACTTAGAGAGGACACCTTTTCTACCAATATTAGGCCTTATTGTAGATTTCCTTCCTACAGTATGCCATACTTGTTCCAATCCATGATACCAAAAGGGGAATGATTTAGATAGTCCAACTTAGATGATCCAGGAAGATTACTCTCCTTATCTCGTTGATAATGGTAGAAGTTTCCCCCTTCCCACTGAGCTCAAGGTCTCTATAGGTTTATCAGGTAGTTTATCAACTAGATTTACTCTGCACAAGGGAGTCCCTTCTCTACTATACATTCCCTTAGAAACCTCCCCTTACAAGTGGTGTTTTGTAAGTACCAAGTTGTATCCCTCTATTTCTCCAATCTGGATCTAAGTCTTCTTTATTTTAGGGTGATCATCCTAAAATTGGAAAAGCTTCCAATTTTATTCAAGTATATATCTCCACTTTATTCTTCTCTTCAACCTATGTTCACAAACACCTCCAATAGTTACACCATTGGCCTATGATATCATCGCTCACTCGCTATTTCTTAGAGTATTCTTCTTTTTTCAGTGCACTACGTGCTCTCCACTCTGCTTACCACTCTCATATACTAGTTGTTCTCTTCCATGTCTGTGTGCATGTCCATGTATCCTTTTACATGTCTCTCTTTTTCATTGGTTTTCTCTGGTGGTGTTTTTCCACCATTGGTCTCTTTCTCCACCAATCCCTCAAGATTCTTGTGGATCCCTACAGATGCAACCTATAGCCTTTAGTTCCCATCTTGAATGGGAAACTCTATGGTGTCCTTTGCATCAGGCTATTTCAGCTAACTGTTTCCTTCTTCAAGAGACCGAACTGTGATCAATTATTAACTACCTCAACTATGTATCTGGATCCTAATAATTGTTCAAGTGGCACCACATAGACCTGGTACACTGGTAGGTGTATTTTTATGCTTTGAAAGCATAATTTGGATTGCTAAGAAAGCTTCCTATTTTCTTCATAAGACATTTCAGCTCCACCTCTCCAACCACTTCATCAATGCCTGCTTCATCAGTTCCCACTTGTGTATCATGGACAATACTTTCAAGGATGCTCCCTCTCAGTCAACTATTTTGTATTTTTGTTAATTAAAAAACAATTGCATTCTTCATAATCACATCACATGAAGTCTTAGCATAATTACAGTCTTGTGGAAAAATAGGGTGTTACACATGTGGATCAAGTCTTACACTTACTATCTTAGCACAAACTCTTTCTCAAATAGTCTATATGTGATTTTTGTGCTTATGAAGTAGAGTACCTGAGCCATATTGTTGGCAAGGATGGTGTCAGTGTGTATCCTAAGAAAATAAAATCTATGAAGGATTGACCTCATCCTAAAACTCTTAAAATTTTGTGAGGTTTCTTAGGTTTAATGAGATATTATCGCAAGCTTGTTCAGAATTATGGAAAAATTGTATCTCCCTTCACCTCTCTCCTTAAAAATAATTCTTTCGATTAGACTCCAACAACTGATCAATCCTTCAAATCCTTGAAAGGGGTTGTGTGCATGACTCTTGTTCTAGCATTGCCCGACTTCACCAAGACTTTTGTTCTAGAATGTGATGCTTCTAGGAAAGACATTGGGGAAGTTATCATGAAAGATGATAGATCATTTTCTTTCAATAGAAAACAACTATCTGAGATATGCTTGGGAAAATATACCTATGAAAAGGAAATGTTGGTTATTCTACATGCAATGGATCTCTAGCATCCTTACTTGCTTGGGAAGCACTTTCAAATTAAAATGGATCATCACAACCTCAAATATTTCTCGGAACAAAGAATTTTATCCCTAGAGAAACAAAAGTGGTTGACCAAAATGTTTGTCTATAATTATGAGATCATTTAAAAAGAAGGAAAATAAAGTGTTGTTGTCGATTTCCTTTCACAAAAATGTGAAGAAGAAGGGTCCCTCTTCTCACTTTCTTTCATTGTATCAGATTGGTTAAAGATGGTTCACTGAGAATGGTTCCAACATCCAACACTCTCTCTCCTAATCCAACAATTGCAACAACATCCCCATGCATCTTCGGGATACTCTTGGTACAATGAGGAGATTCTCTATAAAGGTCACTTGTATTTAAGAAAATAATCTCACCTTAAATCAATTGTGCTCTCTAAACTTCGTGCTTCACCAATAGCAAGGAATTCACGTTTTCACAAAATATATGAAAGGATCAAACATTATTTTTTTTGGGAAGGCATGTAATAGGATATTTGCAATTTTGTGGTTGAATGTGATACTTTTTAGTGCAATAAGGGTGAAATATTCAAAATTCTAGGAAAACTCTAACCACTCCCCCTCCCCCATACTATATGGATGGATATTTATATGAACTACATTGTTGGATTACCCAAATCTATAAATAAATCTATCATTATAATCGTAGTCAATCGTCTTTAAAAATACGCTCATTTTTTTGCCCTCCAACACCCATTCATAGCATCCACCATGGCTCAAATTTTCATGGATAGTATCTTCAAACTTCATGGAATATCCCTCTTTGTTATCTCTGACCATGATCCCACCTTCACGAGAAAATTTTGGCAATAATATTTCATGCTCCAAGGAACCCAATTGCATCTCATATCAGCCTATCATCCCCATAATGATGGTCAAACTAAAGTTGTCAACAAGTTATTAGAAACATATTTGAGGTTCATATATGATAGAAAAAATTAATGGACTCAGTGGTTACACTTGTTGAATGGTGGTAAAACACATCTTACCATGATTCCAATGGCATGTCTCCCTTTGAAGTGATCTATGGTCAAAATCCACCTTCTATGTTCTCCTACATGTCTGGTGTCTCCAAGGTCTAGGACATAGACAACACCCTAATAGTATGAGCTACCATTCTCCGTACACTTAAACGAGAATTTGGTCATGATTCAGAAACACATGAAGAAATAAGCTGATAAAGTTCATTTAGAACATCATTTTTCTTAAGGGGACCGTGCTTTTCTTCATTTGCAACCGTATAAGAAAACATCCCTCAAAGAAAATCATTGTCATAAACTTGCTCCCAATTTTTATGGTGCTTATACAATTCTCCAACAAGTGGGGTCTATGGCATACAAGTTATCTCTCCCCAATCACTCTAACATCCATCCTATTTTTTATGTTTCTTGCTTGAAGAAAGTGATTGGAACCAAGTGCCAGACTCAAACTAGTGTCCCTGAATTGGATGAATAAGGATCCATTTGGTTGCATCCCAAAATAGTCTTGTACCACCACAAGCATCATCCCTGTCAGTGCATAATCAAGGAATTTTCCATTCAGTGGAAGGATACATAACTATAGGATGCCACATGGGAGCCGACTGACATTCTGCAACAATTTTCACTTCTAAAGCCTTGAGGGAAAGGACATTTTTAAAGGGGGAGGGTATGTTAGGGTCCTGACCTCCCTAACTCCTCAAGTAGATAGAATAATATGTTTTCTATGTAATAAAGAACTAAATTAGTAAATAAGTATTATGTAATAATGTAGACATGTGTAATGTAAGAAGACTTAATAGAAGGTTTCATTTCTAGAAAGATATTTCTCTAGAATGTTCTCTAGAATATTGAAATAGTATAAATAGGAACATAAAGCATAGAAAAGTTTTTTCTTGAGAATGATTTTGTTCTTGAGCTCTACTCTACTGAAGGTTTCCCCCTCGAAGAAGGCAAGTGAACTTGGCTATAAATATAATAAAGGTATCGTTTCTAGAATCAATTGTGTGATTGTGCTCTATATTTTTCTCTTTATGTTGATAATTTTTATAGCAATTCTATTTTTTCTCTGCATAATACCATCTAGTACCTTACACACTTCTACTTTTCATCGCAACCCCCAAGTGTGGAATTCCCAACTCCTTTTTTTTGCATGTAGCCAAAGCACCCAAGTCTATATAAGCCAGTCAATATCTCTATGCCACTTTGTCCATAATGTGTAGTGCATTTTTTTTTATGAGGTTTCTCCCAACAACCCTCTTTTTCTTTCCTCATTGAGTTCCCTTCCAAGATTCTCTTGGTCTGACCAACTAATGCAAGCGACTAAGATTTTTGGTTTTCCTACTCTATGAGCAATGGTTTCTAGCATGTCTGTGGTGCACGTTTCCAACAAACTAAGGCACTCTAAAATCGACTCTTCTAGCCATCAACCTAGAATCAATTATGTCTGTGTTGGTTAGTGACCACCAAGATGATCATGTGATGGAGGTGCCCAAATCCATTTGAGGATAAAACCTTACAATATGCTTCTCAACTTATAAGACTTATCTAATGATGTGATATGAGTTATGGGGAGTTTATGCTAAGGCTTTGGTATGATCAAATAAAATGAGATAGTTAGTTTCATGAGAATGTTTTGATTGGTAAAGCTATTATGCAAGGTGTCAACAATATGTTCTATAACGAGTGTGAGAAATATATTTTTTGAAAGAAGTACCCTATATAGTGAGTAGCATAAACTTAGCTAACTATATAAGAAGGAGTAGAGTTTATAATGAGTAGCACAAACGTAAATAACTATATAGGATTTTCAATAACATAGAGCTAGGTAGAAATGACAAATAATGATACCAACCAATTAAATTAATCATTGAAATTGAATTGTATTATATTTCTTTAAAAAAACCTTGAATATATAT
>ML779072.1:281129-327974 GCA_009831015.1 Picea engelmannii | reverse complement strand
AAAAATCTCCTTAAAAAATATTTTATTTATTTACTAATTATTATTCAACTTCGTTTTTTTATTTCTTACCCATCTCCTCATTTATAGCTATCGTTTTCATTCCTTGAAATATAATCTTAACAAATTATATTTATTTTAATTTCATTTTTAACATTAGAATTAAATATCTTTAATTTCCAAGGACTCCTTTATTGTTTTAATCATTAATAATTAAAATATAAGAAATGTTATTCTAAGTTTTTAAATTAATTACGTTTTTAGAAGGATATCATCCATAGTAGAAAAAACTCAACATAATTAACACCATTGTGAAATGAATTAAATTATAATGAGGTAACTTATTTACACTATGAGAAATGAAGGTAGTATCCTCATGCTAGGAGAATTTAATGCTAGAAGTGCAACTAGTCAAGATATTATCTTAAGCAACGATTCCAACCCTAATCCTCTGTGGCTAAATGAGGACCTTGTTTTAGCTAATAGATATAAGAGAAATTCGGAAGACTTGAGCGATAATTTACATGGTACTGAGCTAATAAATTTTTGTAGTTATCAAGATCTAATCATTTTCAATGGTCTAATGAAGTGACTAAAGTCTAAATAGATGACTTGTATCCATGGGTTGGATAGTAGTGTTGTGGATTATGATATATTGGATATCCATGTTTACAGCCAAATAGTAAACTTTGACCTTTTAAACGACCATGATCCTGATCATAGACCTTTCACCCAAACTATAAATTTTATCATGCACAAAATCTGCTTGAAGATAACTCTAGTAACCAAAGGCATCTACTTTTTCACAGAATGAAGTTGATATCTTCTTAAAGGAATTAAACATTGAATTAAATCTTCTATCATATAATAACAATATTGAATACATCTATCATAATCTTACGACAACCCTCTCTACCTCCATAAAAAATTCTCTAACAAAGTGTTGTGTAAAAAAAAGAATGTAATTTTCAACCCTTGCTATGATAACGAGTGTAAAATTGCTAGAAACTACATTAGGGATGCCTCATATGAGTCCTTGAAATCTGATAAAATTAATATATACAAAGTCCTTATTAAAAGGAAAAAAAAATGCATAACATAAATAGAAAGCAAGAGAATCTTTTGCACCTTTCAAAGCTAGACACAAAGAAATTTTGGAGGAAAATTCTGACGCGTAAAGCTAAAGAAAATGTTATAATTCCCTCAATGGACTGGAATTCCTACCTTAAAACTTTTACGAATCCCATAATGTCCTCAAAAAACTTCCAGAAGTTTCTACATAAGATTATATTTTTTCTATAGAAGACATAAAGTTTGGGGTTAACTAAACTGCAAATGGGAAAGTTAAGGACTTTGAGGGCTGCCAAGCTGAAATATTAAAAATTGGAGGGCTATTATGATCCCTCACATACACAAGCTCTTTATTTTAGCAGTCAAGTAGGGCTTCCCTAAACCTTGGACTCAAAGCCTCATTGTACCTATTTTTATAAGTGGGGATAAAAACAATTTCTCTAATTATATGACCGTTATAATTAGCCCCATTTTAGCCAAGGTATGTGGAGGTACTTTGGAAAATAAGATAAGCATATGGCTAGAAATCCACACTAAAAAGAGCTAAGGGTCAAGTCGGTTTTATAGGTTATCATTCAACTATGGGTCACCTTATCATGCTTAGGATCATTCCAAAGGAGTGTCAGAACACTAAAACTAATATCCTTTGTTGTTTCAATGACTTTAGGAAATATTTTGACATTGTGCCTAGGACCAACCTTTGGAATAGATTAGAAGAGATAAAAGTTCCCTCTGGGCTGAAAGTTGTTGCAGTAAGGTTGTATGAGAATTTTATTTTCAAGTTTAGGAGAATACAGAGTTGATAAAAAAAAATTAACTACAATATAAAAGTTAAGAAAGGTTGTCCCCTATTGGATAGGCATTTTGGACGAGAATAATTAAGTTTTGGGAACTTCCCCATAGTAGAGGAAAGAGGAAAAGGCAGGACCAGAGCGTGCAGAAAGGGCATGCAGTTCAATGCAGTTCAGAGTAGTTCAACACTAAATAATGGAAAAGTGGCAGTTCAACACTAAAGAAGGGAAAAGCAATAGTTTGGTGCTAAAGTAGGGAAAGCAACAGATCAACGCTAAAGAAGGAAAAATGGTTATGACCCGTTAGGGTTTTGGGGAAAAAGTTTTTATTAGGGCTTTTATCCATAAATTCTATGTATAAATATGTAAAGGGTTGGGGATGATTAGGTTTGTTGCTAGGAAGATATTAGTCTAAGAGTAAGAGAGTAGGTTTCTCATGATTGATGAAGAGAGTTTATGTAGAGATAGGCTTGCACTGCAGAGTGGCTAGGAAGGTTTGGGGTTTACAAGATGTTGTATCTTTTGTAAGCGTAGTGTGTAAGATTGAGATGGTTATTACATGATGACTAATATAAGAAGTCATTCATTGTGTACGTAGCCCAAGGATTGGGTGAACCACATCAAAATCATGTGTTTCATGTGTCTGTTGATGTGATTAGTTGTGGATGTTATGTCTATGCATGATTAATATATATTTGTTTAGCATATGATTGATGCACAATAATAATGAATGATTTAGTAGCTTGGTTACATTGTGATCTATATTATATTGTTTTTTTACACTAGGGTTTAGGGTATTGAATGAATCTTGGATGGGTTAATGTTCCACAACTTTTCTAGTAAAAATAACTATTGTTAGATAATAGAAGTTGCATAGAGGGTTTATTAACCGATAGAAAGGATGTTAAATAAGGATACTACGCACAGGGTAAATAAGTATTAATGGTTATGGTGATGGCATCCCATGCCCTCATCTATATAGAAGCTTGGTTCATGCAACCCCAATAGATACCTCGAGTGAGACTTCACTTGCATGCAGGTGATGTCGAAAGGGCTGATTACTAAGGGTTTTTTTGGTTGAATAACTTGAACCTAGGGTGTTATAATTCCATTCCAACAAATGGTTCCATTTCCAAGACCCAAAATTTGTAATTGAGGGAATGTTTTGGAGACCAAATAAGAAGGATATCCTTGAATGGTTGGAAAGGAAGGAGGGAGAATTTTCCCAAGGAGAGAATGAAAACCCTAGGATCAACAATGAACAATGGTTGCAAAGGTATGTGTACACATATCTACATGAGATTTTATTTGGTGAATTTCCAAATATTTTAGTTGAATGAATGGAAAAGTTAGTGGAGAATACTGGAATATACCAAAGTGTAGCTCCAAGGAACTAGAACCCTGATTTGGTAAGACAATTGAATTATGTAAGAAATACTACTTCTTGCGTAGTTGATTTCTTCTTGAATAGCATACTAGGGGGTTCTATTACGGAATTTGCAATGGATTGTACCTAGTTGTATAATGTTGCAGAAAGGGATTTAATCAAGGGTCCATGCAGAAGGTTTTTGAAATCATTGGGTACCTGGATAAAGATGTTGTTGTGCAAAAAATGTGTGATGACGATGGAATCTTATTTCTAGGGGGCTTCATGCACATAGGGGAACTAGGTGATGACCGAGGGATTGTATGAAGCTAGGAAGGAATGAATAAAGAACTAAATAAGGAAGGGAGGGACCAAGGATGTAGAGAACTGAAGAAAGTATATCAAAAGAAGAAGACGAATTTGGAGTACTACGCAATAAACAAAGATATAAGAGGTTGGCAATTGGGGCTTATAAAGGAGAGTTGTGCAGTGAGTATGAAAGGAGAGAACCCTACACAATAGTCCAGATCATAGAAATACTAGGCACAAAAGGAGAGGGAAAAGATACTTAGTTCAGTCCTATAATAGAAGAGCCATTAAGTCCTACTGAGACTGGATCCTGCGTGGAACCCATGACCCCATGTGCATCACCTAGATCTGAGATAACATTTTAAGATTTGTCAAAAGAACTTATAGTTAGTAGAGGAAGTCAAAATAGTGGTATCCATATCAATGGAAGCAATGCGTCAAATCATAATCATCTAGCAACACTAGGGGGAGTTACTATACAAAACACCATGGCAAGGGTAGACAATACATTGAGAATTCCTGAGTTCCAAGGAGTTGGGTCGAAGGACCCAGAACAACATCTATTTTTATGTGAGACAACTTGAGTTGTGAAGAATGTTCAAGATGTGGCCACAAATATTACATAGTTGGAAAAAACGTTTAGAAACCACACATTAGTTTGGTACATGAAACTGTAGAGTACTACACCAGTAGGTCAAATGAGGACATTGGAAAAAAATCGTCAAGCATTATTGAAATAATTCAAGAAGTCGAAATCTGAGTCACAATACATTACAAAATTGAAGGAAATCAAACAAGTGAAGAATGAGTCAGTTTGGGACTATGATCGAATATTTAAGGATTTCATGGGTAGATTGACATTCCAAATTTTGGATCAACAATACAACGAATGGTTTATCGCAATACTATTACCACACATTCATTTCTTGTTTATGCAATGAAAGGTTTTGTCATAGCCTGAAACTTTGGAGATTGCAATAAATTTGGAATCATTTGTCGTAGGGGATGGTGATGGGATGGCTCAAGTCTAGACACATCTATCTTCCTTGAAAATCCAATTTGTAGAGCTTACAAAAGGAAAGGAGAAGAGGGAACAAGGCTGGTGTATCACATGTAGGAATGAAGGCCACCATAAGGATGGATTTCTAGCCTTTGCATAGTATTTGGTGACTAGAGAATCGATCCTGTTACCAAGAGGAGGGTACTATCAAATATGCAAGAAATGGGGACATCATCTGCATGATTTTCCACTACTACATAAATACTAGAGTACACCCCAGAATTTATTTTGTAACTTTTATAAGTTAGTTGGGCATGAGGAGAAGGATTGTCAGACATTCATCTTGATGAGAGAGCACACTTCAGATATGTATAGAATTTAGGAGGAAAATATTGCGACAGAAGGAGACATTCCACAATATAACAATTAGAGAGGCTTTATTCTAGGAGTATGAGGAGGATTTGGCAGAGGTTGCAGTAGAGGGGGTTTTGGTAGAGGAGGTATAGGACCAATAATATTCTACAATTGTAATCATCCAGGAAACTTATCCTGTGAGTGCCCAAATCCTTGTACAACCTACATGTATTGTAGAGAAATGGATCATTCGACAAAAAAATATCCGCAACTACCTGCAAAGTGGCAGGAAAGAGGGTATCAAATCCATAATCCGAATCAAAACATACAGAAGATATCAACAGAGAAGCGTGACAAAGGAACCAGAATAGTCGTTGTCACATGTGAAGGAGCTAGTACAGGCATGGATGCGATGAATAAGGGGATGCAGATTGAGCAATGGGTGAGGAGATCAGCAGGAATTATGCCGACATTTGACCCACAACAAGAAAAAGAGACATAACAAAAAACAAGGAAGGAGATACTTGGACTAGATTGGATAGCATCAACATCATCTGCACCTCCTGTGGCTTGCATGCCTTTAGTCTATGATCGTACTATCCCAGAAAGGTCGCCTCAACAGATAAGTACTTTGAAAGTATTTTTAAAATTTTGTTTAGAATTTATGAAAGATGAAACTACGTTGAATACATTGTGTGTAATTATTTATCATTGTGTGCAAGAATGAGAAGATCCTACCATGTAGAGGGTAGTGAATCAAGTACTGCATAAAAGGAGGACAAGCGAAGAGTTCAAACTGAATGTGAATATTGGGGAATATGACATGAATAATGTCATTTTAGCCTTGGGTTTTGATGTAAATGTTTTACCGAAGCAAACATGGGAAATGATGGGGAAGCCTAAGTTAATTTTGTCTCTTATTGTAATACCCCATTTTTTATTCCCTATATTAAATAATGTGTTTTTTTAATTTATGAAAGGCCAGATTTCCCAAACAATTAAAATAGGCGAGTGTGGAAATGTAATGTTTTGATCATTATTAATAATAAAATACATTGTTGGCTACTAGACGGACAAGGACAAGATTTATAGGGGGGTATGATTCCATGAGAGAGGGGGCTTAAGGGGCTAAGTATTTTATTATATTTTATTGACCCATAATTGTTTTAATTGAGAGAAGTGGTTACATGAGCTTCTTGGGGAAGGTCATGTGGTTCTTGATTTCCAAGAAATATATATATATATATATATATATATATATATATATATATATATATATATACCTGTCTTTGGGTTGTTTGGGGGTTCTCACCTTTCATTTTGTTCTCTCTCTCCATTCACTCTTTCACCCATTCATCATTCCTCATTCATTTTGATCTTGTCTTGGGAAAGAAAAACGAATTGTTGGAGAGGAGCCATTGTTTTGTTGAATGTAATGATTTTTGGTGTATTCCAACCATGAATTAATTCTTTCCTGTCTAAGATGCATTGGCATGTGTTAATCTTTTCTCACAGTTGTGAATCCTGAGAGTCCCGACATGGAGGTTCTTGACCAGATGCTCTAGAGCCTTGGAAGGAGGTGGATAACCTAAGGAATTGCATGGTAGAGAAGGGGTTCCATTCTCTTGGGTTGTGAAAGTTGGATAGAAGAGAGTTAGTGTACTTTGGATTGTTGTGTGTGTTGAGAATCTTGTGAGAGTTTGAGTGTTGAATGGTTTGGGAGGATGAGTGACACCCTAGAACCATCCTTGTGGAATCATAGCCATGGCTCAGGGGAGACATCGTTTTTGTGACTTGGAACAACATTGTCTATGGTTGGGTGGAACGTCCTTGGTCTTCATCCAATTGGTGGTTTGTTTCACTAAAGATAAGTGCTCTCTGTCATGGTTTTATTTACCTATATATTTATTTCCGTTGTGTATTAATTGTTATCTTTGATATTCATGCTTATAATGTGCATGCTTGTTGGTTATTGTTGTGTATGGAATTATATTCATTTATTTTATTTTGTAGCATGAATCTTGATCTCTGCATTTGAATATTTCATGCCTCTTTGTTAATTAAAAATCTATCAAAATTTGAAATCATTTCATAAGTGAGTTTTGAAGTAGCATGGCGAGCCTGTGGGTGGCTGGGTACGTTACACATGTCCAATTAATATTGGTGAACCAGCATAAGATAGTACCAATTGGTCGATTGTTAGGGGTACCTGTGAATATAGATGGCATTTTCGGCATAGCAGATTTCAAAATTATGGAGATCGTGGATGATAGTCAGTCATATCCAACCTTAATGAGCCTTGAATGGGCCTTTGACAATGAGGATATTATTAATATGAAGAGAAGGGAAATGATATTCAAAGTAGGGGACTTAAAGGTTAATGCACCATTGGATCCGACAGAAGGAAAGAGATACGTAGAACCAACTAAAGGGAATGAAATTGATAACCTGTATAACATGATTGTGGGAATGGATGACTATGTTAATCCAATTGTCGATGGCACACTAAGTTGGAGAAGAATTAGCTCATGTATGTTAGATTCATAGGAAGGTTTGGAACACTAGAAACAAAGGATTCATGAAGTATCAACTAGATGGTGTGCCTGCATTACTCGACCGTTGTGCTATATTGGTAAGAAGTTATGTGATCCACCCAAGTATGATTGTTTAAATGACATAGGCTCTTTTATAAAGGTGTTTGAATTGCAGATACTCGAACAACAAATATTGTTAGAATTAGATGTTTTATTGAAGGCCACTCTAGCCAGATGGTGGGATTCACATAAAGAAGGAATAGAAGACTAGAAGCAGTGTAAAATATTAATACAATTTAGATTTGGTACCGAGGTTGAGTATATTATGTAAAAGTATACAGGATTTAGTGACATGACATATCATATTGCACAAAGTAGAAGGATATGGAGTTCGATACTACATAAGGAATGGGCACATAGGTTCATACATACATTGGATATGATCCCCAAGAAATGGTACCTAGAACTAGAACTGCACAGAGAAACAATGAACTGGGATGAGCTAACTCAAAGGTTTAAGATAACATTTACTTTTGAAAATGAATCATCATTAGTATATGTAGCTTTTCATGCCATTAGGAGCAAGATTTTTTTAGTAGAAAGGCTGGTGGATGTAGTACCTATGTGTAGTGTGCATAGAGATTCTATAACGATTCATGAAATACTGGAATGTTATAATGTTGGTGAAGAATATCAGGATGAGGAAGATCTCAAAAATATACAAATACCTAAAACTAAGGGGGAACATGCAGTAAAAGTTCCATATCTTGGATCTGTTGCATATGCATAGCCATTAAGGACACGCAAGGTGAATATTGGGAAAAAAGTGAATCCAAAGTTTTCACAGATAGGTGACTACTGGAATGATGAAACTATGGAAAATATTGCAAACTTACTGCGCGAGTATCAGGATCTATTCCCAACTACATCATCAGAAATGAAAGGGATCATTGGTGAGTTGGAAGAAATGAAGATCCCTTTGAAACTAGATGTTAAAATAGTAATACAAAGACCCTATAGATTTAACCCTAAGTATAAGAGAAGGTAAAGGACGAGATAGATTGAATGTTAGAAGCAATAATCATTGAGCTAGTAGTAGAATCAGAATAGATAATTCCAATGGTAGTACAAGATAAAAAAACATGGGGAATTTAAAATTTGTGTAGACTTAAAGAAGTTAAATGATGGATGTCTGCATGATCCATTTCCGAAACCTTTTAAATATGAAGTGATAGATAATGTAGGGGGGCATGAGGCCTACTCTTCCATGGATGGATTCTCATGATATCACCAGACAAATATTATACAAGAAGAAAGACATAATACTACCTTTGCGATAGAGTGGGGAAGCTACCAGTATATAGTGATGCCTTTTGGGCTGAAGAATGCACCTGCAATTTTCTCAAGAGTAGTTCTCGCAACCTTTAAGGAATTTTTTCATAAGTTCCTTGAATTTTATTTAGATGATTGGACCGTGTTTAGTCTATTAAAAGATCATATAGAAGTACTAAGATTAATGTTGGATAGGTGTAGACAATTTCATATTTCATTGAATTTGAAAAATGTATTTTTTTTGCACCTTTTGGAATTTTGTTGGGCCATGTAGTATGCAAGCAAGGCTTACTAGTGGATCCTTCCAAGATTGCAATTATTCTAGACTTACCACCACCTACATTAGTACGATAGTTAATAAAAAAACTAGGCCATACAAGATACTATAGGAATTTCATTAAAGTATATGCACGGATTACAACACCCATGGAGAAGTTGTTGAAGAAAGAAGAATAATTCTAGTGGAATGCGGACTTCTATAAAGGTTTGGACACATTGAAGCAGAAGTTAGTGACTACACCATATCTGATATTCCTAGATTGGAAGAAGTAATTTCATGTTCATGTGGATGTGTTTTCCATATCTTTGGGAGTAGTATGATCTCAGCCAAGAGAAGGAGAGTTAGACCACCCAGTTGTATTTGCATGTAAGAAGTTGTCAATAGCAGAAAAGAACTACACTACAACAAAACAAGAGGGGTTGGCAATGTTCTATGCGTTGTACAATTTTAAACACTATTTGTTGGGTTCTCATTTCAATAGGTATACAGACCACTCTGCACTAATATACTTAGTGAGCAAGCCATCGTTGGGGGAGAGAATTTACAGATGGTTACTTTTGTTTCAAGAATGTGACTTTGAAGTCATCATTAAGCCAGGAAAATTGAATGTAGGACTAGATCACTTATCGCGCATTCTATCAAGAGAAGATGCAGGGGATTTAGATGATAGTTTACTAGATGTGCATTTATTTGTAGTTCAAATGGTGGATGATTACCTCGCAAACATTGTGAAATTCTTAAGTACATGAATGGCTCCATCGAACATGACAGTGGCACAGAAGAAACAAATAATTGTTAAGGAAGCGGATTATTAGCTAATTGCAGAAAAATTATATAAGATAGGTGCATATGGGATATTAAGATGATGTGTGTTAGAGAATGAAAGGATAATGATATTATCAAAAGAACACAAAGGTATTGCAGGAGGAAAATACACATATAAAGAAACAATGCAAAATATTTTGTGTGCAGGAATCTAGTTTCCCTCACTTCACAAGGATGCTAAAGAATATTGTCAAACATGTGATGATTTTCAAAGGGTTGGAAAGCCATCCTGAAGGGATGAGATTCCTTTACATACATAGGTTACACTATAGGATTTTGATAAATAGGAAATGTACTTTGTTGGACCGATTCATCCACCAGCTAGGAGGTCAGGAGCTAGGTATACAATCATTGAGACAAAATGTTTGACTAGATGAGAAGAAGCAACACTGGTCAGGGACTGTAGCACAAAGACTGGTACACGATTTTTGTTTGAGAATGTTGTTACAAGATTTGGTTTCCCAAACATTTTACTGAGTGATCAACAAACACACTTCCTAAATAAGTCGATTGCAGCATTGACAGAGGAGTTTCAAATCCACCATCATAGGAGCACGCCATATCAATCTCATGTGAATGGGACAGTAGAAGCATTCAATAAAATTTTAGAGAATGCTTTGAAAAATATCTGTAATTTAGAAGGGGATAATTGGGACTTGAGGATCCCTATAGTATTATGGGTATATAGGAATACAAGCGGAAATTTGATAGGACATGCACATTTTAGGTTGGTATATGGGAAATAAGAAGTAATTCCAATGAAATTTATAGTACCAATCTTCCACATTGCAGTGATTGTTCATGGCATGATAGGCATATTAAACAAAAAAAGTTTCAAGTGGGAGACATAGTGTTGCTATACGATAAAAAATTCATGTAGCACCTAGGGAATTTTAGGATGCATTTCTTGGGACCATATGTGATCAAGTATGTGACAAAATCTGGTGTTGTGCAGTTATAAATGTTGAATGGTGAAGTCTTGGGAGGACTGGTAAATGGGAGTTGGTTGAAAATTTATAGGGATGGTTGACCATCCACACACTAGTCTGACTTACACAAGAATCTATGTACCATAATAATGTATTATAGTAAGAAAAAGAAAAAGAAAATAAAAAGAGAAAAGAGAAAAAGAAAAACAAATAGAAAGTTGAAGTCTTAGTCAAGGGTCAAGAAGTTCAGAGAGTTCAGAGAAAGAAATAAATAGAAGAATGTCACAGATGAGAATGAAGAGGAAGCAAGATACATATATAGTAAGATTAAGTGCATAGAAGAAGTGAGGTATGCATTAATAAAGGATCACGCAAAGGAAGTAAATTGCACGTAGGAGAAAATATGGTGCAACGAACGAACGAATAAGCCGAAAAATTTTCATAGAAGAAGAAGCCGACAGATAGTAAGGGAATTAAAGAGAAGAAATGACTAGAAAAAAGAAAAAAGGATGAGACATCAAAAAAACGTGTAGTCATAAATGGAAATCATTGGTGGAGACTATGATAGACTGGAAGATCAAGGTGAAAATACAGCGAAAGATTTGGCATTAATGCAATGTTAAAACAAGTATTGATTACACAACACTGGTGAATTAGACAGTTAGTTCAGCAACCAAGGTAAATGGATAGTTGTTGAAGGGGAAAAAAGAGTTGCTAAGTGATCGATAGGCCAACATTATTATGATTTGGGAGTTTGAAGCAAGTAGAGAGACTCGAGATAAGTATTACAAATCCCAGAGAAACGCCACAGAGCCGAAGGAGCTGCCACAAGTAGTAGTATTGAAGATATAGCACCACCAAAGGCAATAACATTGGAACAGAAGAAAGGGATAACTAGAGAAGCAATGGCATTACCAGAAGTTGAGGATACTTTGGGAGCATCCTCGTCGGAGCTAATATTTTCAAGGGAATACATTCCATCGAGGAAGGACAATGCCAAACTAGTCAAGTTAAAGAAGGAGGTTAGGTATGAATTAGTGACACCAGAAATACCAACTTGGGTAATCATTGACGAGGATATTCTTGGCAAGGTGCTGTAGCTAAAATACATGGACCAAAACATCAAATATACAACAAACTTCCCCGACCTTGCGTCGAGGCACTACTTGGAGATGAAAATCGATGCAAAGATGTAGCTTCCCATATTCGAGCCACAGGTATGCGCCAGAGGGTTGGAGTGAGATAACCTACTGAGCCTATTTGACATGTCGCACTTTCATAGGAGGCAGGAGATAAACATATGTGTAAACATCCTACTAATATGTGTGCACGATGGATACTTGTGGTTAGATAGACTGATTTCTATAGACACAGACCTCATTGCGTGACTCGCGAGATTACTGACACAGGGTAAATATTCTACATTGTTGTTCACAAAAAGAAAGCATGAGAAGGTTCTGTCAGAGGCCATGAAGGAGAAATTCTAGAGAGTAAGAGGTGTGTGCAGGTTGGATGTGCCAAGTATATGTGATCTAATAGTACGATTTGTGACACAAAATTGACATGTAAATTACTGAGAAAATTTAGGAAATACCAAGTGCTCGCGAGCGTGATAGTTGTCACTGAGAAGTGTGTAGAAGGGTTAATGATGATCTTGTTATTGGATAAATCGGTAAATGTGGACATGAACTAATCTCCCTAGATCCACTTGGATCTAGAACAAAATAGAATAGGACATGATGCTTTCCCTAAGTTACAGTCATTGATCTTATTACCAAAGAAGGAATTGATGACTTACCTTTAAGATCGCTTCCTTATATCTTTGTTGTTCTTGCTTTGCTCTGGTGCTCTTGTGAGATCAAATATGCAATCACACAAACCAACCAAAGTGAAAGAAACAATGTAGATTCAATGAAAGCCCAAACATGTGATCAAGGAGTCATGTAATAAAATGCTAATGATTTTATGGGAAAGAAACATGCCACTGTATTATATAATGTGGAAGAAAGATACATCCAGATGCCTTGATGTCGTTAGGTTCCTTCCAACAGTCCCTTGCTTCCCACACACTTCTTGCTCCAAGGATTCTGAAACCATGGATCTGATAGCTACTCACAATCTATCTTGACAAAGCAAAGCTCAAAGCCAATCTAACCAAGCTAACAAGCTCAAGAAATTTCCAACCCAATCAAGCTCACGCTAACTTTCTCCATGAGAGCTCCTCTCCTTTTATAAGTTGAAAAGGATAAGGTAAGGAGGTTAGGATGATCCCACTAAATCATGAAAGCGAGTAAGATCCAAACCATTTGAAGGCCACCTCACCATAGAATCTTCTCCTTCTAGAAGCATCGAGAAGATGCTCATTTTTCCCATGTACAGGAGGCCGATGCACACTAGCTATAGTGCAGCCTGCAGAAACTTCACACCCTAGCTATAGAGAAACCTGTGGAAATCAAGCATTTATGCACCTTGTGTATATAGCAACCTGTGGAAATCCTCCAAAATAGGGTTTTTACAAAGGAAAATACAACTTCTTCTCTCAGGGAAAGTTCTTCTCCCTTCTTTCTTCAGGAATTCAGGCTATTGATCCTTCTAAGGACAAAGGATAGGTTTACATCATTAATGGTCACAGGGATGAAGAAAATAATGTGTAACAAAGATCCCCCCAAACTATGAAGTTAGAACAGAGTGATAGCAAAAATACTTTGTCGAGTGTGCGTAGGGAACACGGAACAATCGGTCGGAAACCTGCTAACAAACAAGGAAATACAGTACAATAATATATCATCATAGAGGTAGGCATTCCCATACTCAGAATACAAATGACTCAAATCATAAATGCTGACATGCGATGATCAGAATCTGGACCAAGGGTCAAAATTTAGCCCAAAAATTAAAGTGTTTGGAATCACCTCAAAACAAACAAGTGTGTAGCCCTCATCATCACGAACCCAACGCACTTCGAACGGGCTCAAACGCACATCAGATGAGTGAGATATCGCGATCTGTTCAATTTTCCAAACAGGCAAAAAAAAAATACTGACTGTATAGTCCATACAGTTTGTATTGGTGATGACGTGGCATGACCGTACGCTAATGTGGCAGTGTTGATGTGTCTGATGCTGACATGGAAGATGCTGAGTTGGAAAGTAGTTAAATGGAAGAGACGTGAATGAATGATGTTAAGGCACATGGCATTTTATAGGCCAATCGGGTGGTGCCACGTGGCCCAGACATGGGCTACCACGTGGCACCATGTTTTGGGTGTTTAAAGGTTTTATGGAGTCCTTGGGATTCGAACCCCAAACCTCCATGCATATGGAAAACCTTGGCAAAGGCCTCCCAACTGGCGCGCCACACAGTGTTGCTTGTTATATATATGAGTTCATATATATTTAAAATCACAATGTTTCATGGTTGGCGCGGGGGTCCGAGCTAGGGCTTAGCCCCAGCCCTTGGTTTTGTGCGCATACCCATGCAACCACGATACATGGAGATTTTGCACAGGAACCTTACCATGTTATGGTTCCGTTACACTCCACATTACATCACATTAACGAGGTTCCATACTCCACTTACATTTCCGTTTGGTTGATATCATTCGGTTTCCATTCTATGTCGGGGTTGCATACAGTCCGAGGTTAGGGTGGTTGGTTACCATGGGATCTAGTTCCAAACCAATCTTTGTGATTACATGTGGAAAATGCACCAAAAAATTGTGGGGGTGGTTACCATATGACCGCCCAATATGATATTAGGCGCGGAGGTTCCAACGTCCAAAGGCCACGTGGCCTATTTTGGCACTGGGACATGGCCATATGGCCCCCATGCGGCCAACACCTCCGCCCAAAAAGGCTCTAAGTTCCCTAAACGTTCTACATTTTTTCATTTTTTGTGGAGATATGCATGTGTACTTGGTTTAGGCATGAGAAATGCCCAAAAGCCATGTTACTCACACACAGGTGTGAATTGGCGAACCAGAGACAACAAGCTTGAAGGAGGGAAATGGCAGGAGGCCTATCTTCTTCATTTTTTGGCCAAATGAGGTGCCGAAAAAGCCCAGCTAGGGGTTTTTGGATGTTTTGAATCTATTGGCATAGTTTTCAAAGCCATTTGGAGACTTATTTTGTATTTTTTTCTACCTTGAAGTTTCAGGAGCTCTAGGGAGCTTAGGGGCACCATTGATGGAGGTCATGCTCACATGAACCCAAGTATTTGTTTTGTGGCTGAATAGTCATTTTTGACTAAATGTTATGCTCTGAACACATTGGGATAGGTTTTGGATCCATTTGAGGACTTTTATAGGTGTTTTTTCCACAAGGAAGCTCAGGGAAGCTCAATGCCACATGTAGAAGAGGTCATGCCCAGATGAGCCATGGGCTATTTTCAGAGATATAATAGTCATTTTGGGGGTTTTTATGTATTTTGAACCCAATGGTACAGTGAGTAAATCCATTGGATTTGAGAAACATATTGTAAAAGAATCTTTGACAAACTAATCCCAGAGAGCCTAGTCCATTGATGGAGGCTCAAGGAGATGTAGCCCACTTGGGGGTGAACTCCTTTATCATCTTGTTATTGTTGTGAGTTTGTTGATTTATTTGCTGTAAGTTATGTTTGTTTTGTATTTATTTAAATAAAATTTTTAACCTTTCAAAGACCTCGCACATAAACACCAAAAAGATGAATAAACTTGACACATACTTTTTCTTGCACAACTATGACATTGAGAAAGGTCCTGAAGTTTATTTTAATGGAGTAGAGGGTGCTTTCATAGAAAAACAAGTCAACCACCTATTTTCAGATCAGTGCGTATCCATCGTCGTCATGAACCCAACACACTTCTAACAGGATCAAACAGACATCAGATGAGTGAGATATCGCGATCTGTTTGATTTGCCAAATAGGCACAAAAAAAAAATGTTGACTATACAGTTCGTACAGGTGATGACATGGCATGATCGTACGCTGACGTGGTAGTGCTGATGTTTCTGATGCTGATGTGGAATATGCTGAGTTGGAAAGTAGTTAAATGGTAGACACGTGGATGAATGATGTTAGGACACGTGGTATTTTATAGGCCAATCGGGTGGTGCCACGTGGCCAAGACATGGGCTGCCACGTGGCACCATGTTTTGGGTGTTTAAAAGTTTTATGGAGTCCGTGGGATTCGAACCTCGGACCTCCAAGAATATGCAAAGCCTTGGCAAAGGCTGCCCAACTGGAACACCACACAGTGTTGCATGTTATATATATGAGTTCATATATATTTAAAATCGCAATGTTTCATGGTTGGCGCGGGGGTCTGGGCTGGGGCTTAGCCCCAGCCCTTGGTTTTGTGTGCATACCCATGCAACCACGATACATGGAGATTTTGCACATGAACCTTACCATGTTATGGTTTTGTTACACTCCACATTACATCACATTAACGAGGTTCCATACTCTTCTTACATTTATGTTTGGTTGATATCATTTGGTTTTCATTCTATGTTGGGGTTGCATATAGTCCGAGGTTAGGGTGGTTGGTTACCACGGGATTTGGTTCCAAACCAATATTTGCAATTACACGTAGACTATGCACCAAAAAATTATGGGGTGGTTACCATATAACGACCCAATACGACCTTAGGCGTGGAGGTTCCAACGTCTAAAGGCCACGAGGCCTATTTTCGCACTGGGACATGGCCATATGGCCCCCATGCAGCCAACACCTTCGCCCAAAAAAGCTCTTAGTTCCCTAATTGTTCTACATTTTTGTGTATTTTGTGGAGATACATGCATGTGCTAGGTTTAGGCACGAGAAACGCACAGAAGCCAGGTTACTCACACAGGAGGTGCGAATTGGCAAACCAGAGACAACAAGCTTGAAGGAGGAAAATGGTAGGAGGCCTATCTTCTTCATTTTTTGTCCAAATGAGGTGCCAAAAAATCCCAACTAGGGGTTTTTGGATGTTCTGAGTCCATTGGCATAGTTTTCAAATCCATTTGGAGAATTATTTTGCAGGTTTTTCTACCTTGAATTTTCAGGAGCTCTAGGGAGCTTAGGGCCACCATTGATGGAGGTCATGCTCAGATGAGCCCAAGTCTATTTTATGTGACTGAATAGTCATTTTTGACTAATTGTTATGCTCTGAACACATTGGGACATGTTTCATATCCATTTGAGGAATTTTATAGGTGTTTTTTCCACAAGGAAGCTCAGGGAAGCTCAAGGCCACATGTAGAAGAGGTCATGCCCGGATGAGCCATGGTCCGTTTTCAGAGATATAATAGTCAATTTTGGGGTTTTTATGTATTCTGAAATCAGTGGTATAGTCAGCAAATCCATTGGAGTTGATAAGTATCTTGTAAAAGAATCTTTGAAAAACTAATCCCAGAGAGCCTAGTCCATTGATGGAGGCTCAAGGAGATGTAGCCCAGTTGGGGGTGAACTCCTTTATCATCTTCTTATTGTTGTGAGTTTTCTGGTTTATTTGCTGCAAGTTATTTTTGTTGTGTATTTATTTAAACCACATATTTAACCTTTCAAACACCTCACATAAACACCTAAAAGATGCATAAAATTGACACATACTTTCTCTTGCACAACTATTACATTGAGCAAGGTCCTGAAGTTTATTTGAATGGAGTAGAGGGTGCTTTCATAGCAAAAAAAGTCAGCCCCCTATTTTTAGATCAGGTGGTATCAGATCTTAGTTTGTTTTTCTCATGTGATTTCCATTGATAACTAGAGTTTTAGCTATTGGTATTATTGTGCAAGTTTTGTGTTGAAGTTTGATATCTTGCAAGGATGGAAGAAGCTTCAAACATTGATAGTTCTCATACATATTCATTAACCAAGTTATTTGACAAAGATATGTTGAAGGCATTTGTAACCATGAGAGATATGGTACAAGAGTTGTGGGAAGATAGAGAAGAGAGCATTGTCCTTCAAGAGCAGTTGATGGCCATGAAGAAGGAGAAGCACCAACTTCTTGAAAAGTTGGATGAGATGGAGACTCAACTCCATGAGGCAAAGGAAACCCTTAACAAGTATGTGCATGAACATGAGGTATGTAATGCTATTTTTTCTTCAAATTCCTTTCAAGATGAATGCTTTGGTGTTTTTGAAAATCACACTAGAGGAATAGGGTCCACGTTATTGTTAAAAATGGGCTATGAAGGTAAAGGGTTAGGCAAGCATGCACAAGGCATTGTTGAGCCTATTGTTGTTGAGGAGAGACCCAAGTATAGGGGTCTTGGATATGAACAGAAAGATGGAGCAAATTGCAAAGTTGAGGAGACAAGGGAAACAGTTCCAAGAACAACTTTTGTTGCGAGTTCAATCCCTCAAGCATGCAAAGTGTGTGTTCAAGATGAATGCAAATGTGTGAAACAAAAGAGTTGTGACAACCATGAGGACAAGAACACTGTTGTTGGTATTCAAAAGAGAGCTAGTAACTCTTCAAATTCACCTCCTCAAGAAGGCGATAAAGGTGAATATTCAAGGTATATTTCTTCCTATAAATCGGTTGCTTTTGATTATGTTAAGCATGGTAAATTTGCATGTAAAAATGGAAGAAAAAGTCCATGTACATATTGTGGTTTAGATAACCATCATGTTTCAAGATGTTGGAAAAGATTGACCACATTCAGGAAACTTTCCAAGCAAAGGAAACTTGAAAATAGGATGCAAAATATTTGCACTCACTGCCATAAGAGGGGTCATCTCATTGACCAATGTTGGAAATTGCATCCAACCACTCATCCACAACACAAGAAGCAGATGGATAAAGAGACTGGAAAGAATGGAAGAGGAGATTCCATCATTGGTGTGGGTCAAGATGATTCACAAGAAGATGATTTTCAGTAGGAAAAGTCACCATTGAATTGGCTTGGTAAGAAATGGTTAGATTTCTTGAGCAAGTAAGTCTTGCATTTTTCTATTGTAGATGCACATTTCAGCCTTATTTATGCTTTTATGTTGAAAGTATGACAAGTTGCAGTAGTTTTTCATAACTTGTATGATGCAAGTTTGCATGTGAATGAAATTCATTTGAAGGCATTCTTTTTGTTTCACCACTTCACCAGGAGGATGTAAAACATGGGTATGATTCTCACTTGTTGCAGCCATTTATAGCTTTGCATTTCATCTCTTATGTACCCACATGTTTTTGGGTTTATGTACTTATGTTTGTACTTGAAGGAGAGCTAAAGAGCTATGCACATGCATGTGTTTTTGTGTGTGTGTAAACAGTGAACTTGGTGACAATTCAGTATGAGTGACTCATGATTGTAACATGGTTGTGTATCATGAATGTCGACTTTTCATTGGGAATGTCGATATGTTTCAAATGAGTCTCAACTTGTGTCGATGTTTTCTTGACGACTATGTTGTGTCGATCATGTTTTTCGACTTATGTTTAGTCAATGGTGTTTATCATCTTGTAAGTTGATATTGAGTGCACCAAGATGAAAGAAAATACCATGTTCTTTGAGGAGGTACAAGATGTGACCGTTTGCTTGAAGCACAAAAAAAAAAAAACTTTGTTGGCATCATTTTTAGTCTTGTATAAATTTGTTTTCAAGATTGAGGATTTTCTTGGTTTGTGACAAGATGTTGCAGGAAAGTACACAAGAGGGACTTCATTCTCAGTGGGAAGGCTTTCAGTATTCCAAGCACAAAGAGAATAGTGGGTCAGCAACAGCCAGAGAACAGTGGTTGAGGGACATAGCCAGTTGCAGTGCAAGGCATATCAAGGTACCCATGTGATTGCCAAAAAGAATTTTCAAGTAGAATTACTTGATAGAACTTGGAAGTAGAATACTATTGAAGCTCAAGAAGATAATCATCATATTTTGTGGGTCCAAAATCCTTTCAGTGGGAAGGCATGATTAGAATCTGGACTAGGGGTCAAAATTTAGCCCAAAAGTGAAATTGTTTGGAATCGCCTCAAAACGAACAAGTGCGTATCCCTCGTCATCATGAACCCAATGCACTTCAAATGGGATAAAACAAACATTGGATGAGTGAGATATCATGATCTGTTCAATTTTCCAAATAGGGAAAAAAAAATGCTGACTGGACAGTCCGTACAGTCTGTATAGGTGATGGTGTGCCATGACCGTACGTTGACATGGCAGTGATGATGTGTTTGATGTTGATGTGGTAGATTCTAAGTTGGAAAGTAGTTAAATGGTAGACACATGGATGAATGATGTTAGGGCATGTGGCATTTTATAGGCCAATTAGGTGGTGCCACGTGGCCCATACATGGGCTGCCACGTGGCAACATGTTTTGGGTGTTTAAAATTTTTATGGAGTCTATGGGATTCAAAACCCAGACCTCCACGCATATGCAAAGCCTTGGCAAAGGTCTCCCAACCGATGCACCACATAGTATTTCTTTTTATATATATGAGTTCATATATATTTAAAATTGCAATGTTTCATGGTTGGCGCGGGGGTCCGAGTTGGGGCTTAGCCCCAGCCCTTGGTTTTGTGCACATACCCATGCGACCATGATACACGAAGATTTTGCGTGGGAACCTTACCATGTTATGGTTTCGTTACACTCCACATTACATCACATTAACGAGGTTCCATACTCCGCTTACATTTTCGTTTGGTTGATATCATTCGGTTTCCATTCTATGTCGATTTTGCATACAATCCGAGGTTAGGGTGGTTGGTTACCATGGGATCCGGTTCCAAACCAATCTTTTCAATTACATGTGGACTATGCACCATAAAATTGTAGGGCAGTTACCATATGACCGCCCAATACGACCTTAGGTGTGGAGGTTCCAACTTCCAAAGGCCACAGGGCCAATTTTGGCACTGGGACATGGCCATATGGCCCCCATGCGGTCAACACCTCCACCCAAAAAGGCTCTTAGTTCCATAACCATTCTACATTTTTGCAAGTTTTTTGGATATACGCATGTGTGCTGGGTTTAGGCATGAGAAACACCCAGAAGCCAGGTTACTCACACAGGAGGTGCGAATTGGCGAACCAGAGAAAACAAGCTTGAAGGAGGAAAATGGCAAGAGGCCTATCTTATTCATTTTTTGGCCAAATGAGGTGCCAAAAAAGCCCAACTAGGGGTTTCTGGATGTTCTGAATCCATTGGCACATTTTCAAAGCCATTTGGAGACTCATTTTGCAGTTTTTTCTACCTTGAAGTTTCAGGAGCTCCAGGGAGCTTAGGGCCACCATTGATGGAGGTCATGCTCAAATGAGCCCAAGTTTATTTTTTGTGACTGAATAGTCATTTTTGACTAATTGTTATGCTATGAACACATTGGGATAGGTTTCAAATCCATTTGAGGACTTTTACAGGTGTGTTTTCCATAAGGAAGCTTAGGGAAGCTCAAGGCCACATGTAGAAGAGGTCATGCCCGGATGAGCCATGGTCCATTTTCAGAGATATAATAGTCATTTTTGGGGTTTTTATGTATTATGAAACCAATGGTACATTTATTAAATCCATTGGATTTGAGAAACATCTTATAAAAGAATATTTGACAAACTAATCCAAGAGAGCCTAGCCCATTGATGGAGGCTCAAGGAGATGTAGCCTAGTTGGGGGTGAACTCCTTTATCATCTTCCTATTGTTGTGAGTTTGTTGGTTTATTTGATGAAATTTATGTTTGTTGTGTATTTATTCAAACCACATATTTAACGTTTCAAATACCTCACACATAAACACCTAAAAGATGCATAAACTTGACACATACTTTCTCTTGCACAACTATGACATTGAGAAAGGTCCTGAAGTTTATTTTAATGGAGTAGGGGGTGCTTGCATAGAAAAACAATTCATCCCCCTATTTTCAGATCATGCGAAGATCCATGTCAAGTAAGATAGGTCATGGACACCAAATGTACACTGTGGATCCATGCCAATATGACTCAAATTTGAACATAGCCACCAAAAATACATTGTGGATATATGCATTAAAGACTCAAATTTGAACATAGCCATGAGACATACAATGTGGATCTATGCAATAGTACAAACTAAATATACTCCAATGTAACCTGAATCTATGAAAAAAGATTCAGGGTCTTCATCTCCACCATTCTATAGTACGGATTTAACCATGCAAATACATGTGCTGAAGTCGAACATGGTAAAAACCACTTGATTACCGATCATTAGTGAATACCATTAACAAGTGTAAGAGAAATCATGATTAATGTCAATGACTCCCAGGGTACTCTAATACAATCCAACGAATGTGAATTAATGATTTGAGGTTGAACACTCGGTGGAATCTCTCGATCAGGGGTCAATAATGAAAACCCAATGTCAAAAGCAAGGAAACCTTCCATTAAGGCATGCAAGTTCCAAGGTACAAATTAGTTTCTAAGTCTAATTCCTGGATAATGAGTTGAAATCGATAGGAAAAGACTCGTCATGGAAGGGCCTTAATGTATCCCCCATCAATGACATGAAACGGGTAACAAGATTTGATGTAAATCAGAGTAATAAGTGATTCAGGATTGACTCAAGGATGTCTGACGTAATAGAAGGCTTAAGGACTATAGAAATGGTTGACGCAATAGAAGGCTTTCTCGGTTGAACTTATCTGTGAACATACTGATGACATGACAACTGTCTTGGAAAACACTGACTCAACAACAGGGATCACAGACCACTTTGTAATCTTATAAAGGAGTATGAACAAGATACAAGTGTATTTTCCAACCTAGACACAAAGCGAGTGAATGGGTGTCATGTTCAAAGGTGACTCTTCCATGGAATATAAATTTAGACACATTTCTTTCCCAATTTTCCCCCCACCATTTATGGTGAGTACCTCTTTACTTTTACGCAATATTGAGGAGGATAACATATGCTTGTAATGTAAGCTCATCCTTAGGATGAGTCTCTCAGAGTATGTTTAATGAACCCTAGGAAGGAGTGGTTCAGTCCCATATGGGCCTTTCGATGTTTGTTTAACGAGTCCAAAGAAAGAAAACTTGGGGGTTTTTCATGTTTAGAGAGTCTGAAAAACACTTAAAGAGAACTCTCTTAGTTCCTTTTTCGTAAAGTAGTCTGATGAGAATGAAAAAGAGATAAACTATCACTCAAAAGATGTGTTTTCTAATACTTTAACGAGAGTGAAAAGAACAAGATTGCTCCGCAATCTTTTCATGTTTAGAGAGTCTGAAAAGAGCTTAAAGGGAACTCTAGGTGGTTCCTTTTTCATATAACCTTTATGAGCCCGAAAAAGTGATAAAATTTTACTCGGTTACATTCTCATCGATTTACGAGCACGAGAAAGAACAAAGAATAAGCTCGGTAACTTATTCTCATGTATTTACGAGCATGAGAAAGAACAAAGACTAAGCTCAGGATTGTTTTCATTTTTACGCAAGATTAAAAAAAAAAAAAAACTATGCTTGGGATAGATTTTATTTTTACACAAGCTTAAAAACTAAACAAAACTATGCTTGGTCCTAGTTTCATTTTTACACAAGCTTGAACCATAGAAAACTATGCTTGGACTTCCCAATGCATGGTTGGTACTTAGCCCCCAGCTTAAGAAGATAGAGACATAACTTCAACATGAAGTCCAATAGCTTAAAGCATTGTCCCCCAAGCTTCATATCATCCAACAACACAGGTAGATGAAATGAAGCTTCAAATACTAGACGAAGGACTTGACTCAAATAGAGAGGGGGAAATCTATTTCATTTTTTAACGAGCTTGACATAGAAACAAGAACTATGCTCGTGAATCTAGGTTCAATCCCTAGACCTCTGTTTCATTTTTTAATGAGCTTGACACAGAGAAGCAAAACTATGCTCATAAAATTTGTTTCATTTTTTAACGAGGTTGCTACAGAGATGTGAAAACTATCCTCAGTTGGTTTCATTTTTTAATGAGATTGAAATAAAAAAACCATGCTCAAGACTTCTTATTGATCACAGCTTCCAAGAGGACATTGCTCTGGAAGGACACCATGTCAAGGGACAAAACTTGGTCATGGCCTACAAGAGATCTTCACTCGATGGAAGAAACACACTCTGGAAGGAACAGATGTCAAGGGCCGCGACAGGGGTAAAGAGATTAGGCTCTAAAATCTCAATCAAAGAGATCACCATGTCAAATACCGAATATAAATCATTAGAAATTGAAGTCATGGGAGACAACGCCACATAATTAACATGCGACAGAGGCGATACTGTATGTGTATACGAACCTTTTAGGGAGGTAATCCAGTCAGGACCGATGAATGAAAGTTGATCAATAGTCACAATTCTTCCATCGTGAAGGAAATATATCACACAAAAAATACTAGACACAATAGATTTCATGGCATAGACATAATCCCACCCAAGGAGTAAAGTGAAATCCAAGGGGTCTTGGACTACCATGACGTCAATAAATATAGTTTTCCCTCCCAAAGTTACAAGAAAATGAGGAAGGGTCCCTAAAGGTTAACTGGTTCTTCTGTTAAAAGTTAACAGATTCTTCATAACTGGCGTCAGCTGAGGACAACCCAAAGCCTTCCAAGAAATAGAGGACAAAATACTAACGGACGCACCTTCATCTATCAACGTCTGAGGAACATCCTAACCACAAACCTGCACTATAATATGGAAAGGAATGTGAGAGGGAAGATGAGGTCTAGTTAGCACACACCAATTAAAAAGGATGGCCTCATTACTCATAGGGATTCCATGAGAGAAGGAGGAATACCCCCTGACATGGTAGAGTATGTATCAACGAAAAAATGTGGGCAACATCAGGTTTACTCTCTAGCGGGAGATTAGGATCGATTGATGATGAAATCAAATCGATCACTTGGGTTTCATTCTCCAAGGGGAGAATGGGGTCAACGGGTGTAAAGAGATTGACCGATTGGGTTGCACTCTCTAATGGGAGAAGGGGATCAAACGAGGATGGGATCAAAGAAACCACTTGGTTAACTGGTTCAACTAAGGACATGATCAGATTGACTACATGATCAACCAGATCAACCAATGAAGAGGCTAGATTGATCATTCCATCAACTACAAGTGGGTCGAGAGTAAGCTTGTGATAAGCAACTAGAAGTTGGGGCTTTGAAACAATCACGTCTTCTAGTAATTTCTAGGCTTCATTCATATGAGGGGAAAGGTGAGTTAGATGACTCCCTTTGCATAACATACACGGGAACTTGAATCAACTTTTCTTCTTCCCAACGATATCGTGACTAGTTTACGGGAGGTCATCAGCATGTTATTTAGAGGCTCACAACATGGGTTGGAGAGGGTGTATAGACCATGCTTCTATAACCTTGGATAGACTAGGGAAATCCTTAAGAAGATGGATACCCTTACAAAGCCTGCAAGGGTACTTGGGATTATGTGTTGTTTGGGTGATCTTGACATCATCAACACTCCCAGCACGATCAACAGTAACTGGTTTCTTTCCAACATGTTTTGCAGTGGTTGGAATTTTAGATCCTTGTTTATTTTTCTTCTTCTTATTCTTCTTATTCATTGAGTTACTATCTTTAGATATTTCACTCAACGAAGAAGATGAAACGGAAGAAGACCTTGCAAGTGGAGAAGGTGAAGAAGATCTTACTACTGAAGAAGACAAAGGATCAAGATGAGGATGATGTTCTTTGGGGGAATTTCTTACAACATAATCACTAGATGAATTCAGGATTACCCGAGTGGAAAACAACCATAGTGGTAATCCAATTGTTCCAGACTGTAAAAATACAGAGTGAAAGACTCGCTAGAATGGTGGAAGCTTATCTCTGAGAAGAGATGTGACGGCTACTCGCATTCGCAAGAAGATGATTGCAATGAGGCTTTGAAGGCCTTTTTACAATAAACAGGAATGCCAAAAATCCTATACATCCAAAAACCTAACCAGAGGAGATGAAGTGCCAAAAGTCATCTGGGCCCCATTTGGGTAAGTTAGTACATCAACTTCCCGGGGTCGTAACTTTTGCATACAATCTCTGTTTTAGGCGTATGATAGCTCATTGGAAAGGTACCGTCAAGGATATTCATTTTGGGGGATCAATCATGCCTTTGGATATCATTGAGAACCTTTATATCTAAAAACATTTATTTTGGCCTTCAAAATGGCCCCATAAATTAAAACTACTAAAAGTAGTAAATTGCCAAAATTGCTAGAAAACTATTTTGAGCTAGTTGGAAAAGGTGGGTGGCCATTGACATCCACCTAAATCACAAATTGTGAGACTTGGAAGGTTGAAAGTAGCGATGTGAGGAGGACCAATGTTCCCATAATAAGGAAAAACAAAAGGTTCCCCTAGAACAGGGGTTCCTTCGTTGATTGTTTTGGGAACGAATGCCATTAAATAAAGATCCAAACTAGATTCTTCTAGGGAGAACAAATAACACATGCTAAAAATCTAGTAAGCAATCAAGCAAAAAAAACCTTCTCACAATGAGCACACTAGTTGGGGATGAAATCCAATGTCCTGGGAACAAAGTAAGAAGGGGTTGAGATAGAGCGGGTAGAAAAGTTACATTGATGACCTGCTTAATGAACTTACACCCTGGTGCAAGCTCCCACACATAATCATGGGTATACCCTCCAGGGAGCTCAAGTTATTTTGGCCAACGTCGATTCTAGGTACCGTGAAGACTTGCCCCTCCACAATCACCTTGTGTAAAGACCCTAAGTAGATAGGCCACTAAGGTTACCAATTACTGCAGTGATGCTTAGGGAAACATTCAACAGTCTGATCCACATGCAAAGGAAGGGTATCTAGCTCGAAATCAACTTGAAAGGCTTCCAATAATCATTGTGGGTATACCTTCAAGCGACCACCATAATACGCGCAATCTCTACACCGAGATTGACAAAGAAGGTTGAGTAACTCTACCAGTCTCAATGCAACCTCATGATAAAACCTTGCATGAGAAGGGCTTCCCAAGAGAAAATGTTGCAAATGGAATTTGACACTCCCTATCACAAGATACTTGTGTGTTTTGTTCTTTGGAGAGTGTGTCTCACTGCCTATTCCCTAGTGGAGTCGCCAATTTTGTTATTGGATAAATTAGTAAATGCGGACATGAACTAATCTCCCTAGATCCACCTGGATCTAGAACAAAATAGGATAGGACATGATGCTTTCCCTAAGTTACAATCATTGATCTTACTACCAAAGAAGGAATTGATGAATTACCTTTAATATCGCTTCCTTATATCTTTGTTGTCGCTCCAGTGCTCTTGCGAGATCAAATCTGCAATGAAACAAACCAAACAAAGTGAAAGAAACAATGTAGATTCAATGAAAACCCAAACATGTGATCAAGGAGTCATGTAATAAAATGCTAATGATTTTATGGGAAAGAAACATGCCATTGTATTATATAATGTGGAATAAATATACAACCAGATGCCTTGATGTCGTCAGGTTCCTTCCAACAGTCCCTTGCTTCCCACACACTTCTTGCTGAAAGGATTCTGAAACCATGGATCTGATAGCTACTCACAATCTATCTTGACATAGCAAAGATCAAAGCCAATCTAACCAAGCTAACAAGCTCAAGAAATTTCCAACCCAATCAAGCTCAAGCTAAATTTCTCCATGAGAGCTCCTCTCCTTTTATAAGTTGAAGAGGATAAGGTAAGGAGGTTAGGATGATCCCACTAAATCATGAAAGCGAGTAAGATCCAAACCGTTCGGAGGCCACCTCACCATAGAAGCTTCTCCTTCTAGAAGCATCGAGAAGATGCTTGTTTTTCCCACGTACAAAAGGCCTTCGCACCCTAGCTATAGTGCAGCCTGCAGAAACTCCGCACCCTAGCTATAGAGAAACCTGTGAAAATCAGGTATTTTCGCACCCTGTGTATATAGCAATCTACGGAAATCCTCCAAAATAGGGTTTTTACAAAGGAAAATACAACTTCTTCTCTCAGGGAAAGTTCTTCTCCCTTCTTTCTTTAGGAATTCAAGCTATTGATCCTTCTAAGGACAAAGGATAGGTTTACATCATTAATGTTCATAGGGATGACGAAAATAATGTGTAACAGATCTGGGTACCATTTTTACTGAACTCTTTCTTCATAGGTTGTGTGGAAGCACAGGACAAAGGTATGGAACTCCACTATTCCTGGTTGTTTCTTTTGATCACGTTAGCAGCATGGAAAGAACTAGAGGATGTGTAGTTTTTGGGTATTTGAGGAAAGTCGTGCTTGGCCTCCAAGTATGAAAACATTTTTAACATGATGCACAAGGGACAACAACTCGACAACAGTATTGAATTCTATCTATATAAGGAAATGATCAAGAAATGTATCTATGATACACCATGGATTTCACCACATCTTGTAGAAACTTACAAACCGATTGTGGGGTTCATGACAGACCCTCATGATATGTACATATAAGCAAAGAAATACCCAAGAGAGGAATGGGTCAAGAAAAAGTACTGAATAATAGAGGAGGACATAAAACTAATTATGTAGGACTGGGACACATACTGGAAGGTGCCCTCGGATGAACAAGAAACATAAACATAGGATCCTAAAATTGAGGAAGTACCAAGCTTAGGGAATGTCACAGGTGAGAAGAGGAAGGATGCATATGCAAAGACAGAGCAGGGAAAATCAATGTCACACTGGAAGAAGCGAAAAGTGGACAAAGACACAAGTCCACTAGCACTGATGGAAGATGACTTTGAGAGGTTTGGGGAGCAAGTTAAGGATATCATATACATGAAGAAATGACTGTGTTGGGCCAATTGATGCAAGAAACCAGGATAGAAACTATGCAACAAACAACTGAAGGACCAACAAAAAGCACAACAAGGCCAGAAGAGGAAAGACCGATAGTCCCTCATATAGTAGAGGTAACAAGGGAGCACAGATCAATTAAATTGACACGAAGGATGATTTTGTTTCCATCAAAAAAAAGTAGGAGCAAGCACGCGCACTAAGTCACTTTGATTTAGTCTTATCACATATACCCAGATAAATGTTGCAAGGGTTGTGGGTTATCATAGCATAATAATTGAACTTGTGCGCAACCAAAACGTTTGATGAATTGACTAAGGACACAACGGATATTAGCATCATGCACATTGACTACATCAGAGTTGAACAGGAAAGGGATGCAGCTGCGAAGAAGGAACAAGATGTAAAGAAAGAATTTGACAAATTTTTCCAAGAAATTATGGAGGTACCAATGGAGGTGGATACTCCATTAGAATATTAGGTAGAAAAGATCAACGAATCCATTCAGGACTTCCACACGAAATTTTTTGAGTTGGAAACACGAATGACACCAAGCACACCTATAGAAGAAAGAGACCAAAGGGAGAATACAGTAAGCACCACAATGGAAGGTTTCAGGACTTTGGAAGTAGACTGTGCTAAGTTGTATGAAGACAGCACAAAAGTTTAGAATCAACTGTCATAAGATGCCAAATTACATAATATTGAACAAAATATTCAAACCATGCAGGGGAAGGCTCAAAAGATCAAGGAAACCATCATCAATTTTCCACTAGTCGAGAGGATGATGATAATGTTAAATTAAATATTAGTTTATAATGGTCAATTAGAAATTAGACTTAGGCAATAATAAAGTCAAAGTGACTTTAGGTTAATTTATTTGCTTTTAGGTCAGATATTTTCTTTTAGGTTATATTTTCACTTTATCCCACATTCATAAAGTGGTTTGACTCTACTTGATTATAACCTATATAAGAAAGCTATTTTCTCTCTTATTTCATTGATTGAATAAAGACATATAACCTTATTCAAGTTATCTTGGTTTTTGTGTGTGCTCGATTTCCATTACATGGTATCAAAGCGAGGTTAGGGCCACGGAGTCTAGGAGCGCATGAAGACCTAGGGACTACTACCAGCAGTGACGGATCGAGGGATCGCCAGTGTAACACACTCAAGGAGATGGAAGGGCTTCGGATTAGCCGAAGCCGAGTTCATTTGATTTTCCGGTTTTAAAAGCCAAATTGGTCTTTTCTTACCCAGATTGGTGCCCAACTTCGAAGATCTGGTGTTTTTTTTTACTGCTAATTTCTTGAGTTAGCAGATTTGAGGAGAAATTGGTTGATTTGGAGTTGGTTGAGGGCAGATTGCAAGGATTTTTCCATTATTTATCTACTAAGTTCAATATTTTATGATCATCTATGGCTACATTGACCAACATCATGTTGGAAGGAAACCAAAATTTCTTTGGGAAGAACTACAATACGTGGAAGCAACGCATGTTTGCCATTTTTGCATATCGATGCCTGTCAGATGTTGTTTTGGGAACAAGTCCTCATCCCACGGTTGCAGGTAAAGACCAGGACAAGTTTGATGGCCAATATAGAGAGGCTGTGATGCTGATCAAATTTTCCATGACAGATGAGATGCTACTTGAGGTTCAGAATGGGAAGACTGCTACAACGATCTGGAAACAATTGAAAGAGACCCATGAGATTTCAGATAAGGGTTGAGCGTTCTTTTTAAAGAATATGTTGTTTCGATCAAGATGAGTGAGGGTGCCTCTCTCCAAGAGAACTTACTCAAGATCAAGGACATCTGGGAGAAGTTGTAGGCCATTGGTCGGAAGAAGAGTACATGCTGGTGATCACGCTGAACAACTTTCCAGGGTCCTACGAGCACTTCAATAAGACCCTGAACATCACAACTACAGACCTTGACCTGAAGTTTGGAGAGCTATCCAATAAGCTCTTGCAGTAGGATAGGTGGAAGAAGAAGTTTTGGAACAACAGTGAAAGAGAGGGTTCAGAGAAAGCCTTTGTAGCCAAAGCTAAAGGAAAAGGAAAATGGACAAGGAAACCTGGTCCAGGCAATGATGAGGATGCCACCAAAATCCTGAAGACCATCACTTTTCATTACTATGGCAAGACTGGCCATATGAAGAAGCACTACAGAAAGCAGTTGGCAGATCAAAAGCACAACCACGGAAGGTCTCAACAGAAGGCCCATGTCGTAGAGCACACGGAGGAGAAGGAGGCAGCCTTATATGCCTTTATGGCATGTACACAAGAAGATCAGTCCAAGTCATCTGCTTGGTTTGTTGATTCAGGTGCATCCAAGCATTTCACTAATAAAAAAGATTGGTTCATAGAGTTTACACCTAGTCCATCCAAAGACTTGGTGATCTTCGGTGGAGGCGAGGAGTATAATATAGTCGGCAAGGGGAATGTTCAGATTTCCTTCAGAGGAAAGATGCTTATGTTTCTCAACATCCACTATGTGCCAGGTATGGAGCTTAATATGCTATCAGTTAGTCAGATTATGAGGCACTCTCATCACTTGGATGTCAACTTTAGCAATCACAAGTGATATATCATTGACAAAAATACCAAGAAGATCATTTCTCTTGGTGTGGAGGACCATGGTCTGTTCAGATTGGTGGATATTGGGTAGGGCAGAGAGCATGCACTGACAACGAAGAGTGCATCAGACATCTTCACACTATGGAATCAGAGGTATGGGCACCTCAATTTTAACTACCTCTCTCAGTTGGCACAAGAGAAACTGGTAGATGGACTTCCAGACATTCAGCAGAAGATTCAGGGAGTTTGTGGAGCTTCCTAGGCAGGGAAGCAACATCGAGCACCATTTGATGAAGGACAAGCTTGGAGAGTGTATAGGGTCCTTCAGCTGGTTCATGCAGACGTATGTGGACCAATGAACACAACATCAATCATCGGTGCCAGGTATTTCCTTCTCTTTGTTGATGATTTCAGTAGGAAGATGTGGGTGTATTTTTTGAAGTTGAAATCTAATGTGTTTAAATAATTTCAAAACTTTAAAAAATTAGTCAAGAATGAGTTAGGTTGTCATATTACCTCTCTTAGATCTGATAATGGTGGAGAATTCTGCTCCAAAGAATTTAATAATTTTTGTGCTAAACATGGGATCAAGAGACAATACACCACACCCTATACTCCACAACAGAATGGGGTGGTTGAAAGGTGAAACTGCACTATCAAAGAGATGTCCAGATGTATGTTGCAGAACAGGTGTGTTCCTAATAGGTTTTGGGCAGAGACAGTGTTCACAACAGTGTACTTGCTAAATAGATCTCCCACGATGGCAGTAAAGCAGAAGACTCTAGAGGAAGCATGGTCTAGAAGAAAGCCCAAAGTAAGTCACTTGAAGGTCTTTGGTTCTACTACTTACACTTGGATTCCAGTTGCGAAACTAACCAAGTTATATCCGAAGAGTAAGAAGATGATTCTTAAAGGGTACAACGACACCCATAAAGCTTATAGATTAGTTGATGTTGACACTGATAAAGTGATCTTTAGCAGAGATGTTGTTGTTAATGAAGGGGTTGGACCCTTCCATACTCCTCCTGCATTTAGAGTTACTAAGCAACCATAAGTCATTGAAGATTCATGTGTCAAGCTTTCGATAGCTCCACCTGAAGGGGGGAAATATTCTGAGCATGATGATGAGGATTCAGAACAAGATGAGTCTCCTAGGTCAGTTAGATCAGTACATTCTGAAGTAGGAAGCTCAGGTCATGGTGGAAATACTGACTTGGCAGCCAGGGATTCCAAAAGACCCAAGTGGTGGCACAACACCATTGGAGATGTTCGGATATGAGAGATGATTGAGGTAAGATCATCACGAGGTAAGAGTAAAAAATAGACTGACACAGTCAACTTTACTTTTATGGCCAATATTCAGGAGATCTATGAGCCTCAGGTATTCAAGGAAGAAAAAGGAAGACCTGAATGGGAAAAGGCCATGGAGGCCGAACATGAAACTTTGATGAAAAATCAGACTTGGCATCTCACAGCTCTTCCATCAGGGAAGAAACCCATTGGTTGCAAATGGGTGTACAAGGTCAAGTACAAGGTAGATGGTACACTTGACAAGTACAAAGCACGGTTAGTTGCGAAAGGATTCTCTTAGCGAGAAGGCATTGACTATGAGGAGACTTTTGCTCCTACAGTGAAGATGAGCACTATTCATCTTGTTTTAGCCATGGCAGCACAACAAGGCTGGAAGGTCCACCAGATGGACGTGAAAAGTTCCTTCCTCGATGAAGATTTGAAGGAAGTGGTATACATGTGCCAACTAGAGGGGTTTTAGGTTGCAGGGAAGCAACATCTAGTTTGCAGACTAAAGAAGGATCTATATGGTCTGAAACAGGCACCGAGGGCATGGTACATCAAAATTGACAGTTATTTGGTTCGGTAAGGGTTCCAACAGAGTCCTTCAGATTCCAAATTATATGTCAAAAGAGTTGGTAATGAGATCATTCTTCTGGTTGTTTATGTGGATGATATCATTATTACAGGTAGTGAGGAAGATGCAATTACATGGATCAAATCCAACATGAGCAAATCATTTGACATGATAGATCTAGGCCTCCTACACTATTGTCTAGGTGTAGAAGTTTGGAAAATAGGGAGCAACATTTTTGTCTCACAAGCAAAGTATGCTAGAATTTTGCTGGATAAGTTCAGGATGGAGGATTGCAAAATCTCCTCTACACATATGGAGTAAGGGATGAAACTTTCAACCAAGACTGACTCAAAGGTAGTTAGTGAGTCACTATACAAATATCTAGTGGGCATCTTGATATATCTTATAACCACTAGACTTGATCTGAGTTTCGTTGTGAGCTTCATTTCCAGATTTATGACAACACCGAAAGTAGAGCACTAGACAACAGCGAAGCGAGTGCTGAGATATGTAAAAGGGACACTTGACTTTTTTATTCTATACAACATGAGTAAAGACCCGAGGTTGTGTGGGTATACATATTTAGATTGGGCAAGTTTTATTGATGACAGAAAATCCACTTCTAGATATGTCTTCAGCCTTGGCACGGGTGCAGTCACATGGACCAGCAAGAAACAACATGCAGTCTCCCTTTCATCGACAGAAGCAGAGTATCGAGGAGCATTGAAAGGTGCATGCGAGGCAGTTTGGCTGAGGAGGATGTTATTAGATATGCAGATGCAACAGAGAGAGCCTACACCCTTGTTCTGTGACAATCAAGGGATAATGAAACTTGGCAAGAATCTAGTCTTCCACAAGCGTACCAAAGATGTTGATACACATTGTCACTTCATCAGACAACTTGTAGAAGATGGAACTATTGAGCTGCAGTATTGTCCTACAGAGGATCAAACTGCAGACATTTTCACCAAGTCTTTGGGTCCCGAAAAGCATGTAAAATTTCAAAAGAAACTTGGTGTAGTGAGTAGATTGATCATTAAGGGAGGGTGTTAAATTAAATATTAGTTTATAATGGTCAATTAGAAATTAGAATTAGGCATTAATAAAGTCAAAGTGACTTTAGGTTAATTTATTTTCTTTTAGGTCAGATATTTTTACTTTTAGGTTATATTTTCACTTTATCCCACATTCATAAAGTGGTTTGACTCTACTTGATTGTAACCTATATAATAAAGCTATTTGCTCTCTTATTTCATTGATTGAATAAAGAAAAATAACCTTATTCAAGTTATCTTGGTTTCTGTGTGTGCTCGATTTCCGTTACAGATAATGAAAGAGAGTACAAAACTATACGTTGATGTGAACCAGTTGAGGGCCGAACAACAAGCTCCCATGCAATAGATAGAGATGATGCAGGAAGAATCATTAAATGTTACATAGGATATATCAGAAGCACATTGCAGGATCAAACAAGCAGTGTAACAAGATGAAGAGAAAAGACACACTCATATCATTGCAAAATTATTAGAAACAATTTTGTAAAATGAAACATAGGTTAAGGAGAAGACCAATATAGCAAAGGATATTTTTGAAATATTCAAGGAGAAGTTGAAAAAGGCTTAGGTGGATCAAGACGAGCCACGGGTGAGTGTTAGGGGCCCGTTGGACATGCATTTTGGATGAGAATAACTAAGTTTTAAGAACTACGACATAGCATAGGAAAGAGGAAAAGGCAAGACCGAAGCGTGCAACAAGAGTGCACAATTCAGAGAAGTTTAGAGAAGTTCAAAGAAGTTCATCACTAAAGCAGGGAAAAGAAACAGTTCAGTGCTAAAGCAGGGAAAATAAGCAGTTCAACACTAAAGCAGAGAAAGAAGTTGATCGGCATTAAAGTAGGAAAAACAATTATGACCCGTTAGGGTTTTTGGGGGACAAGTTGTTATTAGGATTTTTAGCCCTAAATTTTATGTATAAATATGTAAAGGGTTGGGGAAGATGAGGTTGGCTGCGAGGAAGAGATTAGGCAGAGAGTAAGAGAGTAGGTTTCTCATGATTGTTGAAGAGAGTTTATGAAAAGATAGGATTGCATTGCAGAGCGACTAGGAAAGTTTGGGGTTTACAACATGTTGTATCTTTTCTAAGCATAGTGTGTAGTCCTAAGATGATTATTGCTTGAAGACTAGTATAAGAAGCCATGCATTGTGGACATAGCCCAAAGATTGGGTGAACCACGTTAAAATATTGTGTTTTCTATGTTTGTTGATGTGATTAGTTGTGGATGTTATGCTTATACATTATTAATATAGATATGTTTAGCATATGATTGATGTAAAAGAATATTGAATGATTTAGTAGCTTTGTTTTTGTACACTAGGGTTTAGGGTACTGAATGAATCTTGGATGGGTTGATGTTGCACAAGTGTTTTGGTAAAAATAATGATTGTTAGATAATAAAATATGCGCAGATGGTTTTTTAACTGATAGAAAGGATTTTAAATAAGGATACTACGCACATGGAGAATAAGTATTAATGGTTATGTTGATGGCCTCTCATCCCCTCATCTCTACAAAAAATTGGTTCATGCAACCCCAATAGATACCTCGGGTGAGACTTCACTTACATGCAGGTGATGCCAGAAGGGGAGTGTCTAAGGGTTTTGTTGGTTGAATAACTTGAACCTAGGGTCTTATAACTACGTGGAAACAACCCCTATCCCATACCCTTTTTGGCATTTACATTAACAAGTTAGAAGATTGGTTGGAAGCCGTAGGCTGTGTTGGACCAACTCGTGCTAGTATAATAATCATCCTTCTTCTCTATGCCGATGATATTGTTCTTTTGGAAAGAAATACCTAGGACCTTAATAAGCAGCTAAGAATCCTCAAGGAGAAAGATAAATGGAGGGTGGAAAGCTTATTATGGGCTTGGAAATAATTGTAAATTAATATACCTTTGGCCATGGGATAAGAAAAAAGATCCTATTTAAGACTCTTGTCACTCATGTTATCTTATATGGATGTGAAGTTTGGGGATGGGGTATCTCTTGAAATTCATGGAGAAAGATCAAGCATATCCAAAAGAATTGTATAACTTATAATCTCAAAATTAAAGGCAATACACCTTATCCTATTCTCCTCATAGAAGTGATCTTTTCCCCCATTGAAAGCACAAGTATGATTAGGTACTTAATGTACAAGAACAAGATAAACAACATGGATGACAAGAGGCTCTCCAAAATTGTTTCAGATTCTAGCCAAAATCACCAGCAACTCAAGTGGGGATGGCATAATGATGCAAGTCTAAATTTAAGGAGAATCTATGGTGCGATAAAGAAGTAGAGGATAAAAGAAAATTAAGATGTTATAATAAGGTGGTTAACCCTAATCTTGAAGATCAAAAGTATCTCTCTATTTTGACTAGGGTAAAGAAGAGAATCAATATTGCTAAAATAAGAACTAATTATCATGAGTTGCATGGTGAAACCTATCCCCAAAACACCATGTAAGGAAAGAATATGTCACCTTTGTAACACCAAGAGGGTTGAAGATAAAAAGCACCTTCTCTTAAGAGTGCCTTAAGTATACCCAAATTATATCTCAATTTCAAAATATTTGTCTCTTTGTACTTTTCAATTATTGAAATAACATTTATTTTAAAGACAAATAATCTCTTACTTTTGGATAGAGCAATTTTAATCTAAGTGGAAGTTAACCATTCTCATCATAACATGTTTGTAATTTATTTTTTTAATATTATTTAAATAAAATTAATCTATAATAAAGTATTTATATTTACATTTATATGGTTAATTTCATGAAAGGAAGATAGTGTTGATGGATTATTAATAAATATAAATGTTTTTTATTAAATTATACTTATTTATTATTTTAATAATTTAAAATAATATTTATTTATTTATAATTTATTATAAAAGAAATATAATTGAATTTATTTATTCAAAATTTTAATATATAATATCATCTACATAACTATAAATATTCCAATAAACCATGAACCTAATATAATTAAATGAAACGGTAAGGATTAAGATAAATTACATAACTAAATTAAATAATAAAGCAAAAAAATAGTTTACTATGTAACATAGGGGATGCTATGAAGAGGGCGTCCATATCGATCAACATTCACGTGTGGATAGTTTTTTCATGCGGTTGGTGTTTGCTTATAAAAACGAGTTTAAATTATGTTCATTCATCTTGGTGGAAACAATTCAACGAATAATATCGCTTAAGTGTGAGAATTTAAAGGAAAGAATGGTGAAAAGTGAAAATACGTGAAGTACAATCATGGCATTTTTTGTTTTTTTAATTTTTGAAAGCTTTAAAACGAGGAAAAGGAATATGTTTGATTAACCAAGAAATCGGCCAAAGAGTCGGTGTCGGTGCTAGGAATGGTATGAAAGAAAATATATCATATGGAGTAACAACTCTATTTCATTAGAGGTTTCAATAATTTCATTGAAGATATTAAAAAAATAAAAGCAAAATCCAACTTTATTTCTACCAGTGCACTTTATTGGTGCGCACTCATCTTGCCCACCTGACTGAGATTGGACATACTGTCACCCGACTCCATATCATCCGCTCGTGAACAAATAGGAGCAGTCTCCGACTCCATGTCACCCGACTCCATATTATTCTCATGCTCATCTGTAATAGCGTCTTTTATCTCTGCCACCACATCACTTATGCTGGGCCTACGGAATGGTTTAGCCTCAACACATCTCAACGCTACTTTCGCAACACGAGTGATTGATTTCATGCTGTAATTTGTACCCAACCTCTTGTCTACGATTTCTTCTATTTCTTCCCTGTTCACATACGGTGTCACCTGTAAATACGTCCAGGTATAATTATTTGTTAGTCACACATATAATTATTGTTTTGTTTCTGGCAGAAGATGCAACTGAAAATCATTTTACGTTGTCTGTTTAATAGTCGTCATTACCCATTGAACGATATTAAATTCCTCTTCAGTCTTTTCATTTGTGGCTGCTCTGCCGCATATTATCTCGAACAAAACCACTCCAAAACTATATACATCACTCTTCTCAGTCAACTTGCGAGTTTGACAATACCTGTAAAAACATCTGTGTGATTTAATTAAAATATTTCAGAAGAATACTTCAAAGAATCTGCAAGCTATATGTGTGATTTACTCTGGATCTAGGTATCCTGGCGTTCCTTTCACCATAGTACTCGCATGTGAAGCCTCCCCAACACTTGCCATCCTCGAGAGACCAAAATCGGCCAGTTTTGCATTCAAATTGCTGTCTAGAAGGATATTGGCAGCCTTAACATCCCTGTGAATTATCTTTGTGGTGCAACCAAAGTGCAAGAAATCAAGTCCTTCCAACAGAATTTGCAGGCGGATAACAAAAGAAACATGTAATCAATACCTTAGTACATAAAGTGAACGAGCTTTTAACAAATCTATATTGTTCATGAAGTTATTAAAGAGAAAAGGTTACCTTGTGCTGCATCTAAAGCTATTTTAAGCCTTGTTGTCCAATTTAGGTTGGAAAGTTCTGCGCTAGGACCTGGCAAATGTTTAGAATCAAATACACTGTTTTAACTATTGTGGCACCCAATCAATCAATGCTAGTCAGGATACTTACCATAAAGTCTGTCCCTTAGCGACCCTCCAGACATGTACTCATAGATAAGCATAAGATCTCTTGGTCCATTACAGTAGCCCAGTAAAGTCACCAAGTTCTTATTGCTGGACTTTAGAAAGGACATCGATCTGTTAATCAAGTGAATCCGCCGACATGATTTAGAAAGAAAACATGTGTACACGAATTTAACAATAATATATATATATATATATATATATATATATATATATATATAATTCATGACTGGAGCTCAGCCAAACCATAACTGATAGATGCACAAATGTAATTATATCACATGGTTTAATTCTTCAATAGAGGGTTGGGGTTCAGGGTTGGTATAGGAGAGGACATTATCAAAGATATTCAAAGAGATATTCTACTCTAGTAGTGTAGGTGGCACGGATTTGGTAAGAAGTGGAGGTGGAGGTGATGGAGGAACCACTTTTGATGGATCTTGAATTCCCTTGGCATAAACGATAATACCCACCATGCCACTAGGGTTTTACAAGCAATCAGTTATGTGGCATCTAAATATACTTTATATGATTGATTCATATGGATGTCGGTGGTCTCTTAGCTATTCCAATTGGTTCATTTTGGCAGTTTTTTTCCTAGTTTTCAGGTCCCTGACTTGCGGGGCCGTTTTGAGGCCCTAAACAACGTTTTTAGAGATCGGCACAGTCGAAAATGAAACGAAGATCATATGCAAAAGTTACGACCCCGGGAAGTTGACCGACTAACTTACTCAAACATGGCCCACATGACTTTTGGCGCTTCATCTCCTAGGGTTAGGTTTTTGGATTTCTAGGGTTTTTGACATTCCTGTTTATTGTAAAAAGGCCTTCAGAGCCTCATTGCAATGATCTTCTTGTGAATGAGCGTTGTCGTCACATCTATTCTCAGAGATAATTCGCCACCATTCCAGCAAGCTTGTTTTCCGCTACATTTTACAGTTTCAACTTATTTCCTTATTGAATAGAAAACTAGTTTTACTATATCTTTGTTATTCTGTGTTAAGCATCTTTTAATAATCTGTATTCATTTCGTTCTGCTCATAAAATCCGGATCAGTGGTATCAGAGCGGTCCACTCCTTGTCATCTTAATGCATGTCCCCAACGAGGCCGGGGTACAAAGAATTGGGTCTCGAGCTTGTTTCTCTTGAGGACAAAAGCTCTCACATGCCCAAACGGCCTCTCATGGCAAGAGAAAATAAAGATGACGGGACAGGAGATCCTTTCAAAATGTTGCTTGAGGAAGCCCTCACACAACAAATGAACGATATGATGGATAGTTTTGCGCAAATCATTCAACATCTACCAACAAGCGACACATCTTCCTCGAGTAGATGCACCGCCCCCTTCAAGGTACAAATCAACTTCAATATTCCTATATTTGAAGGTCAGATAGATGCGGATGTTGTAGACAAGTGGTTGAATCTATTAGAAGGGTATTTTTCTGTCCATCACTTTTCAAATAGAGAAAAAATTACTTTGCGCTCCTGAAAGCCGTTCCCCGTGTCAAAGATTGGTGGGAAACTTTCTATGAGCAAAAGGAAATAGAAGAATCCTCATTATTTATAGTCATGGCCACTTGGGAATCATTCAAGGATGCTATTAAGGAACAATACTACCCTGTCGGAAGCTATGAAGACTTGTATACCAAATGGACCACACTACGGCAAGAAAGAGACCAAGCAGTGCCAGATTTCACAAATATCTTCCATACCTTGTGCACCAAGCTGGGTATCAAAGATTCAGAGTGACATCTGGTGCTCAAGTACTACGGTGCTCTGCATAGATACATCCAGACAGAAATGGAATTTATGGACATCTCATCCTTGGGCGCGGTCTATCGATATGCCATCAAAATCAAGCAGAAGCTCAAACGAAAGACGCGGCAATTTGGGCCTGGGAACCCCTCGCAGCAAAAGCCAAGAAAGGTTGTCCCCAACCTACAGAACAAAGGACAAAGCAAAGATGGACAGTATCAAGACAACCAGTCCAAGCCGCAAGCAAAGAAGGAAACCAGAAAGACAAACAAGGATATCGGGAAGTGGTGCGACTTCCATAAGAGCCCTTGACATAACACTGTTGATTGTTGCTCAAAGTAGTTGCTGGTGGCTGAAGTGAAAGTCTCTGAATCAGATGTGGGTTCTGACTCTGAGTCAGAACCAGAAAGGGGAAGACGGATCATTGACGTGGAGTTGAGTGCCACTATTGCTACCACCAAGCTCTAGCTTAATGAACCAGACAAGCCAGAAGAAGGCGAGTGCCTTGTCCATTCACAAATGTGGGTAAAAGGCACCCCGCTATGCTTCATCGTTGATAGTGGTAGCCAGAAGAACCTCATCTTAGTAGAGGTCGTCAAGCGGTTGGACCTGCAGACAATGTCGCACTCGCAACCCTACACCATTAGATAGCTCCGCCAAGGAAGCGATCTTCGCGTCAACTAACAGTGTTGACTGTCATACGTCATCAAGCCCTTCAAAGACGAGGTATTGTGTGATGTTGCTCCTCTCGAAGTTTGTAATGTTCTTTTGGACCAACCCTATTTATGAAAACGCCATGCTGTATATGAGTCTAGGCCTCGTAGTGTTATGATTACTTTGAAAAAGAAATTGTACAAGATACCCGAGGCAGTCCCTGCTAGTGCTATTTCCTTGATCTCTGCTAAGCAATGTAGGAAGATCATTTCTTAGACTGAGAAATTTGTCTTTTTCATGATTCTCTCTTAGAGTAAGAGAAATATCGCAGCCACATCCAAGGCCTCTGTGGTCGATCTCTCCACACAATAGAAGCAAGTAGATAAGGTCATCGAAGAACACTCAGATGTCTTCTCCTCTCCTACTGAGGTACCTCTGCACTACTAGGTCAAGCATCCCATCGACCTAACCCCAGGCGCACTGCTACCCAATGGGTCGTTTTACTGCCACTCTCTGTTAGAAAATGAGGAGATCAAGAGGCATATCTAAGAACTTCTCCACAAGGGGCAGATTCATTCCAGCTCATTGCCTTGTGGGAGCCCATTCATACTGGTGCAGAAGAAAGACGGGACCTGGTGACTATGCATTGATTATCGGGCCCTAAATAAAATCACAGTCCAGAACCGGTACCCAATTTTCCGAATCGACGACCTCCTTGATCAGCTCACAGGGGCCAAATACTTCAGTAAGATTGATCTTAAGTCTGGCTACCACCAGGTCCCAATAGAACACACAGATGTATGGAAGACCACCTTCAAGTCAAAAGAAGGTCTTTTTGAATGGTTGGTCATGCCCTTTGGCTTGACAAATGCTCCAACAACTTTTATGAGGATGATGGATGATATCCTGTGACCTTTCACTTGTACTTTTGTGGTGGTGTATTTGGATGACATCCTCATCTACAACAAGACTTGGGCGAAACACTTGCAACATATTCAACAGGTTATGCACACCCTGCAGCAGCACAAACTATATGCAAACTTGGAAAAATGATCCTTCGGTATGGACAGGGTCCACTACTTAGGCTACATCATTGATCAACATGGTGTGCATGTGGATCCATCCAATATCCAGGTCATCCGTGACTGACCAGCCCCAACCACACTCTCTGACCTTCGAATCTTCTTGGGCCTTGCCAATTTCTATCGCAGGTTCGTGTTGGGATTCTCTCATATTGCATGGGCCTTCAACCAAGTAACCAGGGGTGGCAGTAAGGAAAAATGTGTGTGGGGCTTGTCCCAAAAACAAGCCTTCGATGAATTGAAGTAGCGCTTGTGCGCATCCCCGATACTTTCATTACCGGACCTATAGCATCACAAGCCACTACAATTCATGCAGACCCAAGGCAAATTTCAAAATGACCACCATCAAAAGTGGTCCACATACTTACAATAGTTCCACCTCAACATCAGGTATAAAACAGGAAGTACCAACTGAGTTGCTGATTGCCTCAGCCGACCTCCAGTTGCGACACTCACCACCATTCTAGACTCTTACGGCCATGAGACCTCTTGATGGCCCCACCTCTATGAGACAGACCCTGACTTCTCCACCACCTACCAAATGTTGGGAGCAAACTCAGTGGTCACTGATTTCCATCTTCAGGATGGGTTGTTGTGCCGTTTGGGCCATCTCTACATTCCATCAAGCGAGCGCGCGAAGTTGATCTGGGAAGCTCACTACAGTTGGGTGGCAGGGCACTTTGGCATCCAAAAGAAAGTGGCAGTGCTGCAAAAACATTTTTACTGGCCAAAACTTCAAGAGGATGTTGGCAAGTATATCAGGTCCTGCACCGCCTATGCTATTGCCAAACCGACCACTAAGAAACAGAGCCTGTACACCCCTCTTCCTACTCCTAACAAGTCATGGGAATCCATATCCATGGACTACATGTCAGGCCTCCCATCCACCAAGAGAGGAAGTGACTGTGTTTTTGTGGTTGTTGATCTCTTTTCCAAGATGGCAATTATGGTTGCCTGCAAGAAGAACATCACTACAGAGGCCACTTTCAAGCTCTTCTTTGAACGCATTTGAGTACACTTTCGGATCCAAAAAACCATTGTCTCAGATCGGGACAGTCGGTTCCTCAGCACATTCTGGTCGAGCCTCTAGTCACTGTTGGATACCAAGCTCACCAAATCCACTGCCTTCCACCCCCAGACAGATGGCCAAACTAAGGTCGTCAATCGGATGATCATACATATCCTGCACATGTACAATTCCAAGAACCCCTGCACATGGGATGAGAGTCTTCCCTATGTCTAGCATAGCTACAACTGAGCCTTGCATAACTCAACTGGACACAACCCCTTTCAGGTGGGGTTGGGATTCCAACCATTGGGCCCCATGGATGTTGCACTACCATTGGAGAACACCTCGGTCGACTCGTCCCCTGCTCCACTAGAATATGACAAAGCCACTTGGTTCATTGAGAGGATCCATCACATCTTCCAACAGGCTCAAGATATTTTACATAAGTCCAATGCCAAGTACAAGTAGCGCCATGATCAACACTGGGTGCCACATAAGTTTCAGGTAGGCAACAAAGTTTGGTTGCACTTGCAGAAAGAACTCCTTATAGGGCCCCATCGGAAGCTTTGCCCACTCCAGTATGGGCCATACACCATCACCAAGGTTGTGGGTGACAATGCTTTTGAGCTTAATGTTGCCCCTTTCCTTGGCTTGCACCCAATCTTCAATGTGGCTCTCCTTCGGCCATATTTCCCACCATTATTGGACACCTCAGAGATAGCAGAGAAGTTGACACCAACATAATTCAACCCTGACTGCATGCAACATGCAACCAGTGATCAGATTGTTGACACATATATCAAGGGCACCTGACAACAAAGGATCCAGCTTTATCGAGTTGTCAAAGTAGGGTAGCTCCTGCACCAAGGCATATGGCTCACCTGGGGCCAAATTCAGCAGAAATTTCCTCATCTGATAGGGGAACTCAATGCAATGGAGACCATTGCTTCCTAAAGGGGGAGGATTGATCCATATGGATTTCGGTGGCCTCCCACCTATTCCAACTAGTTCATTTTTGTAGTTTTCCAATTTGGCAGTTTTTTTCCTAGTTTTCAGGTCCCTAACTTGCGAAGCCATTTTGAGGCCCTAAACAACATTTTTAGAGATCAGCACAGTTGAAAATGCCCTAAATCAAACCAAAATGTGTATTCCTCAGATAGACCTTTCCAACGGGCTATCGTGCACCTAAAACGGAGATCGTATGCAAAAGTTATGACCCCGGGAAGTTGACCGACTAACTTACCCAAATGGGGCCCACATGACTTTTGGTGCTTCATCTCCTAGGGTTAGGTTTTTGGATTTCTAGGGTTTTTGACATTCCTGTTTATTGTAAAAAGGCCTTCAAAGACTCATTGTAATGATCTTCTTGCGAATGAGCGCAATCATCACATCGCTTCTTAGAGATAAGCCGCCACCATTCTAGCAAGCTTGTTTTCCACTGCATTTTACAGTTTCATCATATTTCCTTATTGAATAGAAAACCATTTTTACTGTATCTTTGTTATTCTGTGTTAAGCATCTTTTAATAATATGTATTCATTTCGTTCTACTCATAAAATCTGGATCAATGATCGTATAACAAATAAAAGTGATTTGTTCTAAGCACATGATGCTATCACAAAGGGATTATGCATGGTGTTGATGCCTTTTGGTGCTATTGAGAGAACTATATTTTGTTTGATATGCAAGCGGATCCCTTGAATTGTAGTTATGATCTTCTTTCCATCATTGGATATACAAATGTAAAGGTTTTGAGAGAGAGCACATCTTGTACACCTTATGATCTTCTCAAAGACATTGGATCTGCAAATGTAATGGTTGTGAGAGAGACAATATATTGCATACCTCTATCTATTGTGACTTGTGTTGTAGAATAACAAATTTATTACTTCCCCTTGGGAACTTAGATCTTGGATGCTCGTACCCTATCTTTTAAGATAATTCTATTTGGAGAGATTTTGACTCTCATTCCTAACATTTGCATGTCATGGAGGAAGGTGGCCATCCAATTGGATAGATCATAGGAGATTGATATCAAAGTCGAGTGATGCTAGTGAAAGAAAAAGAGAATAGATTGAATCATTTAAATGCTCCTCTTCAAAATAGAAGGTAGGAGGCTTAGATTAGTATTTTGGATTGAGAAATGACACAAGCTTCCCTTGCATTGCTATATAATAAATCCAACCACAATAGTTTATCATCCTTCTCCTTAGACATACTTTATTTTTATTTTACAACCAGTCCACATGTCAACTAGCTATAGTACCCTTCAAATTGGGGAATCTTAATGTATAGGTCAAAATATAGCTACTCAACATAGTAAGGCATTTGGTGGACATAGCATAGTGGAATCATGTCCACAAAGAACACGTTACATTTTAACATTTCATTCAAGGAAAATTTTAGGGAGCCTATATATCGCTCATGGGATAAGTTTCCATATTTTTTCAAAAAAAAAAATATTCACTAATTTCCATTTTTACTAAAAGTGATTCACCGAAATTCTATAGAATAAAGTTATTTTACCTTAAAAATAACCCAAAATTTGATAGAAACTATACAAAATCCTTAGAAATTTGAATATTTTTACAAAAATATTGCCAAACATGTTATAATTTACATACTAAGGACTAGTAAGATTTGCCAAGGTTTATACATTCTGAGATAAATCCCCATCCTTAAACTTATCCCTAATTTCATTATTTTTTGGTTTTTATGGGATATGTATTTTAATTGTTCTCAAATTATCCATCTATCCAAGTATGAGATATTCATTATAAATAGCCATTGTATATATACATAGGGAGAGAACAATGGTGTTTCCTCTCCCTTATTGTCCCTCAACTTGATATCACAACCGATGGTTGGTTTAGTTCTCAAAATGGTGATAAAGGGAGTGAAAGATAGAAATAGAAAGGTAGGTTGGACATGACATTTATGGGTCAGTTGTTGTTACTACTTCTAGGTGACCCACTTTATGTTCTATAGATATTGGTCATGTTTCTTGATCCAATTCTAGACCATGGTTGATGTTGTAGCCATACTTTCCTAGCATTGACACCTAGAGTCCATGGTGTGTTGAAAGAATGGTAAGAGAAAAAGATAAGTGGGAATGTTTTCCATTGGATGTAGGTTTTAGTGCCTAACAACCATGCTAATCCCAACCACATTAGGGCTAGTGTAACTCATGTGCCACATAAGTATTACAACTCCTTACTCATGGACATGTCATTTAAGGATTATCAAGTATGTGTATTTGTTACGGTCATTTGAAGAGTGTCACATGCTATACCATTATTGAAAAACTTAAGTTCAACATGGAATCCATTTTTTGATAAGAAAAATAATGTTGGCATGCCTTACACTATCGATGTAATTTGAGTCTACAAATATTTGTTTAAGATGGCTAAATCCCATTCTTCTTCAATGACAATAAAAGTTTGACTTCTTTCCTTCCTCTTTGACACCTAGTAGTCCATGCTATAAATTAAGTATACGTAAAATATTTTTTATGGTTGTCATGCGTTTTCACTAACAATAACCATTGGATTTATTTCCTTTATCTTTCATGCTTGGAAATACATGTGGTGAATATATAAAACAAGTGTATATACATCTTAACTCTAGATCTATCATGCACTAAGGTGGATCAAATCCCTCGAGGTGAAAATATTTCCACAAGTTTTTTCAATCTAAATAGAGTTTTCACCTACAGGGATTTGATCCTTCTCCATAGATGATAGATCCA
>ML779072.1:268300-281008 GCA_009831015.1 Picea engelmannii | reverse complement strand
ATATATATATATATATAGTTGGGCATAGGACTATTTTGAGGAAAGGTCTATTTTTGGAAGGTAAGGCCCAATTTTGAAGAAGAACAACTGGTAGAAAAAACAATATGCAAGAGAAGCAACATGCAAGGTGTGTAGGAAGTAATATCTAACCATGTTAGGGTTAGGGTTTCGATAAGAAATTGTAACAACTAAAAATCTTGTAAAATAATATAAATAAGAACCTAGGAGGTCTAGGTCAAGGTTCTAATTAGTTTGAATACTAGTTCAATTTGACTATTGTAGTTTTGATAATTTTGTAAGCTGTTGAGTTGTAGAAGAGTAAAGTTGGTCGGATCTTGAGCGTTAGATCACAGGATAAGGAGCATGGTGTGATCTAGTCCACCTCATAGAAGGTCTTAAACCCGTTTATTCTTGTAAGGAGAAAGACGTAATGTGTGCAACGCTATATTTTGCAGCAGACCTAATAAAACAATAGATAAGCCAGATCTTTGTGGACGTAGCCCGAGAGAGAGTGAACCATGGTAAAACTTGTGTTATCGATAATGTTTATTTCATGTTTACTTCTGTCAGTTATTATATTATATTATGAATGAATTAATGAATGGTTAAGATAAATGTGTTAGAATGCATGCATGGCTTAAAAGATGAATGAATCTTAAGAATAATAGAAGGAAGAATCATATTAAGGCCTAAAGAAGATCAAATGCAATCCCAGATCCTCACTCATTCATAGACTGCAAGAACTTGAGCTTTGTAGTCACCCATAAAGCTATCTCTGGTGAGACTGCACAGTAAACTCTGTGTGATGTGTTGCCTTCTAGTTTACCAGGAAGGCCAATAGTTTTAAAGGGTTTTGTTGGAACCCTTATCAGATGTGAACCTGGGTCAGACTAGGAAGAAGTAGGAAGAGATATAACAACCAACAAATGGTTGCGTTGCCAGCTAGAAATGCATGGGATTGAGTGTATGGGATCTGTAGAAGAAGCATGCAGAGAATGAGGGGATAAAAAGGAATGTTCATACCATGGAATCCAATGAAAGCAGAGATCGAAAGATGGTTGAAAACAAAGGAACTTGATTTTGTGAAAAAGGATAAAAGAAACCCTAAGTTTGTTGAAATAATGTAACTGCAAAGAGCATTCTTATTATTATTTTATTATTGGATTAAATCCCCATTGTGGATTAATCATGTAATTATTATTATTATTGTTATTGGATTAATCCCCATTGAGAATTAATCATGTCGGTAATTGTATAAGCACCAAATCCCCTTTTGTGGATTGGCCATCGGACAACTACAAAGTGTAGAATAAGAAGTTGATCCCAACAGTTATTATGGAAGACCCAGAATTAATTAAAGGTGGGTTTACCCACCCAGAGTGAGAGGTCAGCCCTGCCAGTTGTGACCGTTCACACATGCCAGTCTTGTATAAATAAGAGGCTAGCGCCTCACTTCAAACACACAACTCACTTGCTCATTCTCTTATGAGGCAAGTTGCAATTACAAGTTGGAGAGAGGAGAAGAAGGGTGGCACATCTCTTGTAGAGGACTGTCTGTATTGGTTTGAGTTATCTCTTGAACATTGTACAAGCTATTTATGATAAGGAAGTTTTTGCTGGATTTTCTTCCCCTAGAGGGTTTCCTAGGATAAATGTTATGTCTCTTGTGAATGTGTATTTCTCAGTGATCTTGTTCTTATTATGCTCCTATCTATTGAAATGCAAAGAACTATAATAATGGCATAAACGTTAACATGGGATTAGAGCCAACCTAAAGGAAACACTATTTGCAAGAGAAAAACGTCACTGCTGCAACACCTGCAAATTAGGGTTTTGAAAAAGTATATGTTTTCAGCCCCCTAACCTCCTAGAAAGTTGCACCCTCCCCCAAGGATAAATTTGGTTCCTAGAGAGCACCTTTTCAGTGGTTGGATCTTCCGCAAAGTGAAACCCTAGTTTCACAAAAGTACCAGAAGTACCAGAGTACCAGAAGTACCAGAAGCACCAGTCCAGAAATCTGCAAATCAGATATGAAGGGGTAAAAATTGGATTTTCTCAAATCTGAGGACACCAGGCTACTCGCCTCAGCCAAGCGCACCTCCTGGTAAGGTCAAAATTTGATTTCAAGCATTTTCAATTTTTGGTCATTTTCGTAGCCTCAAGTACAAGATGTCTGCAAGCACAAAGCTTGTTGAGAAATTAGAAGGCATAGACAACTTTCATGCCTGGAAGTATAGGATCGTTCTAATCCTTGCAGAGAATGACCTATCAAGATTTATCAAAGAAGAAGTAGAGGAACTTGAAGATGCCGTAGAGAAAGCAAAGCATCAGAAGGACTCAATCAGGGCTCAAAGAATCATTGCAGATTCAATCAAAGACCACCTAATCCCGTATGTATCGTCAAAGAAAACTCTGAAGGAGATGTTTGATGCTCTAAGAAAACTATATGAAGGAAAGAACATCAATTGAAAGATGAATCTAAGAACTCAGTTGAAGAATACCAAGATGCAGAAAGGAGAAATAATTCAAGAATATTTCTCCCGAATCTCAGAAATAAAAGAACAGTTTAAAGCAATTGGAGACACCATCGACGAAGATGAATTCATAATGACAACCCTAAATGGTCTTGCAAGACCTTGGGATGCCTTCATCTAGTCAGTATGTGGCAGAAAGGAGAAACTACAGTTTGAAAGCCTATGGGAAGAATGCACCTAAGAAGAAACAAGGGTAGCCAACTGTGAAGCACTACTAGCAAGGGATGACGATCAAGCTATAGCTACTCATAAAAAAGGAGGAAGGAATAAACCCTATTTCAAAAGGGAATCTCATAGAGAACCACAAAACAAATTCAACAACCAAGAATCTCATTTAATAAATTTTCAGAAGAAAGGACAATGCAAGGGACGAGATCTCTCATCTATACAATGCTATCATTGTGATAAGATGGGACACAAGGTGAATAATTGTCCAATTAGAAAAGAAGAGTACAAGAGGAAGCAAAAAAGGCAACATGCTCACATTGCTGAAGATGAAGAACCACCTATGAAGATGATTAAGGACCATGTCTTGATCTCATCTCTCTCAGGATCTGTATCACCTAGAGAGGACACATGGCTCATTGATAGTGGTGCATCAAAGCATATGACGAGTAAGAAAAATACTCTCTTGTATTTCAAAAAAGAAGTTTTCTCATAAAGTAACTCTTGGAGATGATTATCAATATCCCATCAAGGGAATAGGAGAATCAAACTACAAGCTTGATTCATAAAACTCAATAACAATGAAGGATGTACTCTATGTACCGGGCCTAAAGAAGAACTTACTCTCCATATTAGCTTTGGACAAGAAAGGTTATAGAGTTGCCTTCATAGATGGAGAAGTTCTTATGTGGGCTAAGAGAGAAACCTTAAAAGAAGAAATCGTCATCGGAAGTGAAGAAAACGGTTTATATAAGCTGAAGGGTCACCCAAAAACTGCCATGACCCATGCCATCGAAAACTCATGCGAACTTTGGCATAGAAGATTGGCCCACATCAACTACAAAGCGCTACCATACATATGCAAAGATGTCACAGGTTTACCAGAACTCAAGGTTGATCAGGAAGGCATATGCAATGGATGTGCGCAAGGGAAGAATATCAAGAACCCCTTTCCAAAGAGGGACAACAAAGCAGAAGGAGCATTGGAACTCATCCATTCTGACATATGTGGCCCAATGCCATCATCCTCCATTAGCTGGTATGTATACTATGTATCATTTATTGATGATTCTTCTCATAAGACTTGGATATATTTCTTAAAATCTAAAGATGAAGTATTCAGTAAATTCAAGGAATTCAAAGCCTTGATAGTGAATATTTCCGAAAGAAAGATTAAGATACTCAGGTCAGATAATGGAGGAGAATATACCTCGAAGGAGTTCGTAAGCTTTTGCAGAGATGTCGGGATCAAGAGGGAACTAACTACTCCCTATAATCCCCAAAAAAACGGTGTAGCTGAAAGGAAGAACAGAACGATTATGGAAGATGTGAAGATCATGATTCACGATCAAGATCTTCCTATGTGCTTATGGGAAGAAGCAGCTATGGCAGTTGTTTATGTGCAGAACAGACTATCCCATAGTGCACTTGGGTTCAAGACCCCAGAAGAAATGTTCATCGCAAAGAAGCCGGAGGTAAGCCATCTCAAAATATTTGGCTATCCAGTGTTTATTCATATACCGAAAGAGAAAAGAAACAAGCTGGAACCCTCCATAAAGAAGGGAATATTTGTGGGATACTGTGAAGTATCCAAAGCCTTCAGAATCTACATACCTGGTCACCACCATATTGAGATCAGCAGGGACATGACCTTTGATGAAGAAGATGCACTTAATAAATCGAGAAGATGCCAACTTGAAGAGGTATATGAAGAGGAACCTATAAATCCTAGGACGACAGAATCTGTGAGGGAATTTCCTAGAGTTGCAGAACCTGTAAGGGAAGTCATAACTTCCCCTGATGAGGAGACTCCTGAAGATCATGATATAACAAAAGTTCAAGCACCTCCTCAAATAACCTTCTCCCATAAAAGAAATCCTGCTTGGGCAAGAGAGCTTATTCAAGATGGAGAGAAGTATGGTGTTCCAGAAGGAACCATAAGACAGGTGAAGAGATGAAATCCATTCTCCAATTACATGGATTTGATGTGCAATCTACTTGATGAAGAGCCTACATGTTTTGAAGAGGCCATCCAGAAGAAGGAATGGGCAGATGCCATGACAGAGGAATACCAATCCATAATAAAGAATGATGTATGGGAAATTGTTCCCAGGCCAAAAAGTAAGGATGTGGTATCATTAAAATGGCTCTTCAAGATAAAACATGTTGTTGATGGAATTATTGAGAAATATAAAGAAGATTTGTCGCTCGTGGATTTTCCCAGAAGGAAGGAATCGACTATGAAGAGACATTCACTCCTGTGGCTAGATACACTTCAATCAGAACCATTATAACTCTTGCTGCCAAGATGAAATGGAAGCTACACTAGATGGATGTAAAGACATCTTTTCTGAATGGTGTAATTGAAGAGGAAGTGTATATAGAGCAACCCCAAGGATTTGAGGTTGAAGACAGGAAGACTCATGTCTGTCGATTGAAGAAAGCCTTATATGGATTGAAGCAAGCTCCCAGAGCTTGGTATGGCCATATTGACAGTTTCTTGACGATCTTGGGCTTTACCAAGAGTAAAGAAGATTCAAATCTCTAATTCAAGATCATGGAGAATGAACCAGTAATACTATTACTGTATGTGGATGACTTATTCTTAATTGGAGAAGAAAAGCTCATCGCTGAATGTAAACAGAGACTTTCCACAGAATTTGAAATGAAAGACCTTGGCCTAATGCATTATTTCTTAGGTCTTAAGGTATGGCAGAGTTCGGAAAGAATGTTCCTTAACCAAGGGAAGTACATGGTCAAAATCTTAAAGAGATTCGACATGATGGAATGGAAGTCCATGAATACACCCATGGAAGCGAAGCTGAAGCTGTTGGTCAATACTTCGTCAGCTTTGATAGATGCCACTCTGTATAGACAGATTATTGGATCGCTAATGTACCTGACGAACACCAGACCAAACATTTTTTTTGCAGTGAACACCTTGATTCAGTTTCTGGTAGAGCCCAGACGTGTTCATTTAGTGGCTGCAAAACATGTGATGAGGTACCTTAAAGGTACAATGGATTATGGTCTCAGCTATGATGGATATCATGACTTCATTTTGAGTGGATATACTGATGCAGATTGGGTGGGAAGTGTTGCTGATAGAAAAAGCACTTCCGGATGCTGTTTCAGTTTGGGATCAGCTATGATCTCGTGGCAGAGTAGAAAGCAATCCAGTATTGCTCTCAGCACAATCGAAGTAGAGTACATTGCCGCATGTTCTACTAGCTGCAAAGCTATATGGCTTTGAAAGTTGTTGACATGCCTATTTGATTTGGAGATGAGAGCAACCGCGATTCTATGTGACAATCAAAGTTGTATTAAAATGATAGAGAATCCTGTATTCCATGACAGGTCGAAGCACATAGAGATCCTCTATCATTTCATCCGTGACATGGTACAGAGAGGAGCCTTGAACCTCTAGTACATTAGCACGGATGAACAGGTTGCTGATGTGTTGACTAAGCCTCTATCTCATGTAAAGTTTGAACACTTTCGAGATAAGCTTGGTATTGTCCGAAAGGACCCTCCCTGAAAGGGGGAGTAGATGTATTCCTTGCTTCTAACCTAGTTGTTAGATGTAAAGCAAGATGATTCATGCTTTTGACCTCACTGTTAGATGTAAAGCAAGATGAGTCATGCTTCTGACCTTGTTGTTAGATGTAAAGCATGACGCTATGTGATCCTTGCTTCTGACCTCGCTGTTAGATGTAAAGCATGATGCTGTGTGATCCTTGCTTCTGACCTCGTTGTTAGATGTAAAACAAGATGAGTTATGATTCTGACCTAGTTGTTAGACGTAAAACAAGATGAGTTATGCTTCTGACCTAGTTGTTAGACGTAAAACAAGATGAGTTATGCTTCTGACCTAGTTGTTAGACGTAAAGCATAACGATGTTGATTCCTTTCTTTTGACCTAGTTGTTAGACGTAAAGAAACATGATTCCTCGCTTCTAACCTCGTTGTTAGACGTAAAGCGAGATGTTGATGTGTTCCTTGCTTCTGAACTCATTGTTAGATGTAAAGAAAGATGATTCATTCTCCTGACCTAGTTGTTAGACGTAAAGCATGACGTTGTGATTCCTCGCTTCTGACCTAGTTGTTAGACGTAAAGTGAGATGATGATATTACTTGCTTCTGACCTAGTTGTTAGGCGTAAAGAAAGATGTGACTGACATTGAGCTACCAACTTAACCGCTGTGATATTGAGCTAGTGTAGTACTGTGTGTGCCAGCCTAGTGCTGTGATGAGGTATCATTTTTATTAATACATATTTGATGCAGATGATGATAGGATTCTTTTGAGAATGATGATGCTTCTGATGAAGAAAACTTCCAATGACTCGTAAATGTGCTAGATAATGGTTTAAGATGATATTGACGATACTGTCCTCCAGATGCCACTGATGATGCAGACCTCTCTCGCCTGATGTTGATGAAGAATACCCTTCTTGTTAAGGGGGAGTGTTGAAATAATGTAACTGCGAAGAGCATTCTTATTATTATTTTGTTATTGGATTAAATCCCCATTGTGGATTAATCATGTCATCATTATTATTATTGTTATTGGATTAATCCCCATTGAGGATTAATCATGTCGATAATTGTATAAGGAACAAATCCCTTTTTGTGGATTGGTCATCGGACAATTACAAAGTGCAGAATAAGAAGTCGGCCCTAGCAGTTATTATGGAAGACCCAGAATTAATTAAAGGTGGGTTTACCCACCCAGAGTGAGAGGTCAGCCCTACCAGTTGTGACCTTTCACACATGCCAGTCTTGTATAAATAAGAGGCTAGCACCTCACTTCAAACACACAACTCACTTGCTCATTCTCTTATGAGGCAAGCTGCAATTACAAGTTGGAGAGAGGAGAAGAAGGGTGGCACATCTCTTGGAGAGGACTATCTGTATTGGTTTGAGTTATCTCTTGAACATTGTACAAGCTATTTATGATAAAGAAGTTTTTGCTGGCTTTTCTTCCCCTAGAGGGTTTCTTAGGATAAATGTTGTGTCTCTTGTGAATGTGTATTTCTCAGTGATCTTGTTCTTATTATGCTCTTATCTATTGAAATGAAAAGAAATATAATAATGGAATAAACATTAACAAAGTTAACATCGCACAAATATATTGACAAACACATGTTTAGCGACTTGCATGAGGTATTTTTCTGTGATTTCCTGCATTTTTTGCAGAAGTGGCTATTGAGATTAAAAGACAACCACCCTACAAATCAAACTAGACAACTAGAGTAGAATCCTATGGACATCGCACAGTTACAACAAGTTAACAACAAATTTACACGCGTAGTAGATTTCTAGTTAGACAATATTGTTGCGGGCTTTATCACCGAATTTGTAGTAGATACCATGAAGTCTTACAACACAATAGAGTATGAGTTTCTAAAAGGACCCAGAGGTAGGTATATCAGATCATTGTACACTTCAATCAATATTTAATTGTATAAAAATGGTGTGATGACCATGGAATCAGACAACTAAACATCCCTATGTGCATGGGGGAAGAGGGGAAGCACTAAAAAGAGGTGGAGAAATGGAGGAAGAAATGGATAAGGGAAATAAGAAGGAGGCCATGGACCCAATCATGATGGAGGAAGATCAGATAAAGAAGCTAATGGAAACAACTGGAAATACCCGTAGTGGAGCACCCTACCAATATAAGATGAATAACAAGAAGAGATCCATAGTTTATAGAGAGGGCTTGGTAGGTGATGAGGAAGAGGTAGAGGATCTCTGATCTATGGAGAAAATTGAGGAAATCCTACATGCAACATATGAAAGTAAAACAAGAGGTCCAAGGGAAGGAATACAAGGCATAACTCCAATCTAGGTCAGTGTCCATGTGGAACCCATAACCCTAGGTGTGACTCGTACACCAAAAATAACACCACCATTTAGACAACCGAATTTTAGTTGTAGAAAGAAAACATGAAACACATCTAGAAAAGGGGAAACAACTGGAGGTGACAGTTCAGGAAGTAACAATCAAGTATCTACACTACGCAGATGTAGTAGTTCAAAACAGTTCAAAATGGCAGGACATGATCCCATGATTAGGTTACCAGAATTTTGGGGAGAGGCATTTGAGGACCCCAAAAATCATTTATTCATCTAGGATAATTTATGGGAAGAGAATTAGATCACATATGAGGATACAAAACTTACGTAGTTAGCTATCATGCTAAGAGACCACACACTGGATTGGTACATGAGCTTAGTTGTAAACATTCCACCAGGATTAATAAGGACTATTGTAGATGTGAAGAAACTATTGACAGATTAATTTCAGAAGCCTAGCTCAAAAGATCAGTACATGAATGAAATGATCGAAATCAGGTAGAAACCATGTGATTTAGTTTGGGAGATTGATCATAGGTTTAAGCATATAAAGGGTAAGTTGAAATATGTAATGACTGACATGCAACATAGGAACTTATATGTGACCTCACTATTACCACATTTGAAATAACCTTTAAGAAATAATAAGTTCCAAACTCATGCAGAGGCTCTATAGGCAGTCTTACAACTGGATTAAAACTAGTATCAGAAGACAGATCCAAAAATAGAGGAGCTGAAGGAGGATCTCAAGAATATAACATTTTATCTTAACTAGAATAAGGGAAAAGAGAAAAGAGAAGTCATTTGGTGTACCACATGTAGGACAAAAGGACACCATAAGAATGAATGTCCGAATTTTGCACAGTACATGGAAACATGAGTACCAAACCCTTTTCCAACAGGAGGACCATGGTGCGAGATTTTTAAAACACATGTGCATGATCCATATCATTGTCCAATGATTCAAAAGTATCAGAAAGTACCCAGAAGTTCATATTGGAATTTTTTCAAGTTAGTGGGTCGTGATGATAAATATTCTAGGACGATGGAGCTGATGAGAGAAAGAACTCTAGACATCTATAGAGTGCAAGAAGAAATGATGACAGGGAAATTTGCACCTTAGTTTAACCAGGTACCACCTCCATATAACAATGTGTAGTAGCATTATAACACTGTGTAGCCACAATATAACAACCCACAACCACAGTATAACCCCACGTAGTACAATCAGGTACTTTATTACCATGCACCTCAAGGAGATTGAGTTGGATATAGAGATGGAGGATGATGTAGAGGAGGATTTGGATGAGGTAGAGGGCCGATAGTGTGCCACAACTTCCAACAACAAGGACATTATGCAAGGGAATACCCAATTCCACCTGCGACATGTATGTATTATCATGTAATAGACCATGATACAGAGGAATGTCCAACACTCTTGGGAAAGATCCAAGAAAAGAGGAACCAAAACAACCAGAACGTACATTGGACCTCTATAAAAGCTAGGGATTATGGAAGAAATATCAACATAGTCACATGATGAGGAGATAAGAAAAGAAATGATGTAGTAAGAGAGGATTCGATGCAACACCAATGGGTGAAGAAGAATACTAAACCACAAAAGTAGTTTGATGCATGGAAATAAAAGGAGACATTCAAGGAGGCCAGACAGGATTTTCTCAAGAATAATGTTGCGTCAACATTAGCTGCATGACATACTCAGAAAATACCATTGTATGAGATTCCTTCCGCAATGGACCACACCCATGAAGCACAACCTTTAGAGCAAGTAAGTACCATAAAGAATTTTCTGCAATCCTGTGTTAAGCTACTGAATGATCCATCATCTATTAGGGTTTTAAAAAATATGCTAGAAAGATGTAACATAGAGGTAGAAGGGAAATTAGAGTAGAAAATAGTCAATCACCTCCATACAAGAAGGAGGACAAACAGGGAATTCAGACTTAATGTTAATACTGGGGATTTAAATATGGGGGATATTATACTAGACTTAGGCTCGGAAGTGAATGTTTTACCTACAAAGACATGGAAGTGTATGGGAGAACCCACACTAGGATATTCACCTATCCAGTTGAAATTAGAAAATCAACACAGAGTTCTACCAATTGGAATGCTGAAAGGTGTGACAATAGATTGGATGGAGTGTGCACTAGGAATATTTTGAAGTAATAGAGATAGTAGATGGCACAACACCTTATCCAACATTTCTTGGATTGGATTGGGAATTTAATAACCGGGCCATAATCAACTTGAAGACAAGGAAAATGATGTTTGAATCATGTGAATATAGAGTCATTGTGCCATTAGATCCTTCGGAAGGAGAAAGGTTTGTAGAACCTACTTGCCTATATCTATAAGAAATAAACCAGTTGTACAGAACTACCACGCGAGAAGAAGATTAGGTTAACCCAACTGAAGATGGGGTACTTAGCTGGATAAGCATCACATCATTTGCTTCTGATTCAGATATAGGTTTCAAGAATTGGAAATCGAGATTACATGAAGTTTCCACAAGAAGGTGCACGAGAATAGACCGCACAGTAAGATGGGTTGGTACAGAGATAAGAGAACCTCACATTTTTCATGGGGTAAACAACTTAGAGGAATTTATGACAAAGTATGAAGAAGAAGTGTTGGAAAATTAGAGGCTCTTAGCCCTAGATATTACACTCAAGGCTACACTTGCAAGATGGTGGGGTGTGCACAAATAAATAATCCAGGACTGGTACCAATGCAAACGATTAATGTGCACTAGAATTGGCACAGAGCAAGGGTGCAATAAATGCAGAGATATGATGGGAAGGGAACACCAACAGAACACTTCAATCAGTGCATAGCACAATGGAGGATGATGCCACCAGAAGAATGGCCTCATCATTTCATCCACACATTAGAAGGAATCCCAGAGAACTGGTATGTAGACCAGGAGATGTGTAGAGGCACTACAGAATGGACAACATTACAATAGAACTTTGTCGTAACCTTCTCATTTGAACATGAGAACCCCGACATTGATTCAACACTGAAGCAAATAAAAGGTATAATATTTATCGATGAACTAGATGTTGAACTCATGACAGAGTATCAACAATAGAATAGACATATAATCAAAGAACTACTTTCATGCTATCATGTTGAAGAAGAAGCACCAGATGAAGATGAACTATGCAACATTCAAATTAAAAAAATTGAAGGAGAAAGAGAGGTGGAAGGTCCATCTTTGAAGTCAGAAGTATTTGTTTCACCAATCGAAGTGAAGAAAGTCAACATCAGGACAACTGACAACCCTAAAATGGCAAGTATTGGAGACTATTGGGATGAAAAAACAATAGAGAGAATAACATAGTTACTATGCGAATACAGTGACTTGTTTCCAACTACCTTTATAGAGATGAAAGGCATATCATGAGAGCTAGGAGAGATAAAGATACCTCTCAAACCCGAGGCAATACCTTTAAGAAAAAGAACTTACAGAATGAATCCAGTGTATAAGCAGAAAGTGAAGGAAAAAATTGTCTTTTGATCCCATGTTTTTCACAAAAAAATTTGAATTCATCATATGTGAATTCTCCTCCTCTGTCTGACCTTAGACATTTTATTTTCTACCTATGCTTTGAATATTTTAAATTTTTCAAAAGACTCGAATTTAGGCCTCAATGATCCAATCCAAGCCATTCTAGTATAGTCATCAATTAACATAATGAAATATATTTCACCTCGAGGAGATTGTGTACTCATAGGGCCACAAAGATCTATGTGAATCATATCAAGAGGTCGACTAGTGGAGTGTTCTATTTCCTTGAATTGAACTCTTGATTGTTTTCCATGCTGACATGACTTGCAGATAATATTCTCAAGTTTGAATATATTAGGCATATCTCTTACAACATCTTTTCTTCCTATATTAAAAAGATGATCAAAACTAATATGACATAGTCTTTTGTGCCTGTTGGACACACCTACCACACTTAGAGGGGGGGGGTGAGTGAGTGTGGGGTTCTTTTTCCCAAAACTTCCCTCTTGCACAAAAACTCATCAATTAGCATTCAACATTTATTCATTACCCATTGTTGTCATTTATAACCATTTATATGTGAGCACATATCAGCAACATATATCAGCAATAT
>ML779072.1:233615-261553 GCA_009831015.1 Picea engelmannii | reverse complement strand
GGGACCACTTTGGAGTTCATCCATTTGTTTACCTTTGCATCGATTGGTTTCCACTTGGACATATAACATTCTCATCAAGGGAATCATATCAATCAATTACTTGAAATCAACCAATGACATCAATCAAACCAAACCATTTACATTAATGACATATGATCCAACAATATCCCAAGTAATCAAACCATTGGCATCAATGACAAACCATTGGCATCAATGAAAACATGATCCAACAGTGCCAAATCCATCTCTCATCAGTTTTACCAATGAAACATTTTTCTTTTCCTTCTTATAGAAAATATACATTCTCTGAATTTCCAACTAACTTAACAATAGTATTCTTTGTATTCATATCCATTACCTTACAAACTCTTGAATGAAAATAACATTGTGTCCTTGGTCACATATTTGAATTACACTTAATAAGTTATGTTTTAGACCATAAACATACAACGCATTTTGAGCTTTCATATTTGCATTTTTTATCTTCATCTAATACAACAATTCCTCTTCCTCTAATTCAATATGGAGCATTGTTTCCAAAAGTGACATTACAACCTTTTTCTTCAGTTAAGAATTCAAATTTAATTTTGTCTCCTATCATGTGCTTGAAGCATCCACTATCAATGTACCATTGATTTTCTTGATTTTTGGCATATAGAGCTAGTCCACAATTTTCTTCACTCTTATTTTTCTTCCTCCGAACCTTAGTGAAATATTATTTTCTGTCTTTCCTAAAGATAGAAAGAAAATTTCTTTTGCATTCACTTTCCTTATGTCCAAAATTATTACACATGTGTCATTCAGGATCATTTAGTTAAGGAGAGAAGGCTTTATTGAAATAATTTTGAACCATGGCCTTTTGTGGTTTGTTGAATCTCTTGCATATACTTCTGTTATATCTAAAAAATATGCAACTTATAGCCATATGTCCAAATTTTCCATAAGAGAAATGATATCCATAAAAAAAAATTGGATGCCTTGGAATGAAAAACTTACTTGTAGGAATCAGTCATTTCCTGTCAACTCAATAAGATCCAGGCACTTTTTGCTTCCTTGCTTCATAGTTGGGATGATTTTGTTTTGACTGCTTCTTCTTCTCATCTTTTTCTTGGTTAGGCTGACTGGTGTTTCCCTTGAGAGAATTTGCATAACTTGTAGGCTTTTCACTGGCTATCATGCTCGTGCTTGACTCACCTTTGACAATTGTTTGACATTCCTTATATCACAACCATGTCTTGTCATCTATTGATCTCTAATTTCTTATAATGTTATCTAGAGTTTTAGATCATTTTATGACTTTTATTTGAGTCTCTAGATATTTTCTTAAGGAAACAATTTATGCTTCTAGTTTGTCACAAATATTCTCCTTTTATTTTATTTGATTATCAATATTTCTTCCTTTCGACTTCTTCTAGCTGAATTTTTAATATGACTATTTACTCACTAACCTTATTTTATTTTTCTTTGTCTTTGTAGACCTGTAACTATTCTTTTCTTAGTCTATTCCTTTTCTTGAGTCAAGAGATTTCAAAGAACTAATGAGTTCTCCTTCCATGTCTACTACAACTTCACACTCTTCTTTGTCCATTTGATTAGATTTGTGTTTTTCCAAAGCCATGAGAAGTTTTTCATCTTGAATTAGATATGGCTCATCTTCTTCTTCACCAAAGTTGTTGTCCTCATTTGAATAAAAATTGTTCCTTTTCAAATAATTTTTAAATTTTCTAGGCTTATCCTTTCCTTTTATTTTCTTTTCATTAGTGTTATTTCCTTTAAAGGGACATTTAGAGGTAAAATGACGAACACTACCAAAATGAAAGCATTTAAATGGTAACATACCTTTATTTTTTCCATATCCCCTCTTTAGATTCCTAAAAAAGATAGCTTATTCTTCATATGATAAGTGCTCTAATGAATCATGATCTTGAGATGTTGATGATTTGACTGATTCTTTGAAGAATGTGTCCTTTAGATATAGTTGTTCTTTCCTAGTTCTCATCTCATAAGTAGTTAGAATTCCATGGAGCCTATCCATAGTCAGTTTGTATAGTTCATGCATTTCTTCTATAACTGAGATCTTTGCATCAAGTCTTGAGGGAAGAGATCTCAGTACCTTTTGAACTACCATAGCTTCTTTAATTTCATCTCCTAGACCTTTCACGGTGTTTACAACTTCATCCACTTTGAGAAAGAACTGCAATATTTTCATCTTCACTCATTCTTAGGATTTCAAGCTACATTCCATGACCTTGAAGTTTGACCAACTTTACTTTCTTGTCTCTTTCATAACTATTGCCATCTTTTCCTATATTTCCTTTGCAGATTCCAACTGCATTACTTTAACAAAAAACAATTTTGCAAGTGTTCCTTGGATAACATTCATAGATTTTTCATTACTATAGTAATATTTCTTACCAAATTCATCAGTTGGAAGAGTAGTTGGGATTTTATAACCATCTATCACACTCTCCTATACTTCCATACCAAGAGACATCAAGTAGGTATTCATTATGATTTTCCAAAATGTAAAATTTGTTCCATTGAACAAAGGAAGTCTGGTTGAAAAATAATTTTGATTGGCTATACTTTATGTGTGATCTTCCTTCCAACTATTAGATTGTTACTGAAGGAACCTACACTCTAATACCAATTGTTTATACTCACAAAAATACTAAGAGGGGGGGGTGAAAAATATTTCATTAACCTTCTATATTTTTCTTTCCTTGCAACCAATTAAGTTATTTAGAAATGTCCACTTAATGACAAATATAAGAAGAAATCAAAATAGCCATATAACTTATTAAAAGTGTGCACTTAATGAAAAATACAAGAAAAAAATCAAAACAACAATGAACATAGTACACAGATAATTTTATGTGTAAACCCAATGTGGGAAAAAAGCACAAAACATATTCTTTATGTTCTTCTGCAAGAACCAACTTACAAGTTATAATTTTTCAACGCAACAGGAACCCACTTGTCGTAGATAACAGGGAAACCAATCCTCTCAGGAACCAATCTATCACAGATAATGAGGACACCAATCCTCTAAGGCACCAACCTATTCCAAAAATGAGGAAACCAATCCTTAGTGATATTTGACTCACCCTAGCACCACCCTGCCACCCTAAACTCAGAAAAATATGTTACATCAATAAATATTTTAACACATCCTAAAAAAATTACATTTATTTTCCTATGAACTATTACAGTATCATCTTCTACCTCACTTTGTGTGCCCCTATACTATCTATGTGCATCCATACTTATACTAGTTTTCCTGAGTTTACCTTCTTGTATGTGGACACATAATTGTTACAATGTGGACAAACATTGACCATATCAAAATCATGTCATTGCAATTTTTTCTAAATAAGGTATGAAGGCTATATTGTGGAAAAACTTTCACCGTATCAAAATCCTCTCAGTTACAATTTTGTCTAAATAAAATATGTGGATGCATGATTTTTACATTGTGGACAAAATTTTACTAAATCGAATGGACCAAGTCTTCCTATGACTGTGCTCCAGATTATCCTAGAATCTCCAAAATAATGATGCAATAATTTTATTTTGGTCTACAAAACATCCATTGTGCAGATAGAGCCAGAGAGAAAAACTCAAATCACAAGTCTTCATCCTGTCGCACTCATGCTGTAGTGTTCTTACTAAATTTCCCCATCATAATGTAAGTGCCCCTTGACTCGTTATGTCACATTCTACTTCAGAATTCATCTCATCACACTCCACCACACGATTTATCACATTGGCTCAAGGAGCCTTGCATATTTTCATCTGCTCAATTTTCCACACTCTCCATCATAGTTTACTCTATCACTTGTTACTTGCTCAAAACATCGTCATGTTGTGGCATAAACATCTGATGATTCATTATGTGATCCCATACAAGGGAATTTTTCACATTCCACTTCACATATGATCTGCATACTCGTAGGTTATCCTCCAATTCTGCGTGCATTCCTGGAAGACTCAATTACTTCTGTGATTTATTTTTCATCGTTGATCCCTCCATCTTTCAATCCTTCCACTGCACTTTCATTTTCAACCTTTAATGATTTGTTCTAGGATTTATGTTTCATATGGATCTCCAATAGTACAGTATAAAGTATCCTTCCGCACACTTCCTCTGCAAGACTTCCACGCACTTTGTCTGCTTGTGCACCAACTTTGTGCCATATTGTTTGTGTGTACTTCAATCCTTCTGCACACTTCCAATTTCTATGTGCCATGTTGAAATCAATGAAAATATATACTCAATGAGTGTATCATTTACTTCATGTGTCATTATTAAAGAAATGTGTGTCAGAGCCTAACCACATAATTGATTGGAATGTGATCCAAGTGGAGCACGATGGGGATTTCTAGGTGGAACTAGCATGCATCCTAGACCGGAAAGTCATAATTATTAGGAAATAATCCATAGGGATGGTAAAGGTTCAATGGACCTACTACGGTCCTGAACATGGTACATGGGAGCATGAAGAAAACGTGTGGGTGGAATACCCACAAATTTTTGTCAATTTTGAAGAAAACAACATATAAGAATGCAAGACTTTGTTCTGAGTAGATAGAGTCCTATCCAAATGCACTATGGGCCCTAATAAAATAATGACACATTCCTTGGGTTATCCTTGTTAAATGAATGTTGCATTAATTGGGTCAACAGGTTGAGAGGAGTAGAAGATTTTGGTTGGAACTGTTGTTGGAGTTGTTAAATTGCATAATTTTATTTCTTAAAGTATTGTGATGTAAATTGTATATTTATATTGGAATAATGTGCACCAAGGACGAGGCACAATTGTATCGGAGGGGGAATGTAACATCCCCACTGTAATCCCCAATTTAATTTAAGCTTAATATATATAATGTGTGGCTACGACCAAAGTGATGTATATGTGAATTGTATTTCTATGTTTTAATAATAAAATGTGTTTCCATATGCTAAGGGGATATGGACAGAGATGGGGGATCAATTGATCCACAAGAGAGAGGAGGGTATAAGGGGGAATTACCCATGTCTAAACCCACGTTCCTGAATTTTATTATCATTATGTATTAAACCTCTATTTTTGATTGAGTGTTCCAAAAGGGAATCATCGAATGCATGTAAGAGGGTGGGTGTGAGAAGTCACATCCCATATTTATTGGGAGCATGGGGTATGAGTACAATCATATTGGGGAAGTGTATGAGTCAAGAAAGGAAACAAAAGGAGATAAATTTGTGTGGGTTGTTACAATAGTTTTAGAAAATCCATTTTTGTGCATGAACAACAAGTAGAGAGAAATAAAAAGAGAGCTTGGAGTTGGAGCATCCTTGGAGGGAGAATCCTAGAGAATGTTGGAAGATATTTGGACTGTTTTGGAGATAAATGCTAAAGATTAAGGTTATCAGGCATGAAGAGTGAAATCCTATGTGAGTTTCACTGTAACAACAAATGTTTGTTATTGTTTTCTAGTAGTTTTCCTTGTAGTGAGTTCCCTTGAGTTTCCTAGATGAGATATTTATGGTTACGTGTGCCAAAGAGACCTTGATAAATGAAATGGAAGATATAGGGACTAATATTAGTGAAAGGGTATATTCCTTGGGTTGGGCAGGTCAAGAGGAAGAGCACTGGTGGAAAATCGAGATAGTTGTAGGAGAATACCAGTGGGTTGTGAATTTTATGAGTTGTGAGTGGACGGTGAGAGACCACCAATTTTGTGGATTACTAGCCTTAATTGGGGATGACTGGATGTTAATATTTGGACTAGTTAGTCTATGGTTGGGTGGAATGTCTATCCCAAGCAGTTGGTTGCACAATTGTTTATAAAATATAAGTGTTTTATATGTTTATGTGTTGTATTTTTGAGTTAAATTGTTGTGCATGAACTCTATGTATTTTGGGAATGATTTATATATTGTTTTCCTAAGTTGTTAAGATAAATTCATGTTTATTTAAAAAAAATTAGATACATTTAATTATTGGTAATAGACAACAGTTAAATATGTCCGTAATTCGGAGATGATAAGCTACAAGAAACTAATTAGATAGAAGAAAAAATCATATTTATGAGTATTTCACATGTATTGTACCTAAGTTGGCTTGGGGAACATTACATCAAGGAATTTGAATGAGACATGAGGATGACCGTGGTCCTAGCCATTGGAGAAATTACTCAATGCTAACCATTTGCAGCTACTCGAGTAATTGAGCCAAGTTATAGTTGTAGGAATTGGTCTAGTCATTGCTTGGATTTCTAGATTGTAGGATGAAGTATGTCTATCCTTCATCGGTCTAGAGAAAAACTGAAAAGAGAGAGGTCGAGACATGAGAAAAATGTGGACCAAATCTAACTACCACCTCTGGAACCACTCCACCGATTGGAATTTTTTTGTCGGGATGCAACTATAGCTCAGACAAATTATTTTTACTTACTCAAGCAATGTGTGGGTATCCAATCTATGTGTAGAAATAAACCATCATCTACCAGATGTCAAAACTATCATCTGTTTCTCTTCTTGTTTCTTTTTACTAGTCCCTGCGTCAAGTGATAGGGTGATCATATATAAATAAATAAGATCATCTTGTTCGTAAATATTATCATGGTTTGCCAGATAATTGTCAAGCGATAGGATTATCACACATTATCAAGACATAGCACATAGTGTAGAGCAAGGCAACCATTATTGAAATAAGAAGAATACATAGCACGGTTCTATGAAATGTACTAGTCTACTTTTATATGTACTCTTTGTATCAAATGAAAATAATACAAAGTGTTGTTTCATTTTTCAAGTCAATGTGTCTTTTTTTTCGATTCAATGGATATCTACTTTAATTCCTTATGTTAATTACTATGTCTCTAGACTATCATCCAATCAGTACAAGTCTAAGATTTTTTCTTGAATAGATTTTCCATTCACATCTAAGAGAAATCTAAGTCATCCTTTTGGTTCTCAAGCCCTCTCGGGTCACAATGTTTTCAATGTGGCACTACATATTTAATATCTAGACACCTTGGAGTTTTGTTCATGAAATCTTGACAAACACTGGATTTTCAACCCACCAGGCATAGGATATTTTCATATTCAATATGCAATTTGGATTATATACAATCCCATGCACTATTAATATGTATTACTACATGTATATAATTTATGAAAAAAAAGTGTTTGTTGTGTTATTGTTATCAACATACCTCTTGTTCGGACATTGTTCATGAGTTTCTTATGATGTATTTCTTGCAACTTATTTGTCTTGTGCATTTATTCTATTTCATTTTGATGTCAAAAAAGTGCACGAAATGAAATATATAGGAAAACAAACCCCTATGTCGAAATGGATTGAAATATGCAATATTAACAAATAATAAATGAAAAGAAAATCAATACTACATAGATAAAATTAGAAATATCTACCTTCTCAATTCTTGTTCCATGTGTATTTTTTCCCCGTTTTCTTTTTATTAATAACTAGTGATAGTTTTGATCTATAGAACATTGAAAAACACAAATAGAGATGCAAACATATGTTACCGAAATGAAAATGAAATGCAATTTGTTCATGTTTTATTTTCTCTGCGATCAAAATTTGTTTTATGGAAGTTGCTTCTCATGTTCAACACAGTTTCTTTATCCAACACAGGAACAAGAACTTTCTAAATATGTAACAAGAATATGAAAACAAACTTTGCTTCAGTAGGAAGGAAACAAAAATTTGTGAATATGTAAAATAAAAATACGGAGATATGCCAATATGTATTTTTATTTCCATGTAATCCAATAGGCCAATATTTACAATGATTTACATGCATTTCAGATTGAAGGTAGAAAAAAAATGTATCATGATCACTCTAATATATATTTAATATAAAAAAATTCAATTTTTCTTTGTTTTCATTTGTCCAGACATGATCAATTAACATTCTTTGTACATGTTTTTTTTGTCCAAGAAGAAATGAATATTCTGATTGTGCATGTAATTTTCCATTTTTTTTTGTTTTCTCGTTGCACTAACACATTTCAACATTGAATTTACTGGAACATCAAACATTTATGGTTCATCACAAATCTGTTGGATTCAATCATTCATATGGTCGACCTACATATGGATACATTTGGTCTGTTGATAGACCAACACACTACATCAATCAGTGGAGTGGTCGACATTCCTATTGATCGAATAGTCGATCAACAATCGAAGATAGTCGGGTGGTGGATCGACCAACCTAGGTATCAACTACAAGTTTGACGCATAGGTGGTCAGGTCAATATCCTTACCAAGCTAACTCGACAACAAATATTTGGAGGATTCAACCCTAACAATCGAAGGTTACATGTGGACAAGATCTTTCAGATTCTATGGAATTTGGTTAGATATTAAGGATATAATAATAGAACCCTTGGGTCATTATCATCATGAAAAAATATCTTGTGGATCAATATGTACAATATGCACTGAGATGTTCTTATTACAGTTTTATCTGCTTAAGTGTTGGAACAATGTCTTTAGAAATCACCTTTCTATCTTCAACATTTGTTTGTTCCTCTTCGATTAGCTACAATACTATACTTTTTGTTTCATGTCATATTACACCCTATTCCCAAACATTGGATCAAAGGCGATGGTTTAAAACCTCGACCTGTTATCTACAAACCTTGTTGAGTCAGATATGTTGTGTGATTGACTCTAGGTCGATGGTTTGTTAATTGGAACCTTTGAAAATAGAAATAGTTTCTGTCTAAATATCGAAGATGGATTCTAACATCGATCTTATTGTTCTAAAAAGATTAAATTATGCAGTATGGGAAATAGATATGGAAATCTTATTGAAGAGAAAAGGATTGTAGCAGTATATGAAGATTGCAATTCTATATCCAAAAAATGATCATGTAAAGTTCGTTGTTGATGGAAATAAGGATGAGGCTATAAGGGTCATCAAGACATATATTTTTTGAGAGATTCAATTTCACCTTAGTGTAATCAACTACTCTCATAAAGTATAGAAGAAGATAAAGTATTTTTTTTATCGATTCGATGAGAGCCATGCCATGTAGTTGGGGAAAGAGTTGATCTCTCTCGATATTCAGTTTGGCACATATCAGAGAAATACAATTGAAATTAGGAGAATGTGGAAATAACTATCAAAAGAAGGATGGACAAATCATCGAGATGGTCTTGATGAACTTGAGAACACCATTTGATGTGTTCGTAACAAATTTCCACACCAATTGGAAAGCACACAAGGAATATGGTAAGAATTACGCCTTTGAATCTTTATGTGGTATTTTAATTATTGATCATCATATACTACTTCATAATTTCACCTTCCAATTCAGAAATTCTCAAGACTTGTTGTCTCATTCTATGCAGAACGAATGGATAGTAAACTATGGATGCACTCACCATATGGAAAATCATGCCTCCTTATTTGCATGTTTGGATGAAGCTAAGGAGAGAAAAATCTACATTGATGATGATTTTACTCTAGATGTTACTGGTTAGGGTGATGTTACAAGTCGACATGGAAATATTGTCAATGTCTATCATGTAACAAACCTCAATTCCAATATGTTTTCTATTTCTCAATTAACACATACATGTAATACTGTGGAATTTTCGTCGTATTGGTTCTATGTTCTTGATTTGAAGAAAGGAGAGTCTCTTTTTGTCGATGGGATTCTCTATCTTGACAGAAATTTTGTACAAATTTTGTGACACTGCTCGATCTAACATCGAACCAACTACACTTGTTTCTCACATTGATGAGAGAAGTTGAATTTGAAATGATAAACTCAGACACCCAAATTTTTGAATTTTGTAGGCACTTGAAACTCAAAACATGGTTGTTGGTTTACCTAAGTTGTTTCCCCCTGAAGGATTTTGTAATGGATGTGTTCTTGAGAAGCATCATCAGGCACCATTTGACTCTGGAAAAGCATAGTGAGCACATAACCTACTGGATCTTATCCATGGTGATATTTGCTACATCAATCTACCTTCACTAGAATGTGCAAGGTATATTTAACCTTTATTAATGATTTATCGTGCTCCATATGGATCTATTTCCTAAAGAAAAAGAACCTTTTCTTTGAAAAATTCAAGGTTTTTTGGGCTTTTGTTGAAAACAAATGTGGTTGACCCATCAAGTGCATGAGATCATACAATGGTGGTGATTATGTAAATTTACCTTTTTAAGAATACATGGTTAGATCTGGTATTAAATGGAAGTGGTTAGTTCCTAACACATCTCAGTAGAATGGCATCGCAGAATGCAAGAACTAGACATTAGTCTAAATGGCTATATGTCTTTTGTAGGCTAAATATCTTCCTCCTCACTTCTGGGCTAAAGTAGTGTATTGTGCAAATTATTTTCTTAATCACATATCGACTCGAGTTATTCCTTCCATGAATCTAGTCAAATGATGGTGTGGAAATAATCCTTTAGTCGACCACCTTCATGTTTTTAGATGTTTTTTTAGGTTCATATTTCCGATAATTGTAGAAAGAATTTGGATTCAAAGTGTCATGTTTGCATCATGATGGGATACTCTAAAGAGTCGAAATCATATCGACTATTTGACCCTCTCAAACAAAAAATCATTATTAGATGAAATGTATGGTTTGAAGAAAATTACTCTGGAATTTAGCAATTGAATTCTTCTTCTAGATTTCTATAGGATGATCCCTTTTATGTTGTTTCTAACACTAGTTCTTTTGTTCCATATTTTGGTCCTTCAAATGGATATTCAAACAATGTTCCTATTTAAACTAGAGCGTTGATGTCTGAGTTGACTAGTACATCGTCCTCTATTTTGACTAGATTGTCGACTAAAGATCCTCTGACTTTTGATTGACTTGTTGTGGTGAACCATATTTCACCTGTTTGTTGTCTACTCAAATGGGTTTCCAATACAATTGACGTTGCTCAATATTATGTTGAGGATGTTTCCTCCAGACAACAGGCTCAAATTCAAAATCAACATGCTATTGTTGCCTTCATGACACATGTGATTGAAACTTATGATCATGTTTCCTACTCAAATGTTGAAGGATGACCTAAATGAGAGAAGGTTCTCTAGACATAAATCGATTCTATGTTGAAGAATAACACTTGGGACTTGGGATTTATATCTGAAGGTGTTTTTGAGTGACATAAAACATGCCTAGTTGTGAAATGATTTTCTGAACAAGAAGGCATCAACTATGCTAAAACATTTTCCCTTGTCTCAAAGATGAACTCTATTCGACTGATACTTTCCCTTGCTGCTCATTTTGGATGGAAAATCCATCCAATGGATGTGAAGAGCGCCTTTCCTCATGGAGACCTATATGAATAATTTTTCATGGAACGACCACAATATTTTATGACAGATACTATTTTGGTTTTTTGACTCAAGAAGTTGTTGTATGGTTTGAAGAATGATCCTCGAGCTTGGTATAATAAGATCGATAGTTTCTTTCTTCGACTTGGTTTAAAACATTGTGAATATAATCACAACCTATATGTTATCCATACCAATGGAGATACTTTGATTGTTTTTGTATATGTTAATGAACTACTCATTACAAGAAATAATAATGATCTCATCCTTAGATTGAAGAAACAACTTGTTGAATCCTTTGACATGACAAATATTAGTACTCTGCATTATTTTTTTGGTCTTCATGTATTACCACTATGTGATGGATTTTTCATTTCTCAGTCTAAATATGTGATGGATTTGTTGACACATTTTAAGATGGTTGACTGCAATCCTTGTTCTACTCCTTTTCATTCTAGAGTAAATCTTACCAAAACTTTTCAAACTCCTACAGTCGATGCTACCCTTTATCGACAATGTTATTTATCTTACTCGTAATCGACTTGAAATTTCCTTTGATGTTAGTTTGGTTTATTGATTTAACTTCCTCATTATGTAATTTCACCTCATGAATCTCTAGAGATGTGTGTTGATGGCAAGGTGGTTGAACATCAAACATTGATGGTTAATCACACATATCTTGTATTTAGTTGGTTGGATGGTTGACCTACATCTAGATATAGTCAACTCGACAATCAACCAAAATACTACATCAGTCAGTAAAGTAGTCAATGTTCATTTCAGTCAAATATTTGACCAACAGTCAAATATAATCAGGTAGTGGATCGTCCAATTGTTGATATAAGGGTAAAATAACGGAGTTGGATTACACTTTCATGACAATATCATCTCCAAAATTATGAAAAATATTCTTTCGATCGAACTAATATTATTTTTTGGCTGTAAGATATTTTTTTAGGCCAAACTATGGAACGTCAAATCGAATGGTACAATGACGGTGCCCTCAATTTTCGTGTAGAAATTTAGTCGAACATATTTTTTCCATCCGGCAATATCTATTTAGCCAAAATATATTCAGGCTGAAAACATCATTCGGCTGAAAGATGCTTTTGGTTGGACTATTCTTTCAGTCGAACTATTCTTTCGATCGAACTATTATTTCAGCCAAAAACTTCTTTCGGCCGAAAAGTGACTTATATATTAACCAGACATCGAAATTGTAACATTTTTCTCGACTGCTACTATGACTGACTGTGTTGTGTGAAGGAATGAGTGTTGGCACATACTGTGTTGTGTGAGGGATTATGTTGAGTGTTGGCGCGTACTGTGTTGAGTTTTGGCGTGGACTGTGTTGTGTGAGGAACTGTGTTGAGTGTTGGCGCAGACTGTGTTGTGTGAGGGACTGTGTTGAGTGTTGGCATGTAATGGTGTTGGTAGGCACTCATTCAGGCAATTGTATTGTTGTGTTGGTGGGCGCTCCTTCAGGCGGTTAGGCCGAGCTTCAGGTAAGGTCCAAATTTGCAGTGATATTTTAGTTTTTCTTTTTCTTTTAATTTTATTTTTTAATTTTAATTTAAATTTATAAATCGGTCTTTGTAGCCAAGCTATGGGTGGGCATGGACGTGGTGTCATGTTGGTGTTGGTGGGAACTCCTTTGGGCAGTTGTGATGTCATGTTGGTGGGTGCTCCTTTGGGTGGGTGGGCCGAGCTTCAGGTAAGCTCAAATTTTAGCTCAAAATTCCCACTGATATTTTAGTTTTTGTTTTAATTTTAATTTTATTTTTTAATTTAAATTATGTTAAATTTTGGCCCCTGTACCCAAGCCATGGGCACGCCAACATCTTGGTCATAGGGTTGGGCCCCCGCGGCTAAGTCACACTCCACTAGACTATGACTTGGCCGTGGGGGGCCAACTCTGTGGCCAAGCCATTGGCCTGCTCATGGCTTGGCCATGGGGCTGGCCCCCACGGCCAAGTCACAGTCCATTGGACTATGATTTGGATGCAGGGGTGCAACCCTATGGCAATGTCATTGGTTCGTAGTAGAACTCTTAGACCTATGTGTAATGATCAAGCTTCATGATATTACAATATTTACATAATGTGTAACATATAGGATATTACTCTCCTTGTTTTACCTTATATGACTCATTCATACATTGAACCCATGTAATATCATACTGGTTTGAAACTAGATTATAATATGCATTGATCATACTCAACTTAGTTGTACTTATACCCTGATCAACTTACTTATTAGGGTGTATGTTTCTCATATAGTTTAGCTCATCTTTACTGATATGCTAGGCTCTATGATAAGCCTTATACCATTCATAGTAACACTACCTTATTATCGTAATCAAATCAACTAGTATAAGCATGTACAAGCTTTGTATTCAATTACTCTAGTTATGATGCAGTCTAATTACCATTAAATCAATATTCACTAATAAGGGAAAGTTGGAATACTGTTTATCCATATTTGATATGCTAATATAGTATGAACAAGTAGAATCTTACTATGAGACCAGTGTGATTCCCATCTTAAGTCAAACACAACTTACAAGCAATGGAAATCAAGCAGCTTATGATACATGGATACTATGATTAAAGTGGTAGTATTAAGTCATATTCAACTTACTGTATTCATCGATCTCTATCATTCCAATCATTTGATTAGTATTGATTACTAGTTATAGCATGAAGAGTGTAATCATCAGTATTTGCATATTACTTCATATTTATACAGGTTGTAAGAAGCTCAGCTTAGAGCTTATGTGTAAGTAGTTGACCCTATACATATCACTTATATCACCTTTTGTACATGTTACAACTTAGTAATGGTAATCATATACATATCTAACCTTTATGAACACAAAGATGATCTATAGATACTCATGGGATTAATACTCAGATCAACCAATAGTAATGCCATAACATAATGGTAAGTATAGACTGTAACTAATAAGCATGATACGGGTTACTTTTGTTGATTTGATTATATAGATTAATGGGAATGAGACTAACCTCACAGTGCACTAATACTAGTTATGAGTAATATGTGATATTGTATATTAGTAATACATAGATCAAACGGGTTGGTAATCATCCTTACATGTTAAATTCCCTTGTTATCTATAATAACTATGATAAAAAATTCCACTTCTTTAGTGATTATGGTTATACTGTACTTGTAACATAATATGACACATGTAACAATGAGTTTTAAACATGTGAAGTAAAGCAATGCATATAGATTCTTAAGCAAAACAAAATTTAATCAATGGCTCATACACAGAGTATACAGAGATTTTATATCGGAAACCCTCAACCGAGAAAACCTTTCTTATATTCATTATATCGAATTTCTCCATTCACTATAAAATATATACAATGTTTTTAGGTATTCTGTAGATACCAAAACCCTAATCCCTAAAAACAGGATTATTTTTAGTAAACTGCTAAAAATAGCAAAAACCGCCCAAAAACAAATTTTGGGGCGTTGCCCAAAACGCTGCGTGTAACCAGGGGGGGAATACCTACCCCCCCTGAGACTCCCCTAGGAAAGCACCCGGCGCACACAAAATGAACAGAGAACTACTACGAGGGATCGTCAGAAGCAGTTGTCGAATCTAACGCGCCCACACACACACCTGCAAAGAATATAACACATACCCAACATTCTCCCACTTGTTGTTTTCTTTGCATCCAGGGGTCCCAATATTATATAGTCAACAATCCAGGGAAACAATGCCCATTGTTACTCTACACCAGGAGAAATTTTCTATGCTTACAGACTTTTTCAATGAATCTGCAACATTCTTCAAAGTGTCAGCCTTTTCCAGCAACACCTTCTTTTCCTCAACCATGTCTCTCACAAAGTGATACTAAACATCAATATGCTTTGTCTTTGAATGATAAGCTAGGTTCTTTGCCAGGAAGATTGCACTCTTATTGTCATAGTCTAATCTCATTGCTTGTTGTACCAACCCAATACCTGAACACAATCTTTGTAACCATATTGCTTCCTTGCTTGCATGAGTGGCTGCCATGTATTCAGCTTCTGTAGTTGAGAGTGCCACTATAGCCTATCTTTTTCTCATCCAACTAATTTCTCCTCCAAATAGGTTAAACACATACCCACTTGTAGATCTTCTGCGATCCATATCTCTAGCCCAGTCTGCATCAAAAAATCTATGTATGTCCACCACTTTGTCCAATACTGGTCTTCCTTGGTAGCACAATCCATAAATGGTAGTGCCACGAAGATATCTGAAGACCCTGTTTACTATTGTCCAATGCTCCTTCCCTATTTTTGACATATACTTGCTCAAAATTCCCACTACATGTGCAATGTATAGTCTAGTACAGACCATTTCATACATCAAACTGCCAACTACACTGGCATACAAAACATGGGACATGTCCTCTTCTTCTTCCCGTGTCTTGGGAAACTGATCTGTAAATAAATTTACACCTATAGGAATAGGAACCTTGACTAGTTTAATTCCATGCATATTAAACCTCTGCAATATCGTCTCAACATTTTTTCTCTAATTCAACTAGAGTTTCATGTTTGCATGATCTCTTTTAATCTCCATTCCTAGAATGAAGTTAGTAGCACTGAGATCCTTCATGTCAAATTTGGAAGATAGCTATGATTTCACCTCCTTGATAACATCCATGTTATTTCCTACCAACATCATGTCATCAACATACAGCACTACATAAATGAAGTGATTTCCAATCTGCTTGGAATATACACAATGATCATCCTTGCTTCTTACAAATCCCAATCCAAGGATGTATGTGTCAAACTTTTGGTACCACATCCTAGGTGATTCTTTAGACCATATAGTGACTTCTTTAGCTTACAGACCAACTCTTTTTTTCCCTTCACTACAAAGCCTTCTGGCTGCTTCATGTAGATTTCTTCTTCCAGATCCCCATGTAGGAATGCTTTCTTCACATGCATCTGTTCCACTTCAAGATCAAAAGAAACAACAATAGATAAAATAAATCTAATAGAGGTTAACTTAGCAACAGGAGAAAAAATCTTACCAAAGTCAATTCCCTCTACCTGGGAATAACCTTTTGCTACTAACCGATCTTTGTATTTCTCCACTTTACCTTATGCATTAAACTTCTTCTTGAACAAGCATTTGCCACCAACTAATTTTCTTCCAACTGGAAACTCAACTATATCCCATGCCTCATTCTTATCCAAGGCATCCATTTCTTCAACCATGGCCTTCTTTCAGAGTTTACTATCCTCTAAATTCACTGCTTCCCTGACAGTTCTGGGATCATCATAAGTAATAGATAAAGAAAAATTAGAATGAAAATCAGGTGGACTATACCTTTCTAGTTGCCTTCTATCTCTCACTGATCTCCTCAATACTGGGGTATGAGGTTCTTCTTCTTCTTCTTCTGCTTCCTCTTCTTTAGATGATTCAAATTTTGCATCATCCAACTCAAGCTCTATTTTTTCAAGTTCATCTTGCATTGGTAGGAATTCTTGTTTGGACACATATTTTACCTCTCTAAAAACAATATCTCGACTGTAAACATTTTTCATGGTTTCTGGGTTCCAAATCTTATAACCTTTCACACCATCTTTATAACCAATAATGATACACTTTTCATCCTTTTTATCCAACTTACTTCTATTTTCCTTTGGAACATGTACATAAGCATCACAACCAAACACTCTAATATGTTGAAGAGAGGGTTTCTTTCTAGACCATACCTCGTTTGGATTTTTATTATCCAACACTGATGAAGGTGATCAATTGACCAGGTAACATGTTGTACCCACTGCCTCTGCATAGAATTCTTGTCCTAACCCGACACCGTTGAGCATGCTCCTTGATTTTTCCATCAGTGTCATGTTCATCCTTTCTACAACTCCATTCTGTTGAGGAGTGTATGGAGTAGTCTTCTGCCTTGCTATACCACACTTCTTACATAATTCTTTGAATTCATTTCCATAGAATTCTCCACCATTATCTGTTCTCAATACCTTTATTTTCTTCTCTGTCTGATTTTCTACCAGAGCCTTAAACTCTTTAAATTTATCAAATACCTCAGATTTCTTTCTAAGAAAATAAATCCATGTGTTCCTTGAAAAAACATCTATGAATGAAACATAATACACAGATTTACCAAGGGATGGAACAGGAATAGGTCCAAAAAGATCACTGTGTATCAATTCTAAGATCCCCTTTTCTCTTGTAGCACCAGATGGGAATCTTACTCGATTCTATTTACCATATATGCAATGTTCACAGAAATCAAAATCCATAGTGCATTTAGACATACCTTCAACCATGCCTTTACAGTGTAGTGTTCGAAGGCCCTTTTCTCCAATATGCCCCAGTCTTTGATGCCACAACATGGTCTTCTTTTTAGGGACGATATTGGTCTTTTCTTCTTTATTTGTCTATTCACGGACAACATAACTGTTACACCCATTAGTATAAGTTCTTCCCAACAACTTGTATATATTTCCACATTGAACTCCCCTCATCAACACCAATGCTCCTTGTACCATCTTGCAAGTGCTCTTTCCAAATACAATATCCACTTTTGCATCTTCCATCTTGCTTATAGATATTAAGCTCCTAGCTAGTTTTGGAATGTGTAGAACCCCAGGGAGAGTTCTAATCCTTGCATCGTTTAGCAGGAACTTAACTCTTACATGTCCCAAGATTTTTGTTTTTGAGTAATCTCCTAGGAATACATCACCACCATCATATTTTTCATATTCAGAGAACCACTCCCTATGAGGAGTCATATCGTATGACGCACCTGAGTCAATCAACCATACATCACGGTCTACATGTGTAATTGTAGATTCCAGGTAAACATCACCTCCTTCTTCAGTGGAGGTTTTTGCCTCTATGAAGGAGGTATCCCTTTGGTTTTTCAACCTTCTTAGACTTGCAATCTTTATTATAATGCCCCGTTTTACCACACTTCCAAAATTTCCTCAAAGATTTTCCTGGAGACTTAGATCTACCTGTAGATTTAGATCTCCACCCCAAAGTCTTACCAGGGTTCATGTCTTGGGTACGCCCTCTTACAAATAAAATGTTTGTGCTGTGACCATCCATGATTTTTCACCTTATCTCTTCAGATAACAAGGATTCAACTACATCCTCATACTTCAATGTAGATTGAGTGGTACTCCATATTTCTACAACCAGATTATCCCAAGAGTCTCGCAAATAATATAACAAATTAATACACTTATCTTTTTTTGCAATCGTAATATTAACAGAGGCAAGTTGACTTACTAGAGTATTAAAGACATTTAGATGTTCTGTCACAGAATCTCCATCTTCCATCCTAAGATGATACAACTTCTTTCGAATAAACAACTTGTTTACCAGGGACTTTGACTGATACAAATTCCCCAACTTATCCCATAGTTCCTTGGCTGTAGATTCTCCTGAGACATTCAACAACACCAAATATGCCAGGCAGAGTCGAATAGTACTCCTTGATCTTCTATCCAACTTCTCCCAATCTTCCTTAGACATACCAGTAGGTGGTGTACTAGTAGTTTGTGCACTAGTAGGTTGTGTACCAGTGGTCTCTGTGCCAGTAGGCTGCGTACCAATAGGCTCTGTACTAGAATCCACAACAACCCATTGTTCTTTGTCTACAAGAAGGTCCTCCATATTTAGCTTCCATAGCTCAAAGTTGTTACTATTGAACTTCTCTATCTCTATTCCAGAAGAACTCACCATTCCTCTTTCTGCACTCAAATCACCACTGCAAAATCTCCCACTAAACCCAGGTTTATCACAGACCCAAGATAAACTTGATCTATCAAGACCGAGCCAAACCTCAACAAAAAAGGCATCCTTCTGAAGCCAAAAATGAGCTTTGATACCACATATAATTTTTAAACCTGTGAAGTAAAGAAATGCATATATATTCTTAAGCAAAACAGAATTTAATCAATGGCTCATACACAGAGTACACAAAGATTTTATACCGGAAACCCTCAATTGGGAAAACCTTTATCATATTCATTATATAAAATTTCACCATTCACTATACAATATATACAATTTTTTTAGGTATTTCTTAGATACCTAATCCCTAAAATCGGGATTATTTTTAGTAAACTGCTAAAAATAGCAAAAACTGTCCAAAAACAAATTTTGGGGCGCTGCACGTAACCAGGGGGGGCATACCTGCCCCCCTCTGGGATCCCCCTAGGAAAGTGCCCGATGAACATGACACAAACATAGCACTACTATGAGGGATCGTCAGACACAGTTGTCGAATCTGATGTGCCCACACACACATGCAAAGAATATAAGACATACCCAACATATAGAAAATACATAACTATCATACGTACAAACCTCATCATAGTTATGGTAATATAAGGTAGAGCTTAAGAATAACACTTGAAGTCATATCCCATAGATAGAAGCTATCATAGTGAGCTTGTATGACCATATGCGTAATAGAAGCGATACTAGCTTAAGTAATGCTAATGGTTCTAGTCATTTCCCCTATACAAGAGCTTAGAGTTGATGTTGTAATTGTTGTTTCTATTATACCATTACCTATTACATCACATATATGTTACTTAATTCCGATAGTAAAACACTAACAACTTGCACTAGATACAAGATCATTAGGTAGATATAATAGTAATGTCATTAATTAGAGTAAGTGATAAACGATGTTGTTCATTACAGCACCTTTATTACTAGTAATCATAGTTTCCATATCTCTTATGTTACCATGTTGTTGCCCATTGAACCCAGTATCAGTATTGGTATATTATGTCTATTACACATAGTTATAACATGTATCACTATAATGAGAATCATACTTATCTTATTACGATTCAATCATACTAGCACGATGTATTGGTATAGTAATGAAACCCATCATAATTAGACTAGATTAAGCTTAGTATTGTAATCCTTATACACATATCCCCAAACCTTTACTTATATCGTAAGATTAGTCATATTTATTATGGAATCCTTCGTATTACTATTGTAATGTGTATATACCCCGTGTGAGCTTAATTATCATTCAACTTACATAAGCATTGGGCTTAGTACTAATCTATTCAAGCTACTTACTTGTACCCATAGCTGAGAACCTATGTGTATTGAGACTAGCTAAGATGAAATGGGTTCCATATTATTCATATACTACCTATCGTAGTTAGTGTGTCACTATCCCTTGTTCCCTTTTCTCACCAGTCTATCTTACCCTTCTACTCGGGGTAGGTATGAGTGGTATAAGTAATCCCATTAAATGAATACAAGTGGTATCATATCTTCCTAATTTGATCAGTACCATACTGAGATTGCAGGGTGACTACGGGATCATAAGAAATTGATAGTGTGGCTACGTCTCAAATGGAAGTATTCATATATTAGAGAAGCTCCTAGCTGGTTCATAGGGCATGTAGTAATCAATCACTCATATAAAGTATACAACCTCTAGAACACTCAACTTACATAGGTGCTCATTATGAGATGAATGAATCCCATTGATCTATACAATGAATCAGATAAGAGTGTAACTAGTATATAGCTCCAAGTATTGATCTTATACATATCGGTGTCGTGAGCTCTTAGTACATACATATTAGTATGAAATCCATTGTTTAACTGTGTTATCATGTTTGATTCCAAGCTTATATGGTACTAGTATTGTTCAACTTCACTGTTATGATTAATACATAACATATTCAATCACATAGGTTATACAGTGTATTGACATCATACATTCTTGATATTGATTACAGATCTCATGGGAATTGAGCCAATACTGATGTAAGGATACAAGCTTACTCTATGCTTTTAGATCCATGGTAAGTGTTATACCCATTGCTTATCTAGCTTATCCTTGTAAGTAATCACAACTTATGTATTATCCTGTATTAGCAAGAGGATATGATTATGGAAATAAGGTAGAGCTTACAACATGTAATACTCGTGAGTCCATGGAATATGAAGCTTAAGTGATTTGATTACTATAATACCTATGAAGCTCAGATAGGTTTATTACAATTGTTCCTATGATTGCTTGATTAGGTAAACACGATTCACACTACTTTACCTAGTACTTATCTCATAAACTAATGGGAATAGATGGGGTTGGGTACTAAGAACATGATGTAATTGGAATAGCTCTTGTTAGCTTGATACATGTAAACAAGGCTGAATACTTTGATATGCCCTTTGAAGTATGCATATTATTGATATCCTTTATTCCCACAGGTCATTAGTATATCTCTATCTTCAACTTGATCAAATTGGGCAGTAGAATGAGTAGTATCAAGACCATTGCTCAGATTAGACATGTATAAGATACTCCATATTCAAGATCTTATGCTATTACTACTTTCATATATGAATGTTTTTCCTATACGAAGGTGTATATTTACCGTATGAGTATTGATACCATAGGAATCATGGGAAATCAATAGCCCATCTTATACATAGGAATAGAAATGAATGATGCAAGTAATACATAATCAAAGTAACATAGGTTTGTATAGATCTTACTAAGTAGATATGTAATCAAACACGTACATTAACCATATTCAGAAACAAGGTATCACAGTGTATTCACCACAGAGTCATAACCCCATTGTGTAGTTAATATTAGTAATAAATACTACTCATATTACATAGATTTAAGTATTCAATGTGTATCACTATTCTAGTCCATGTAACTAATGGTAATGAAACCAATATTGTTTAATGTATAGGATGGTCAACTTATTACAATAAACTATACACAGCTAAAGCTAAGCTAATACCTAAGTTTTTTACACACATGTATTGATTATGCTTATTACCCATGTTTCAACCATTGTAAGATATGGCATAGCCCATTCGATAAAGGAAACACATACTATTTTACCAGTATTAGCTATGTGTAATCGATTATGAGAATACATACTCATGTATCCAATAGGTTTTAATCTTATATGGACCTATATTAGACTCGAGTAAAGTGTAAGATATGACTAGATCTCTACTCCCATATGAATTATAACATCATGATTATTCCCTAAGTAATGATAGAAGAAGCATGGACCCTTCATTAAACGTAATGATACTAGTATGATTACCCTTTGCCCATACTTGCTTGAATACAAGCTATGTTATAGAGCTCATATTAGTGTAATATAAATGCTTAAACTAAACACAATCACTAGACTGTAACAATTAGGAATCCATAACTCTTAGTGGTATGCTTATTCAAGCTAACTAAGAAAGCTCATATTGCTTTGATTACAGTCTTGTTAATCATTGTTCTTAAGCTTGTTACTAAGATTCATTAGCCTTACATCATACTTATTATAGATATGACGTATCCTTGCAATGGTATGCTCATTACTAGTATAACAACAACCCTTTACGTAATCAATTGATTAGAGTTACTGATAACATAGTATGCTAATTGGTTAGTACAAATATGCTTGATTACCTTACTTGCACTCAATACTAGCTCTTATCCCAATAAGGTGAATTGTGTCTCACATACATACCTATTGTATTCATGTTCTACTTGCTTTGATCATAGAATTAATACACTTAATAGTGCACTTCTACCATTATTTTTAGCTTCTTTGTATTCCCCTTTCAAAATATCACCAGTTTTGCAAAGTCTTAGAATTAGAAATAAGGACCTGCTTTATATAAAAACAATATTATTATTAAATATTTAAACTTTAACTCACTCAAATATTTATCATATTTATCGAGAAGATCCTATGAAGTATCCCATCCAAACATAATATATTATACACTATAACAAGTAAAATATGCATGTTGGAAAATATGGATAATATATTGGAAAATATGGAAAATATTTTGAATGATCAAATTTCAAAACAAAACATCCTAGAAAAGCATTTTTTTAGATCACAAAGATAATGTAATAATATCACCTAAAATACTCCATTATCATCATTGTAGACATTACCATTGGGACCATTAATTTTGTGACAATTAAGACTCACTCAATTGCATCTTCTTCAATATATATATGCCATTAAAATTCACATTACTATTTGTAGAAATAGGCTTCATTACCACTATAAATTTTGTGACAATTAGGAATTACTCAATTGCATCTTCTTCAAAATATATATCACTCACTCCTACCATTAATAAATTATTAACTTGTATCTGTAATCCCCTTGCTTGTTGTTTTACTGAATTGATTTCCCTTGGCAAACCCAACATCTAATTTCAATGACTTCGATGTGTGGGTTTTATTGATTATTATGAAAAGATTGTGGTTTTATCTTTTGTACCTTATCCCTTTAGTCATAAGTCCCTTCCTGAGCAGTCTACCTGGAGCAGAATCGATGGTCGTCACTTCGGTGTTTAAAGACATATAGATTCAAATGCCCTGCTTTTATGTGCATGGATGATGAGTGAAGGATAAGAATTTTCCTTGTTGTCTATCCCTTTACTTATCTTTGAGTTGATTGATTCATTTATAAATGTTTAGTCTTTTCACCTTCTTATGAAAAAGTACCTCTACGACTTGATTGATTAAAAATTTGATTTCTCTCTGCATTTTTAATTGCTTGAACTTGGGTACATCTCTGCACTTTAATTGATAAACTTTGCATTATGAATGATAAACCTTTGAGTTGAATGACAATCCACTGGCAAACCCAACTTCTGATTTCAATGACTTCTTTGTGTGGTTTTTATTTATTATTATGAAAATATTATGCTTTTATCTTCTGTCCCTTATCCCTTTAGTCATCAGTCTATGCCTGACCAGTCAGTCAGGAGCCGAATCGATGGTCGTTCACTTCGGTATTTAAAGACCTATAGATTCAAATGCCCTACTTATCTGTGCATGGATGATGAGTGAAGGATAAGAATTTGTTATGTTGTCTATCCCTTACTTATATTTGAGTTGATTGATTCATGTCTGAATGTTTAGTCTTTGTGCCTTCTTATGAACGAGTACCTCTGCAGCCTGATTGATTAAAACTTTGATTTCTCTCTGTGTTTTTAATTGTTTCAAATTGGGTACATCTATGCCTTTTTATTGATAAACTCTACATTGTGAATGATCACCTCTTCCAAGTCACAGTCATTTCAAACATTTTGTATTTTATAAAAATTTCATAAAAATTTCAAACTGCTCATGTTTTTATTTCAATCTTTTTTTTATTTTATAAAAATTACAAATTTGTAGGAATTAAATTTATAATTCCATTTTTACATATGTAATATTAGAGTACAATGGAGGATTAATATACACACAATGGACAATTTTAAAACATACACATTTAAATTTAATAAATATACTATAAACATACATATTTGGACATTAATAAATAATTTATAAACATACATATTTAGTCTCCCACTATGATGTTGTTTTGCAATTGTAGTGACCCTTTGAATAAAGGAATAATTATAAAGAATACTTCATTGTGGATAATAAAGTCTAATTTAGACATAAAAGATTTTACAAACTACAAAAAACCTTCACTGGTGACATGTTCTCATACCATAGGCAACCACTCAATGTTTGGGAGAGCAACATGTTGGTTGGTCATTCACCATCCTTGAATTAAAATAACCCTGATGTGAGTAGTTTTGATGGATTAACATATGGATCAAGTGAGATTGGTACTTGAATGACCTGGTACCCCTAAAATATTTAAACTATTGGTGCATTGTATTTGCCAAGAACTTACAGAAGTCAAACCTTATGAAGATTTGATTCTTGGGGTGTGACAAGGCTACTGTTAGGACCTCACAATGCACCTTTTTGCCCATACTTTTTGCCATTATTATACTCTTCATCACTTGTATTTAGACTCATAATATCATTTCATCTGATCATTCCAAGGTATACAACGTCCTTTCTCATTACTAGATGCTTAATCTGTTTTGCATAACATTTTACATCACTTTTGTACTTAACCATTGATTAGAAATGCATAAGTGCCCAAAACTGTAGATTTGCATTCAAGGCCTATTGCTGAAACACAGAACAGATGCTGAAACACGAAGCTGCTACACAGTCCGAGGTCGCAGATTCTTAAACACGGAGCCGTTACACAGTCCGAGGTCGCAAGATGTTGAAACACGGAGCTATTACACAGTCCAAAGTTGCAGATGCTGAAACACAGAAGAAACCGCTAGAACCGACGATGTTGAAACACAGGGAAGCCGCCACAGTCAGCAGTCAACATAGTCAGAGCGCAATTCACATGGTTGAATGAGCATCGACAACGATGAGAAGAAGCTGTTACACCAGCCATAACAACAATACCTCTTTCAGTTCCTGTAATAGCATTTGGTTGCGTGAGATTAGGACATCCTATGTTGATTTAGAAAGAAGATCCGATTTAGGATAGGATCCAGATATGCATTGTAATGATTGTATCAAAGGGATTTCCTCTTTAAAAGCAGAGGAAATCACCATTCGGGATATCCAAGTTTTGATGTATTGAAGCAACTCCAGAGAAGCGGGACGTATTCTATTCTTTCAATTTGTAATGTGATATTTTGACAGATGAATATAAGACTGCTTTGAGTATCCTTCTTTAGCCTTTCGTTTAGGGGAATCTTGTGAGAAGGGAGGGCCCACCTTCTTCACAAGATTCACCCATTAGTTAGAAGTGTGTTAGTATAATTTTTGTTCATGCTTTGTTTGACTGTCGTTTGCTGAAACACTGTTTTTAATGGATTTTTCCTTGCTCAAACACTACTGACTCTGTCTTAAGTTTAATTGAATGGAATTTGTAATTCTTTTTATCAGTAATCTCGCATGATGATTTTATGAGGCTAGAAGAGATTTGATTAAAGATTCTTTCTCAGACAGAAAGGGATTGAAATGTCATACCCTCTGTAGAATTCATTTTTACTGCAATTGTGCTAGCCAGAGGTCCAGATAAAAGGTTCCTGCTCAGACAGGAAGGAATCCAATTATCTCGACTTCTGTAGATTTCTTTCCCTGTTGCAAGTGTGCTAGCCAGAGATATGGTTAAAGGGTTCCTGCTCAGTCAGGAAGGAATCACAACACCTTGTCTTCTGTAGATTTCATTTACCTCTGCAAGTGTGTTAGCCAGAAACTGGGTTAGGGATCCATGCTCAGAAAGGAAGGAATCAGACTGCCCTGTCCTATGTAGACCTCAAACCTCACAAGTGTGCTAAAACAGAAGTAAGGCTCAAGGCTCTTGCTTAGACATAAAGGAACTAAGTGCTTTGTTTTCTGTTAGATAGAGTTAATTGTTTCCTGCATTACTGTTTTCATGAAAAACTGTTAGTACTGAGTCTCTGTTTGAGAGTAAGGGTCTTGTCCTCTGATTGCAGAATAGTTGTTCTTTCCCATTGCAGTGTTATCTTAATGTAATCCAGGATTCTTAGATTGAACTTTAAATAATTTCAATAGGGGAATTTCTTTCCTATGATTTAATTCAGAGCTTCAGTTCATTCAAGCAAGTATAGATAGTATAAATTTCTTTACTACAACACTAAGTTTCTTTTGGGATTGAGCATATACAGTGCGTGGCTATATTTGAAATAAAATACTTCCCTGGGTTGATAATTTATGTTTCACTTGGTTGTTTAAAATTAATTAAGCAATTATAGTGACCAACATTTTGGCGTCGTTGCCAGGGACGATAGCTATAGATTTCAAAAGAATTTGTGGTTTCTTTTCTTTAGATAAAAAGAATGCATGAAAGACCCCAAAGACCCCAAAGATACTAACCCCACAGGTGGCAAGGGAAAAGGAAAAGGAGGAAGAAAGACTTTCATTGACGATATTACATCCAAGTCTGAATCTGCTGCCCAACGACCAAATCTTCAAAAACAGAATTCTCAGCCTTCATTTTGAGCATTTTTTGGAACAGGGAAAGAAGTTTGGAGCCCCGAGACAGTCCAGAAGCCAGTAGGAGACATCGAGGACAGAGCAAGTGCAGCAGGAGAACAGACAGAGGAAAACATGGATGAGTATTTACGTCATGAGGAACGGGTAGATCCTGAAGGAGAGGTAAAAGATGAAAATTATTTTTCTACATTAGGATTTCCTATTGGTGATCTCCCTATTGGAGCAACCCCCATGAAAAACATCCCACTCTCAACATTGCCAAATTTTCATGGGTTATCTTCAGAGGATCCTGATGAATTTTTGTTTGAGTTTGATATACTATGTAGAAGTTATGATTATGTTTCTAACGCTCAGAAACTGAAGTTATTTCCAGCAACACTAAAAGGGAATGCACTAAGATGTTTTATGAGCCTTGGAGGCCATGTGATCACAACTTGGGACCAAATGAAGCAGAAATTTCTAAACAAGTACCAGGACTACTGCAGAACGAGAGAAAAAAAAGAGGAGCTATTTAAAATGATGCAGAAAGAAGACGAGAATCTAGAAGACTTTGTAGAGAGGCTTCAATACAATCTACAAATATCCAGTCATCCTAATGTAAGTAAGGATATTCTCAAAACTATTTTATTAAAAGGGGTAAGGGATGACTCTCTGGATATGCTGAACATGCTTGGAAAAGGGGACATATCCAAGGAATCATATGATGAAATTGTCAATTTATGCAAAAGATGTTCAAG
>ML779072.1:214871-229378 GCA_009831015.1 Picea engelmannii | reverse complement strand
CCATTCTCACAAAAATAGTGAAGGAAAGTAGAAAGGATTGGTCTTACAGGCTCCTTGAAGCACTATGGGCCTACAGAACTACCTGGAGAAATACTACAGGATTTTCTCCCTATGAATTAGTTTATGGAAAGAGTGTTGTCTTTTTGGTGGAATTTGAGATAAAAACCTTAAGGACTGTTTTAGCTGCCAACCTTGATCTAACTGATGCATAGACAACCAAGCTGCAACAACTTAATGAACTAGAGGAGAAAAGATTAGATGTCATTCAACAAACAACCATAATTCAACAGCAAAGATCATAATGGCATGACAAAAATATCACGAACAAGCAGTTCCAAAAAGGTAATTGGGCTCTACTGTATGATTCCCGGTTCAAAGAATTTCAAGGGAAACTGTGCACAAGATGGTTAGGACCTTACGAAATAGACACAGTTTTCCCTAATGGAACAATAAGGCTCCTTACAATCGATGACTCCAGAACTCCATTACTTGTAAATGGTCATCGGCTCCGTCTATACCAGAAACCTATTTCTAAAGAAGATTTTAAGGCTACATGCATGGCAGACGCTCATTTTCTTTTCGTTGAGGGGGTTTCTACCCCTAGTAACAATTAATTCTTTTAAAGATTTCCTTTAGTATTAGATTATATTAGATTAGATTTCATTTACTAATAATCCCTGTCAAGATTTATCGTCCTACAGTCAATTTTTGCAGGATCCTGATCAAAGCACATGAGAGGCCGATTTTTCTTCAAAGAGACAAGCTTTCATGATGTTGAAACACTGCTGTGCAACACTGCTGATTTTCATGATGCTGAAACACCGCTGTGCAGCCCTGGTGACTTTCTCCCTGATGCTGAAACACCATTGTTCAGCGCCTTCCATTTCTTCCCATTCCCGAAACAACTCCGTCCAGCACCTGTTTCGCCTTTCTCCCTTCTGTTGCTGAAACACCACTACCAACAACTTTTCATTTTCTCCTCCCCGTTGCTGAAACACCGTTACCAGCAACCTTTCACCATTTTTCCCGATGCTGAAACACCACTGTTCATCATTTTTCATTCCTTCCCACTCCCAAAACACTCCAGCCCGCCATTTTCTCACTATTTTCATTACCGAAACAACTCCGTCCAGCACTTGTTTCGACTTTTTCCCTTTTGTTGCTGAAAAACCATTATCAACAACCTTTCATTTTCTCACCCTCCATCATCGACGAAACAATTCCATCCAGCAATTGTTTCACCTTTTTCCGTTGCTGAAACACCATTGTCAGCAACCCTTCATCATTTTTACGATGCCGAAACACCACTGTTCAGCATGATTGACTTCTTCTCGATGCTGAAACACCATGTTCTGCACTTTGACTTTCTTCAGAGATAGAACACCATTGCTCAACAGTTCTTCATCCACATCATTTTCTTCATCTTTCGTTGTTGCCGAAACACCCGCCTTTCACCATCCTCCGTCAGCAATCTTTTACGCTCTCAAATGTTCGAACAGCAGGCCCTCGACATAATCAAAAGCCGCCACCACAACAGCATCACCACGAACAAGCATCATATATGATTGGTTGAACAAACCAAATGGTAAGGCAAAGGTATGTAAAGTTTATGTAATTCAGTTAGGCTATAGATAATGAGAAAGATTCTATGTCATTATGACCATTCAAGTACAATTAGTACTAACCACACTTGACGGGAGGGGAAGTACACGTCAAATCTGAAATACCATCATTTCACCCGATCTCACCGCCGCCATCCCAGTTCACCACCCTTTCGCACATTTAACCACTATTCCTGCATAATGTCACTTGGAAAAACTCACTTTGTACCAGAGCTGATACACAAACTCTCGACACTGTATTTTACTAAGCTAGTAGCCATGGGAGGATCCATCATAAGGAATGAACCCGCTACCACAGCGCTGCTCGAACAATATCTAGTAGCATATCAAATTTTCGAGCAAGCAGGTTGGCTGAATTACCTTCACAGACTCCAGTGGTATAACGAACAACAAGTCCTACAGTTCGCCCAAAATCTCCAGGAAGACCATTCTGTAGTCGCAGGCATCCGAATATCTGTAACAGAGGAAGACATAGTAGAAGTCTCCGGCCTCCCCAGAGACGACACTCGAGTGTTCAGCCGAAAGCATATCATCAAGGATGTCCAGTAGAGCTTCTACTTGCCGGAGGAAAGAATTGTATTGAAGGGCCGAGGCGTTCAAATCAGTTCACTGCCACCTCCATGGCCGGGAGTCGCCAGATTCATCAAGCACTACCTGACCTGCGAAGGTCGCTATCAGGTAGTCTATCAGCACGATTTCCTTTTGCTTTCCCATTTAAGGCATAATAAACGGGTCAATATTCCATATTATTTGCTGGGCTGTTTAAAGAATATGGCACATTACTGTCGTAAGGAAAAAGATCCCACCATGTCACTCACCCACCCTCGCCTTGTTCAATTACTCATCAACAGGGGTTTTGAACAGCAGAACCACCCATTAAATAATCCTGCACCAGCTACCGAAGTCCCTGAGATTCCTGAGGAGCAGCAACAACAAAACCCCCCAGTTTCCCCCGAAATACCCCATAGCTCGCCCACACGACCAACCAGTCCAGTCAGTCCCTCTAGCATACCTGAGTCATCGCATACCGCACCAGAGTCTTCCACTTCCTCCCTTCACATTCTAATTGATGACTCTAAACCTGAAAATGCTCCCTGCCCTATCATTCAGGAAAGACCTTCCCGAAAATGTAAGCAAAACTCCCTCTTTCCACCTTTCTTTAGGAAAAAGAAAATGAGATACTCAACGAGGCCACCCTGGATGACCACTACCCTAGATCCCCCACCAATCCGACTCATACCCCGTAAACCTTCGACCTCCCCAATCCCGGGATCGTTGCCTATTCCAACCATGGGTGCTGCAACACAAGAACCAGACGCCCCAGAAACTATAACATCATATAGGGTAGCTGAAACACAAGAACCAGTTACCCACTCAGTGGCTGAAACACAAGAACCAACCATGGCTGAAACACAGGAAACAACCATGGCTGAAACACAAGAACTAGCCGCTGACACTGAAATTGAGTTACAGGAATCAGACGCCCAGACACCATTTTTTTTCAATAAAGAAGCTAAAACACAATCAGCTACCCATCCAGTGGCTGAAACACAAGAACCAGCCATTGACATTGAAGTTGAATTACAGGAGTCGGAGACCCCGGATGCTGCAGTGGCTGAAACACAAGAACCAGCCACTGATTTTGAAATTGAGGAAATTGAGACCACGGATGCCGCGACACCACCCTCATCAAGCAAAATGGCTGAAAATATAGTGGCTGCAACACAAGAACCAGTCACTGATGTTGAAATTGAATCTCGGGAATCACAGGCCCCGGATGCTGCAACACCACCAGAAGCAACAATGACATCTGTCTTGCAGGAAAACGAATTTCTAAAATCATAACTTGAAGCATATAAGTTGGAATTGGCCAGAGCCAAGGAAGAATATGAAAAGGAGCTCAATTCATACACCGCAAGCCATCTAGCAACCCTGGAAGAACAAACTACAGAAAGCATATGCAAGGAATACATGTGCTGCCAATGCGGAGATATTTATTATCGGGCAGGGTATAAGATCATTCAAGTTCCAGTACCAGGAGCAGCCCCCACTCCTTCCCCTTTTGAAGCCAAGAATGAACCTGCTGCAACACAAGAACCAGCAGGTTCCACTAAGCTCAAAACCCAACCTGCTTCCACACAAGAACCAGCAGGCCCTAGCAAAATTAAGACTGAACCTGCTGTAACACAAGAACCAGCAGGCCCTTCCAGAATCAAGAAAGAAATCCCTACTGTCAACAAGGTTGTGCAAACAGTGCCCATGGAGGAAGTCACACCTCCCAGTCAAGCCAATCTCTCCACTTCCAGGGAACAGTCCACTCAAACCCTGCCTAGTCCCACTACTTCAGATGTTGAAACACAAACTCGGCCATGGGATGAGCATGCAGAGATACAAAAGTGGAAGAAGGAGTATGCTGAGACACAAGCCCAACATCTGCAAGTACACAGGCAAACCTGGAGGAATCACACTTTCTCGAATTGGGAAGCATTGGACCTGACACGCCAGGAAGTTCGAGAAGTCAAGAAGAAGAACAGAGATTTAAAAGCTAGAATGGTCAAGATCTTTGATTTGATGCAGACACTAATGGCCACAAGGAAACCTTCTTGTAACTATTCTTTATTTCTCATAGAGAGACTCACATGGTTCCAAATTAAAGCAATTATAGAAGGAAAATCCCATGAAGTAATACAGCCAACAGATTTTGTCAAAACCTTTCTAGAAGCCTCCATCCGAGATCAGCACCTCTTATGTGAAGCATACTTCCATAATGAGGCTATTCCCGAAAACAGACTGCTCAATATAAATCCTCTTGTTGGAGATGTTCAACTCCGAGCTTTTACTTCTTTTCTTTACAATCAAATTTTTTGGCAGAGTGACTTTTCGGCTGCCAAGCACAATGAGGACAATAAACTCCTCTGGATTAGACCAGAACCAAAGAGGGCAGCCAGATTCATTTCAGAATATTATGAGGTCTTGAAACAACCAGGGGTAACTGAGCATGTTCAATAGCTACAGTCAGTAGTGCTCCAAGAATGTCAGCAAAGCATCAGTGCCATAGAGATTCCTGCACTCCAGGCCAACAACCTGTTCTGGCAGCAATCCACAGAAAAGAGACAATAGCACAACCCTTTTGGTCCGACCAATTTAGAAGCAGCAATTTCAAGGGTACCCAGTTACATCTAGTGTGTTAGACATTGTGATGAAAACTGGATAGGGTACAAATTTTACTTTCCCCTTCTCTGGCTGTCAATAGATACATATCAAGTCAATTATAAATTTCCTTAGAAGGCCAAGACAGCAGCATGGCAAAGACTGCAGCAGGTCAAGGGGTTCAAAACGCCCACAGACAGTACCGCCCGGAGCTACTGCTTGAGTAATTTCCACGATCAGAGCCGGTATCAAGACTCTGATTCAGAGTGAGTTGCCTGAGGACATGCAACACCTTGAGCTGGGGGGGATGTTAGGACCTCACAATGCACCCTTTTGCCCATACTTTTTTCCATTATTATACTTTTCATCACTTGTATTTAGACTCATAATATCATTTCATCTGATCATTCCAAGGTATACAACGTCCTTTCTCATTACTAGATGCTTAATCTGTTTTGCATAACATTTTACATCACTTTTGTACTTAACCATTGATTAGAAATGCATAAGTGCCCAAAACTGCAAATTTTCATTCAAGGCCTATTGCTGAAACACAGAACGGATGCTGAAACACGAAGATGCTACATAGTCTGAGGTCGCAGATGCTGAAACACGGAGCCATTACACAATCCGAGGTCACAAGATGCTGAAACACAGAGCTATTACACAGTCCATAGTTGCAGATGCTGAAACACAGAAGAAACCGCTAGAACCGACGATGCTGAAACACAGGGAAGCCGCCACAGTCAGCAGTCAACACAGTCAGAGCGCAATTCACATGGCTGAATCAGCATCAGCAACGATGAGAATAAGTTGTTACACCAGTCGTAACAACAATACCTCGTTTAGTTCCTGTAATAGCATTTGGTTGCGTGAGATTAGGACATCCTATGTTGATTTAGAAAGAATATCTAATTTAGGATAGGATCCAGATATGCATTGTAATGATTGTATCGAAGGGATTTCCTCTTTAAAAGCAGAGGAAATCACCATTCGGGATATCCAAGTTTTGATGTATTGAAGCAACTCCAGAGAAGCGGGACGTATTCTATTCTTTCAATTTGTAATGTGATATTTTGACAGATGAATATAAGACTACTTTGAGTATCCTTCTTTAGCCTTTCGTTTAGGGGAATCTTGTGAGAAGGGAGGGCCCACCTTCTTCACAAGATTCACCCATTAGTTAGAAGTGTGTTAGTATAATTTATGTTCATGCTTTGTTTGACTGTCGTTTGCTGAAACACTGTTTTTAATGGATTTTGCCTTGCTGAAACACTACTGACTATATCTTAAGTTTAATTGAATGGAATTTGTAATTCTTTTTATCAGTAATCTCGCGTGATGATTTTATGAGGCTAGCAGAGATTTGATTAAAGATTCCTGCTCAGACAGAAAGGGATTGAAATGTCATACCCTCTGTAGAATTCATTTTTACTGCAATTGTGCTAGCCAGAGGTCCAGATAAAAGGTTCCTGCTCAGACAGGAAGGAATCCAATTATCTCGACTTCTATAGATTTCTTTCCCTGTTGCAAGTGTGCTAGCCAGAGATATGGTTAAAGGGTTCCTGCTCAATCAGGAAGGAATCACAACACCTTGTCTTCTGTAGATTTCATTTACCTCTGCAAGTGTGTTAGCCAGAAACTGGGTTAGGGATCCTTGCTCAGAAAGGAAGGAATCAGACTGCCTTGTCATCTGTAGACCTCAAACCTCACAAGTGTGCTAAAACAGAAGTAAGGCTCAAGGCTCCTGCTTAGACAGAAAGGAACTAAGTGCTTTGTTTTCTGTTAGATAGAGTTAATTGTTTCCTGCATTACTGTTTTCATGAAAAAGTGTTAGTACTGAGTCTCTGTTTGAGAGTAAGGGTCCTGTCCTCTGATTGCAGAATAGTTGTTCTTTCCCATTGCAGTGTTATCTTAATGTAATCCAGGATTCTTAGATTGAACTTTAAAGAATTGCAATAGGGGAATTGCTTTCCTGTGATTTAATTCAGAGCTTCAGTTCATTCAAGCAAGTATAGATAGTATAAATTTCTTTACTACAACACTAAGTTGCTTTTGGGATTGATCATATACAGTGCATGGCTATCTTTGAAATAAAAGACTTCCCTGGGTTGATAATTTATGTTTCACTTGGTTGTTTAAAATTAATTAAGCAATTATAGTGACCAACAACTACTAGGAAATAATATGTTACAATGTAACATACACTGACATTGTAATATGTTATATAGTAATAAATGTTATGACATATTACACTGTAGTATGTTATGACATATTACATTGTAATATGATATGGAAAATCTTCATTAATATATCACAACAAATAGAAAAAAAACTATGCAACATAGATTGTATATTCACTCTAGTCATTCCCTCAACCTATAGAATATATACACTTGTGTAGATTTGGTTTTTCCTTGAAATTTATCTGATTAACATTTAATGTAATATGTTTGGCTTTTAAGTCAGTAACTGACTGAATTCTTGAAAATTGAAGAGGACTTAAAACTACTTTATTTGATAATCACATATTACTTTGTTGTGTCCTAGATTGTCGTTGTTTGTGAAACTTTGGACATGGAGAGATATGATGTTAGGTTTAATAATCAACAACAAATAAACTCAAAACTATATCAAGAAAGGGAGTTAGGGATTTTATAGTTAAGAAATGGACCTTAGCAGAAATATGGTTCCTTTATGTAACAATTAGGTATAAATCCCTTAGTGGAAATCCCTTAGTTTATAGTAAAATTGGGTCCCTTTATGTAACTTTAGGTGACCATAAAATATTTCAAGTTATGTATAGCATTTTCTATATTATCAAATAATATCACCTAAACTACTCCATTAACACCATTGTAGACATTACCATTTGGAATCATTAATTTTGTGACAATTAAGAGTCACTCAATTGCATCTTCTTCAAAATATATACGCCATTAAAACTCACATTACTATTTGTAGAAATAGACCTCATTAGCACCATAAATTTTGTGACAATTAAGAATCACTCAATTGCATCTTCTTCAAAATATATATCCCATTAAAACTCACATTACTATGTTTACAATAGTTTATGATGCACTTACAATTGAAATTATTGTCATGATTGCTCTCAATCAATGTGAATTTCCACCTTATATGACTATATTTTATCTAGATTTCTAACTCCAACTAAGCCTCACAAATATTACATTTGCTCCACCTCATCTTAATTTATATTAGGAATACGAACAACCCTCAAACCCATCCCATGTAACATGACAATAAAGGAATTAGTATAAAAATTCAATAACATTTAAACAATGCTAATGGTAAGTTTAAAGTAATGGCATATAATCCATGTTCATGTAAGACCTTCACCTCGTCGTGATTAAAACATGTTGATGTTATTAGTGGGTGTGTGAGGTTATGAATATTAAACTCTTTGTTTTGGGGATAATAATGCATTGCATTATATGTGGTCTTTGTGGATCCAACCATAGGGAACTTTTAAGGAATCTTATAGAAATGTTCTAATACATTTTTTTAGTGGATCCAACCATAGGGAAATTTTAATGAACCCCCTTGCTTGTTATTTTGAATTGATTTCCCTTGAGGAACCCAAATTATGATTTCAATGACTTCTATGTGTGGGTTTTATTGATTATTATGAAAAGATTGTGGTTTTATCTTTTGTCCCTTATCCCTTTATTCATCAGTCCATGCCTGAGCAGTTGGCCTGGAGCCGAATCAATGGTCATCACTTCGGTGTTTAAAGACCTATAGATTCAAGTGCCCTTCTTTTTTGTGCATGGATGATGAGTGAAGGATAAGAATTTTCCCTGCTATCTATTCCTTACTTATCTTTGAATTGATTGATTCATGGTTGAATGTTTAGTCTTTGTGCCTTCTTATGAACAAGTACCTTTGCGGATTGATTGATTAAAACTTTGATTTCTCTCTGCATTTTTAATTTCTTGAACTTGGGTAGATGTCTGCATTTTTATTGATAAATTCTTCATTGTGGATAGATATTGAGGAGATATTTCAACACGAGATTCTCCAAACATTCCTCACAAATGATCTAGTCTATCCCAAGAAGGAAAAACAAGAACTCCTTCTTCGACTGAGACTCCGAGTGACCAACAACAATCTTGTCGAAAGAGATATTCAAACGAGTCTGTGAATAGATCAACTGCAAAACCTTCTCAAGCAAGTGGTATGGATGCAACCTTCTTATATATGTTGCGCATTGATACTCCTACACTTGAGAATGTAGGGAATATCTCAAGACAAGAGAATATTCTTGGTAATTTTCTTTGATTTTGTTTCTTTTTGTTGTATTTTTGTGTATTTAAATTCATGTGAAGTTAAATGTTGTAATTAATTTCAAATGTGTGTGTATACAAGAAGTTTAGAGCAAGGGATGACAATGAAAGAGATAGTGGTTTTCATGAAGATTCAAATGTCGATGCAAAGGGTGAAGGTGGGTTTAGGAGGACGCATTATCAAGAAACAAAAGATTACATGCCTATGTCCACATATCCTTCGAATGTTGGTGATGAAATTCCCTGGGAAGGGATTACTAGAGAAATGATGCTTGAGTGATGCTCAGGTGTTAAAAGGAGGTTGGAAAATGATTTGGTGGTCTTGGAACTCCCTCACGAGAGTAAACAAAGCTTGCAAATTGTTTTGCATTCATTAGAAAACTTTATGGATGCATATCAGAAGATGGGGCCAACCACTGACAGTTTTGTTGATCTAATAAGGTGACACAATTCAGAGATGATGGGCCCTGATAAATGGGAGGCAGTAAAAAATAGAGTTTCAAAAGAAGACTTCATTTCTATGTTCAATTTCAAAGAGGGACCAAAGAGAAAGATGTTGAAGGTGCAATATTTTAAGCACCTTGGCATTGCAGGACATCTGTATAACAAATTTTTGGCGGCATATGGGAAATTGTTGTGGAACGATGAGGTTCCACACTATTTTCCAAGACAATTTTTTGAAGAGTTTTTCTTGCACATGCACCCTGATTATACTAGTCTACTGTCCAAATATTATGGGATTGGTAAATGACGTACATATGATCGCAAAGGGGCATATCGAAGTGCTACATTGTCAAGGCCTCCACAACCTTTAGTACCTCGCCCAATAGGGGCATTTGCTTCACTTTCAGAGTTCGAGGCTACATCATAGGTTGGCAAAGAGGCCAGGAATGCAATCAAGGAAAATTTGGAAGCGATTTTTTATGGTGTTGATGTTGGCATGAACCTTCAGCGAGCGAAATCCAATTTGCGGGACACATTTGTTTATAAAACAGAGGTGGAGTTAGATACAATGTTAGTAGAAGATGTTTTGGAGTATGAAAAATTTTGCTGGGATGGTTGGAAGAAGTTCATTTAGAATGATGACCCAAACCACAGATTGGTATGTGTTCTAGTTAGGAATTTTTTGATGCATTTTATGATAGTTTACTTCTAGTTCTAGATTTAGATATCATTGTATCTAAATTGAGTTGTTATTGCCATTAGTTGCAGTTTGGAGATATGTTAAATGAATCTCCAGTAAGTCGGGGACTTGATTTGACAAATTTAAATTTAGATGGGTTGAATCAGGTATGTGTTTTCTAATAGTTTTTCAATCTCCACTCTTTTGAATAAGAGATCAACAACATTTATAATTTTGTATAATTGTGAACACATTGAATCCTAGATTTAGTTCATAGTTGTGTGTTCACAGATCCCTATTCCATCTCCTACTACTTGGGCAGGCTTCTCTCAATTCTCATTGGGAGAGTTTTAAGAGGGTGGGAGTTCACATGTATCATTTAATGTCTTAAAATCATTTAAATTTAATGTGTTATAATTATTTAAATTTATTTTTTCAAGTTTTCAAATTTGAAATGTGTTATATAGACTAATGTGGAGGAGTACCTGAGAGTGTGCTTCAGAGGGAGTCTGGGATTGAGGAGGAAGCAGAGGAAGCACCCATATTTGGGAAGGATGTGTTCATTCAGGATGATTTATAAATGTATGTTTTTGACTTTTATCAAATTTTTGTTTTCTCAAATTTTTAGTTTAGCCTTTCCTATTCAACGCCTTGATCAATTATTTTGAAATATATAGAACCCCTAGATAAGTTTATCGTTGTATTAAATGGTGTACATTTAAACTTATTTAAGGTTAGATCATGATGAAGATCTAATTTTGAACTTGAACATTTGAATATTTGAGAACAAACTCTATCTTACATCAAAAAAGAGAAAGTTTTTAAATTTTCTTCAATTGCATTCCTTGCTTTCTTGTCCAATAATGTCGTAGTATGGGCATTTTTGTTTTCTATATACAAGGAAGTGAATTCCTTCTTGCCATGGCATTGTAAAACTCTTAACTAAATTGGGTACTAATCACAAAAACCAACATTCAATTAGATTTACAAATAAGCTCACACATATTGTATATGTGAGCTAGCTCACACATAATTTCAATGAGCATTTCATTATACCTAATTTGAATACATCCCATTTAAATGGTTTTTGAAGAATGACTTAATATACATGTGCAGATTTGTGTTTTCTTCATGTACATGCAAATTATATGAGAACATCTATTCCACCACAGAAAGAGGAGATAATTATTTTCCGGAAAAATGGTTTTTAAAATGTAGATTTGTGAATCTTTTTAGATAATAAGTAGTTTTTTGGAAGAATGGATTAATATGGAGATTTATCAGTCCTTTAGTTTGAAAGGGCATCATGGAATTTGATTATATGACCACTAAAGAAGAGAGAAGTATTTAACTATTGAGGAGATTAACATTTTATTGCTGTGTAAATATGATTAAATAACATCAGTTGCGATGAAAATTTCTGAAGGATTTGGGACCTTATCCACAAGGAGAATTGTTAAGAACCAAATATCAATGTAGCATAGAAAAACCTCAGAATAAGTACTCAATGCCTTGAAAAAGAGAGAATTTCATATAATAAGCCTCTTCGAGGGGGAAACCTACTTTTACCCCACATAAATGTTCAAGTACAAGATGATTCCAAATGAAAATGTCTCCTTGGTATATATAGGAGACTAGGAGGTATAATTACAACTAATGGCCTAAAACCGACATAAATAGAATAACATTACTAATGTAATATGCCCCAATTAAGGGGTAATGAGCCAATATTTAGGGATTAATATGCCCCTCCCCTTGAGACAAGTGTTGTCCGCAAATCTTCAGTAGCTCTAGATGCTTCTGTATAAAAGACTCATCTTCCCAAGTGGAATCTTTAGCCGGTAGTTTCCTCCATTTAATGAGATACTCTGAAATGGATCTATTCCTCAGCTGGAAAATTCTTGTGTTAGTGATGGCTTCAATATCCAATATGATTTTTCCTTCCTCGTCAAGTTCTGGCAATATAGTTTGAACTGAGATCTTGTCACCTATAGCCTTCTTTAAGCATGAAACATGGAAAACTGGGTGTACACGTGAAGATGTAGGCAACTCCAATTTGTATGCCATAGTACTAATCTTTTGCAACACCTTATAAGGGCCATAGTACTTTGGTGATAATTTATTATCCTTCTTGGCTTGCATGAGGGACATCAATTTGTATGGTTGTAGTCTTAAAAACACCCAATCCCCTACTTCAAAACTTATTTCACTACGATGTTGATCTGCTTATTGTTTCATGCGATTTTGTGCCATGGTTAGGTTGTCTTTTAAGATTTGGAGAACTTGTTGTTGATGATCGATGTGATCTTCCACTGTTTGAACCTTAGATTTTTATTTTAAAGAAGAAGTGATGGAAGGAGGGTGGTATCCATAGAGTACCATAAATGGTGTCATTTTTGTTGCAGTATGAAAGGAAGTGTTATACCACCATTCTGCCAAGGGTAACCATTTGAACCATTGTGTTTGTTTATCAGAGACAAAGAAACAAAGGTAGCCTTCCAGACATTTGTTCACTATCTTGGTTTGTTAATCAGATTGAGGATGATAGGATGAGCTATGAGCCAATTGAGTTTCCAAACAAGAAAATAATTATGTCCAAAAATGTCCAATGAAAATGGGATCTCTGTCACTTACAACAATCTTTGGGATGCCATGTAGCTTTTGAACTGTCTCCATGAATGCAATGGCAACTGTACTGGCTTTGAAGGGATGAGAGAATGCACAAAAGTGTGCGTACTTGGTTAGTCTATAAACAATCACCATGATGACACTCTTTCCTTCAGACTTTGGTAACCCTGTGATGAAATCCATGAAAGCCTCCTTCCAACGCTGACTTGGGATGGCTAATGGTTGTAAAAGACCTAGGGTCTTAATTGTTTTCACCTTATTCTATTGGAAAACCAAACATTCTGCCACAAACCTTTGAACATCAGTTTTAAGGCCATCCCAAAAAACATCCTTCTTGAACCTATGGTAGGTTTTTAAAAATATTGAATGCCCTCCTACTGGAGAGGTGTGCAATTCCAATAGTACATTTTGTTTGATTTTGGAGTTCTTACATAAATATAAGCGATATTTGTACCATGGTGAATCATTTTTCCATGTAAATGTATCTAATGCACTGGAATCCTGCTGCAGCCTTTGAATGAGAGTACATCTGCCACAACATTTTTCTTCCCTTTTTTATAGACGATTTCAAAATCATAACCCAATATCTTAGTTATCCTTTTTTGTTCTTCTTCTGAAGATGGTCTTTGTTCCAAGAAGTATTCAATACTATCATGATCTGTTTTGACCTTGAAATTTCTACCTATTAGCTAAGGACGCCATTTCTTCAATGAATGTAGTATTGCTATCATTTCTTTCTCATAAATGGGTTTGTGTAAGTCCTTTCCCTTGAGTGGTTGACTTTCAAATCCAGGGGCCTTCCTTATTGCATTAGTATAACACCAACTCCATTTCCCGAGGCATCACATTACACAATAAAGGTTTTTGTGAAGTATGGAGTGGTCAAGACAGGAGCTTTGCACATTACCTCTTTAAGTTGTTCAAAATCTTTAGTTGCCTCTAGAGTCCATGAAAATGCATCCTTCTTAGTTATTTCCATTAAAGGTGTTGATATTCTTCCATAGTGTCGAACAAACTTGTGGTAGTAACCTGTCAAACCCAAAAATCCTCTACGATTCTTCAATGTTTTGGGAATCGGCCAGTCCATCATGGACTTAATATTGTTAGGGTACTCTACCTTGACACCTTCATGAGATACAATATGACCCAAATACTCTACCTCCTTCACTCCAAAGAAACATTTGGATGGTTTGACATATAGTTGTTGCTCCTTTAGTAGTTGTAGCACCTTGTCAACATGTCGCACATGATCCTCCCAAGACTTGATATAGATTGGTATATCATCAAAAAATACTAACACAAACTTTCAAAGGAAGGGCTTGGAAATGGAATTCATCAACCATTGGAATGTGGAAGGTGCATTTATAAGGCCAAAAGGCATGACCAAAAAATCATAATGGCCTTCATGAGTTCGGAATGTTGTTTTTGGGATATCTTATTCCTACATTCTAATATGATGATACCTTGAATGAAGATCCAACTTTGTGAAATATATTGCTCCATGTAGTTCATCTAACAATTCATCAATGACAGGAATGGGAAACTTATCTTTAATAGTGATCTTGTTGAGCTCTCTATAATTTGGACACATACACTATGATCCATCTTTCTTGAATACCATTACCACTGGTGCAGAGTAAGAACTTTGGCTAGGTCTAATGATGCCAGCCTCTA
>ML779072.1:190999-214821 GCA_009831015.1 Picea engelmannii | reverse complement strand
ATACCATTACCACTGGTGCAGAGTAAGAACTTTGGCTAGGTCTAATGATGCCAGCCTCTAACATTTCTTCAACCATGCACTCAATTTCACTCTTCTGGGCATAAGGGTATCTGTATGGCCTAATGTTAGGAGGAACACTCCCAATAATTAGGTGAATATCATGATCATGATTTCGAGTGTGTGGAAGACCTTTGGGAATATCTTCAAATACTTTGGAATGCTTATCAATGATCCCTTGGAGATCTTGAAGAATGGATGGCTTAGATGTTTGAACATCTAGTGAGCATGGTTGTGCAATAATGCATTGATGCCCCTTTTTCAATAATTTTGTCATTTCATTAGAGCTTATCACCTTACCGGGTTTCCCTGTGATATCTCTTAACTCAATTTCTTTTCCTTCCAATGAAAATTTCATGAAAAGTTCTTGAAAATTAAAAACCATTGTTCTTAATGATTGTAACCATTGGATTCCTAGTACAACATCAACACCACTCATCGGTATAGAAATCATTGGACTATTCATTACATATTCCCCCATAGTAAGATTGATCTTATTGCATTTTCCTAAGCAATTGATAGTTCCTCCATTTGCAATCATTATTTGAAACATTGGCGCTGGATATACAAAGCAATTGAGAGCTTTGGCTACTTTATAGTGAATAAAATTATGAGTACTGCCAGAATGAATTAGGACTATTACCTTTTTCTTTTTGATGTATCCTTCGATATTGAGGGTTTGAGGAGTGCTAATTCCATCCAATGCATTACACGATATCGTGGGAGTCAACTCTTTAGATGAAATTGCTTTTACGTTTTCTTCTTGAGATGGTTCTTGTACTTGTTCTTCTTCCTCTTCACAATCTATGTAGAATAATTTCTTCTCACCACACTTATGTCCCTTACTGTACTTGTTGTCACAATTAAAGAATAAACCTTTTTCTTTTCTTTCCTCTAATTGTTGAGGTGTTTTAGAGGAAGGAGCATTATTCTCTCTATAGATGTTAGGATTGGTCGTTCTACTAGCCATAGCCATATTTTTACTTTCAACATTTTTTGCTGCCCTAATTGCATTCTCCAATGATTTGAGTTCCCAAAGGCAAACCTCATGTTGAATGTTATCCTTTAAAGTTCCTATAAATACATCAATCAAGTGCTCATCTGGAATATCGGTTACATTTATATTCAGTATTTGGAAGTTCTCAATGTGCTCTCTAATTGAACCCTTTTGCTTGAGATTTATCAATTGGCTAAAGAAGGTATTGCTCATTGTATCCTCATAGTGTGCTATCATTTCTTCCGTGAAAATTGTCCAAGTGACGAGTGATTTGTGAGAACAAATCCATCGATACCATACAAATTGATTAGGTTCTAAATATAAATAATCAATTCATACCTTTTGTGTATGTGGAACATTATGTAGATCAAAGAATTGCTCCATATGAAGTATCCATGTGATTGGGTCCTTGTCATCAAACTTCTTCATATCGATCTTAGGAACGTGGTTGGTCTTCAACCCAAAGTTGGAGTTTTTCCATTCTTGATTCACCTTCCTTGTGTCCTCATCATGAATTTCATGGGATACATTTTCACTTTCAGGTGTCCTCTCTATTAGAAATTTTTTCAATCCCTCCATGATCTCCCCTTTTAAAGCATCCATTTTCTTAGTATTTATTGCCTCAAACTTAGCCTTTGTTGAATCCATCATCTCTTGTAGTTCATATTTTGTTACTATCTTCTTTTTTAAATCATTTATGTCCCTACACATTTCTTCACCTTCATCAAGAGTCCAAATAGGATTGTCTGGAGGATTATTTGGTGTATAAGTTCCCTTTCTTAGTGGCATGTTGACCAAGTATCACTTTAAACCTTGATTTTGAGGTGGTTCTGCTAGACAATATTCATTTTATTGTATCTCCAAAATTTTTGCCCTTCTGAGTATGAACTTTTATTTTTTGTAGGTCTCTGATATTTCTTCTCTTCAATGCCACATGTTTGATAAAAATTATATGTTCCAAGTGTAGTTTACGGTAACTTCCCCAAAACTTGTTGATTGTTTTCCTTTCTAGGAGGTCTCACTTGTATAGTGTGCCCCGCACAAAATAATTGACATAAAATCATGAAACATGTACCAAAACTACTAAGGGCTATCCACTATCCAATGAAATTAGTCTCACTCAATTTGGATACTCTAGGAATAATTTATGAGTGTTTTACCAGGAACACATGCTTGAGACTAGTCAATAGGACTAGTTCGATACCCTATCTTCCACAGGGTGTAACTACAAATTTAAGATGAAACAAAATGTGAATTTTCTACCACATATACCTTGCTAATTTATGTGATTATCCTCTAGAGTTTAGGGTCTGAAACATTATAGAAAAAAATTTATAGCGAAAATTCTACAATAACTCAATTCAGGATGATTCTAGAACCCTATCTAACAAAGGCTGTATCTTTGAAAGTATAAGGCCTCAGGAGCTGAAATATTAACCCAACATACCTTGATCCATATATTAAATATCATCCAAGACATTCCTTTTGAATTGTTGTAGAAAACAAGTTATAGCGAAAATGCCAAGGTGTCTCAGATGTAGCAGCAAAACCCCAAGACCTTGAGCTCTGATACCATATGTTAAGAACCAAATATCAATATAGCATATAAAAACCTCAGAATAAGTACTGAACACCTTGAAAAAGAGTTAATTTTAGATAATAATCCTCTTTGAGGGGGCAACCTCCTTTTACCCCACATAAATATTCAAGTACAAGATGATTCCAAATGAAAATGTCTCCTTGGTATATATAGGAGACTAGGAGGTATAATTACAACTAATGGCCTAAAGACAACATAAATAGAATAACATTAGTAATGTAATATGCCCCAATTAAAGGGTAATGAACCAATATTTAGGGCTTAACAAGAATTTCACCGGAAGGATTTGAGACTTTATCCACAAGAAGATAAGTATTTCATTAGAAGAATGACTTAATATGGATATTTGTGAATTTTCTTCATACACAGTGCTATATTTATTTTCAGATTATTATCTAAATCTAACTCACAATTTGTTTTATCAAGAACACAATAACATCACCTGGGATGAGAATTTCACTTGAAGGATTTGAGACCTTATCTACAAGGAGAATTTCACCTGAAGGATTTGGGACTTTATCCACAAGGAGATAAGTATTTCATTGGAAGAATAAATTAATATGGATATTTGTGAACTTTCTTCACACACAGTTCTATATTTATTTTCATATTATTATCTAACTCTAACTCACAATTTTTTTTTACCAAAAACAATTTTTTTCTCTTTAATTTTTTTTTAAGATTTTAGATAAGATTTACAAATTGTTTAAATCATGTACTCTTAATTGGAGAATAATTATCTTAAATCTGTTTAACTGTGTTTGTGTATGTTATTATTTCGTATTGTTTATCTAATATTTAATTATAGTATATATGCTAATATGTGTTATTTTTTTATTATTATTGTCTTCTATTGTTACAGATGTCTAAATTATATTTGGTGGAAAATATGTTTACAATATATTTCGTGGGAAAGAGTATGTTGGAGGATGAGACTTAACTCTTTTGGTATGTATGTCAATTTTGTTTTAATCACAATTTTTGAATTCTGTATTATTTTGCATGTTTGAATTGTAAATTTTTAATTTTTGAATTTTGTTTTTTTTTGCAGGTTTGAATTGCAGGTATGAAGTGATCTATCTTAAAACGATCGCTTAGAGTCCAGAATTGTGGAGTTAAATGTCTTAGTTTTGTTATCATCCTAAAATAGATGTGAAACTTATGTATTTTACAATGTAACTATTTAGACTTTGATTATATATATATATATATATATATATATATATATATATATATATATATATAATTTTAGAATTCAAAATAGAAATTTATTGTTTCATATTTGATTTCTCAAAGTTGATGGAAAAAAATGGCAAAGTTAATTAGTAATGAACTAATGTTTTGTATATTCTCATTTTTACAATGCATTAAATTAAGCATCAAACTCTTAAATACTTTTCTGCTATGTATTAGTTTAAATGTTTCATTTTATGTTCACTGTAGACTATCAAAAATATGATTCTATTGACATATCATCAAATAATTTGGGTAGAATAATTTTAGTAGATTAATTTTATATTAAAATATTTATTTTGTTTTCTAGTTACTGATGACCCTGTTGGTTACATAGATGCACTTAACCAATAAAAAAAACTAAAGGAAAGATAGGCATATGAGATCTGCTAAATAAATTGGTTACATAGATGCACTTAACTAATGAAAAAAACTAAAGGAAAGATAGGCATATGAGATCATAGATGCACTTAACTAATAAAAAAACTAAATGACAATCTAAATGAAATATAGGCATATGAGATCTGTTAAATAAATTGGTTACATAGATGCACTTAACTAATAAAAAAAACTAAAGGAAAGACAAGCATATGAGATCTATTAAATAAATTGGTTACGTAGATGCACTTAACTAATAAAAAAAACTAAAGGAAAGATAGGCATATAAGATCATACATCTACACTTAACTAATAAAAAAACTAAAGGAAAAACTAAATGAAAGATAGGCATATGAGACCTATTAAATAAATTGGTTACATAGATGCACTTAACTAATATAAAAAACTAAAGGAAAGATATGCATATAAGATCTGTTAAATAAATTGGTTACATAAATGCACACTTAACTAATAAAAAAAACTAAAGGAAAGATAGACATATGAGATGTTAAATAAATTGGTTACATAGATGTACTTAACTAATAAAAAAAATTAAAGGAAAGATAGGCATATGAGATCTGCTAAATAAACGAAAAGAAAAAATTAAAGTGAAATAATACAAGAATGTGAATTGTTATTTATCTATTTAAGAACATGCAAAGTCAATAATACAAGAATGTGTTGTTAAAGTGAATAATGTATTTAAGAATATCCAAACTCAATAGATAGACAATAGAAAATTAAACTGCCAAACACACACGATTGTATCATTGCATATCTATTTAAAAATATATGATAGTAGACAACATGCTAAACCATGAAAAACTTATTTGAGAATATATGGTAGTATAAAACACTTTAAACATGCAAAGCCTATGCTGGTATATTGAACTGCACTAAAAGGAAAAAAATTTCATGATCTACCAATTTATTTTCAGAAAACTTGTGTTTGATTTTGGAAGAAGGTAACCAATGTGGAATCCAAAGGAGGAGGTATGCATTCAAGTATTGTGTTTTAGACATGCCAAGGAACAACACATACCCATTGTACAACTCATATAACATGTATGAAAGGGAATTACATTAGGAAAACGATTTGAAGGCTATGATTTAGTACTATTCACATAAACCCATGCATTTTTGTAAGGGTATTCACTTGACTTTAGGCAAGGTTGTATTAATTTCCTTAACTTTGTTAGAGAAGAGATCTACTAATTACAATTTAATTCACTTGACTTTATGCAAGGTTGTATTAATTTCCTTAACTTTGTTAGAGAAGAGATCTATTAATTACAATTTAATTCACTTGACTTTAAGTAAGGTTGTATTAATTTCCTAATCTTTATTAGAGAAGAGATCTATTAATTACAATTTTATTCTAATGATTAACACTTCTAAATAAGTTTACATGAAAATCAACTTAATTGTTAAAATGAAGATTCTAAATAATTTCAAATTTTAAATGTAAATCAACTTAATAATTAGAATTTGGATATATTGGTATATATATAATATTATTAGTAAAGTGTTATTACAACAAGTGGAAGAGATGTTTAAATTGTTTTTAGTTGTTAGAATATTAATCTAAAAAATGAAAAAAAAAAAAAAAAAATTACTCAAAGAAGTCAATGCTCTCAAATCTAGGATAGAAGAGATGTCCAACTCTTCTTTGATTGGTGCAATAGTAATAAAAATAAAATTCTCAAGATAGAAGAAATATCCAAATTAATTATATAGGTAATATGTATACAATAAAATCTTGATATAGAAGAGATGTTCAACTCTTTTTTGGTTTGTGTGATAATGATAAAATAAAATGCTCAAAATGATGCGACAATAAAATAAAACCTTAAAATGGAAGAGATGATCAACTCTTATTTAATTTTATCATGTAGTCATTAAAAAAATGTTAAAGATAGAAGAGATATTCACCTCAAAGTTCATATACCCTTAATAAAATAAAATATCAAAATGAAAGAGATGTTTTTAACTTTTCTTTAATTTTGAGAACAATAATTAAAAAAAAAAATATTCAAAATAAAAATATGGTCAATTAAATTTTGATTTATATATGCTCGTAAAATAAAATAAAAATCGGAATGAGTTAAAATTTTAAAGAAGATATTATTACAATAGAAAATATAAAATATGTTTAACTTTTTTTAAAATTAATGCAACATTATTAAAATAAAATGGAAAAAATACTATTGAAAAAAGTAAGTGTTCAATGGAAATGGTGTTTAACAATTTTTTAGTTTAAAATAAAATGCTCACAATACAAGAGGTATACAACTCAATTTTGATTGGTGTAATGGTTGAAAAACACAAATAAAATATGGTTGAACCATATTTTATTTGTGTTTTTTAAGAATGATTAGGAGTTTTTTATACATACCCTTTTTATAAATATCCTATTTGGAAATATGGTTGAAAATAGTCAAAACAAGTCATCAAATTATGGAATGTACTTTCAATGAAAAATAAAAAATTATGGAATGTACATGCGTCACTTGTTTAAAAACATCGTAATGGTATTCCATCTTCAATTATTCATTCATGATCGACTTTGAACATTTTCCATTTTCTAAATTATTATTTTTTTTTATTGGACTTCTATTAATTGTATGTGCGATGCACATACCAAATGACTATATTGACAACTTGTGACATTTGACTGGTAGTCTTGAAAGTAAACATGAGTATCAGTTTGATGAGTTTCTTGAAAAAAAATCCTTTCAATACAATGGATCATTTTTCATATATACAATCGTTATCATCAAAATCTTCTAATAGCCTCATCTTTTGTTTTGTGCATTACATCAAATAATATTTCATGTTTTCAGTATTTTCTATAGGTGCAACCATGGAAAAAACATCTTCTGCAAATAATTGGATATATTGGAAAAATAATAGTTCATGTTATATTATCACACAAGTACATCTACAAGTTATTTGAAAAAATTTAAACATAAAATTTGTTTTCTCTAACAAGATCAAAAACTCTATTGCCATCAACTGACACTATAGTTTCATTTGATTTTGTCTCCTCTGGTATTGCAAATGAAATTTTCCTTTTTACATTAAGTTCGGTATGTCTGCAAGCTTTAACATATCCTGCATTTTTGTTTTCACAGATATCTATGGATTTTGTGTCCTCTATGCAAATTGAACAAAAACAAGACTCATTTCTTCTATCAAATGCAAACACATTTTGAAAATGTTTTTTTTAACTGAATGTATTTTTCGTGTCCCAGGTGTTGTAATGGCATCATATGAGATTGATCTATTTACATCTTGGATTCCAACGTACCAAAAAAAACCTGCACAAGACAAGAACTTGTTAACTTGAAATCTCTCAAGAAAATGATTGAAGTTTGAATATAAATTTGAACAGGTTCAAATAAAAATATCCTATGTACATGTGTAACATTTATATATAGACATACCTGCACACATCCCTTGATCGATTATATTCATGGATTAGCGCCATTTTGCACCATTCAACAACTTGTTCAGTGGATTCAAATCGATTGGCATGAGGGTTCATCTGATACCTTCGAAGTGCTCATTTTACACATGACCCTGCATCGTCGTGCTCTCATTTTCCATGACCAGTCTCAAAAAAATTCCAACAGTGTGGAATGTTTAATTTTTTATGAATACAACATAACCAATAGATGATCGTGAAGATTTGAACTGACCCGCACACCCATCTGACCATATCCAATGTCGATTGAATCTGATTTTGCGTTCTTTCAATGAATCATAAAATTTATCAAAACAATGTTGTACATAATGTGTGTCGTGTGCTCGATCATCATTTATATAAAAGTGATATTCTTCAATAACATGTCGATTGTCGTTGGTGCTTTCTATGTTATCAATACTATGTTGAGCATGTCTATATAAAATGTGGACAAATATCGTGACTTAATCAGAATGATAATATTCTCTCTGTATTTTTTTGTGTGCAATAAATGTGTAATTCTTTGCAAAATAAGCTACAGACAAAATTGTCCCTAGTGGAAACACTTCACAGGATTGTTTGAATTGTATATCTTGCCATCGAGCTCTATGTGAATTCTTGGTGTATTTATAGATTTCTTCCTCAAACTTCTTCAAAAAATCTATCACACATAATTTATCTACCTTCAAATCAATCCTTTTGGAAATAACATTTGAAGAATGCGGAGCCGTGTTGTTGATATATTCATTTCTCTTCCAATTGACTCTTATATTAGAAAATGATTGATCATTCATATCAATATGATACTTTGAATGAAACAAACTTAGATTTCCACAATGATCACATTTATTTCCACCAACACATTTTTTTTTTGTAAAATAAATCATCATCTTCTCTTTCACATAGAATTTTAGATATAAAAACATGGAATGTGGAAGGAGGAGGTGAACATGGCCATAAAGTTTTACCAAAATAAAAAAAAAAGGGTTGTAATACAACTCAAATTCCACATGATAATGACAACAATAAGTGTCACGAACAGTGATGGGTCTAACAAACCGTGGTTTTTGTTGCACAAATGTTTTGATGAAAATTTTAACTTCTTTGTGCTCTTCCTTGAACTTATTGAACAACTCTATTTGTGTCATTGGCAATATATGTTTTTGCTGGAATATTTGTTGTTGCCATTGATGTCAACCCTAGTCATGGGTTTTGGACCACAAGATTGATGAAGGTATTTGGACATGAAGGAAAATGCACATGCATATACAACACCCATGGATCGATAGTATACATCATGTTGTTTCCAGTGGTATGTGGCACGTCGTGTGGATCCTCATGGTTGAGGAGAAATGAATTTTTGAAGATGACAAAGTGAATTGAAGAAGGAAGTACATGTAGGCCCTGAAGATAATTAAAGAAAAGAATTACAAAATAAGAAAGTGTTAGGTCGGCCCTAATGTTAAAAGGAAGTGACATAAATGGTATAAATATATATTATTATACATTCATTTGATACAGGTTGAATTTCAAAGGAAATCAAAAGTAAAGAAGGTCGGATTTCAAGGGAGGATTAAGTCTTTTGGTGATGTGTTCTAAGGTATGTTATTTTCAGGTCATCTTAGCATTTTTGCTATAACATTTTTTCTAGAATGATTCATATGGTGACATTTCTATGGTATTGAGAATACATATCAAGGTACCTCTAATAAAAATTTCATCTCTTGATTCGCTATAACTATGGAGATACACTATGTGGAATATAGGGTTTGTGACGAGTCCTGAAGCTAGTCAATAAACAGGTGTTCCGGGTAAAACAGTCATAACTTCTTCATATAAAATCCAAATGAAGTGGGACCACTTCCATTGGAAATAGTACAAATTTTAGTTTCTTTTGTGTGAGTTTCAAAATTAGATGTTAAATATTGAGCACGGGGCATGTTGTACAAGTTGGGTCTTCTGAATAGACCAAAATTGAATAAAGTCTACCATTCTTTCTATAACCTCCTTTTGGGGAGGATTCAAGGAGTGAAAAATGGAGGAGTTTCAGAGAATACATTGATTAATATTATCTATAGGATCAAAATACTCCAAGAATTGAAGAATTGAAGAAATTGAAGAAGTCTCAGGAAGCAATATCAGGTTCTATGTAATGATTGGTTGATGGTGATGACTTAATGTAAAGTTTTATTATCTCTCATATATTCTTGGGTGGAATGAAGGGGAAATGATGGAAATTTCAACTCTCTCTTGATATTGAATGATTGTATATTCCTCTTGGAGTTTTATCCCTGCCTTTACATTTGGAAGTTGTAACTAACTTTGGAATTCATTACTTCCCTTGAACAATAAACTATTGATTATTTCTCATATATTGTGCATGGTGTATTATGGTGTATAGGTGTAACTCTTATACTATTGTTCATTTCTCATTGGATATAGTTGAATGGTTTAAGTATAAGTTGAAAAAGGTTTTAAATTGTACTTGATACTGATTCACCCCCCTCTCAATATCAACAATTGGAATCAGAGCGGGTTACCTTCAGTACAATTTAACCACTGGAAGGAAGATCCTATGCAGAAATGGAAGACAACATTCCAAATGGGATTCCACCATTTGATGGAAGAAATTTTGAATACTGAAAAAATAGAATGGAAACTTACTTGAAATCTCTTGGGGAAGATGTTTGGTTCTCAGTTGCTTCAGGATACAATGCTTTGACGAAACCAAAGACTGCAACTCAGAAGGAAGCAAAAAGGAACAACAAACTGGCAATAGATACCATCCTGGATGGATTGACAGATTCAATGAAATCCAAGGTGGGATCATGTGTATCAACAAAAGAGCTTTGGGACAAGCTACAAGACCTTTATGCAAGGGAAGAATCAGAAGAAGAAGAAGAAGTTGAAGAAGATTACAACATCTCAGATTTCAAAGAAGAAAATAGAGGTCAGTTCTTTTGCTTTAATTGTAAAGGAGTAGGACATGTTGAATTTGAATGTCCTCATCCAAGGATTGAAAGAGATGACAATGAAGAAGAAGAAAATCATGAAGTATAAATGATTCAACAAGAATATGAGAATCTTAAAAAATTGAAGCATGTTGAGATTGAAAATAACAAGCTCAAAGACACGCGTAGAAAACTAAGAAGTGAATTTGGTAGTTATGAAAATACAATTGTAAGCTTAAAGAAACAATTAAAAGACTTTCAGAAACTAAGAGAAGAAACCATTTCCTTGAAAACTCTACTCGAAGAAGCAAGAAGAATAGCAAAAGTAAAGAAGGTCCAAATGGTAAAGAAAGAAGAAGATTGTGAGAAACTTGAACAAGAAGTTGTCTCATTGAGGAAGAGCTTAAGAAACTCTCAAGTGGAAAAATAATTAACACATCTTGGATGCATGGGTGAAACTTCATACAAAGGAGATGCAAATACCAACAAGAAGGTTGAAGAAAGAGCTACATAGAAAGTTGATGAGAAGTGGACCACGATACCAGAAAGAAGGAATGATTACAAAAGAGATGAATATCCAAGAAGACCTCCTACCTTTAGGAATCAAAGAAGCTTCAATCAGTATGAAGGAAACTACAGAAGAGTAGATCATGAACCCATATGGACAACATCACAAAGAAGGTCACTTACTCCCAAGTATCAAAATTTCTTTCTTGCTCATTGTTATACTTGCAAAAATTTTGGACATAAGGCAATTAATTGCAGAATAAATGAAAGGAACAAATACGCAAGAAACATGAATGGTGTAAACAAAAGATATGGAAATAATCGTGGATTTGTCAATAGAAGTTATAATTCATTTTACCCATTGATGGAAAAAAATATTGTATGCTACACATGCAATTATCTTGGTCAAAAAGCACGAGATTGCGGATATATGAATGAAGATGTCCCTATGCCAACCACAGTATGGAGAAGGAAAGAGATTCCAAACAATGAAGATTTTCAAATAGCATTAACCGCTGAAGAATGTAAAGAAGAAGATGAATGGTACATAGACAATGGATGTTCTTCACACATGACTAGGGATCAAGACAAATTCATCATCTTGAAGAGAAAGGGTGGCAATGTTGCATTTGGAGATGAATCATCTGCCAAAATAATTGGAGAAGGTGTAGTAGAGCTTGGAAGAAAAAGAGTAAAAGAAAAGAATGTTCCATTGGTTGAAGACTTGAATCATAATCTACTAAGTGTTAGTAAAATGTGTGATCAAGGATACACTCTTATGTTTGATTCTCGAAAATGTAAAATTAGAGAAAATAACTCAGAAAGATTGGTTACAAGTGCAACAAGAAGACTGAACAACATATACATCCTAGACATGAAGAAGAGAGAGAAGACAGAAGCCACACAAAAGGATTCTAAGGAAGAAAAAGTCCCAATGACCAAAAATAAGGATGAAGTATTATTGAGCGCCACGTGTCCAGGGGGAGCAACCCCAAAGAAGAGAGTTACATTTTTCCATTAAACTCATGGGGAGAAGCCCTAACCTTTTCCATTGATGTCAAAAGGGGAGAGAAATTGGGATCATGATGATAGGATGAGCATGAATGTTTCCATCAATGACACAAAGGGGGAGATTGTTTGAAGAATGGTTGTTGTCATTGATGTCAACCCTAGTCATGGGTTTTGGACCGCAAGATTGATGAAGGTATTTCGACATGAAGGAAAATGCACATGAAGATACAACACCCGTGGATGGATAGTATACATCATGTTGTTTCTGGTGGTATGTGGCACATCATGTGGATCCTCATGTTGGAGCAGAAATGAATTTTTGAAGATGACAAAGTGAATTGAAGAAGGAAGTACATGTAGGCCCTGAAGATAATTAAAGAAAATAATTACAAAATAAGAAAGTGTCAGGTCGGCCCTAATGTTAAAAGGAAGTGACATAAACGGTATAAATAAAAATCATTATATATTCATTTGATAGAAGTTGAATTTTAGAGGAAATTAGAAGTACAGAAGGCCAGATTTCAAGGGAGGATGAAGTCTTTTGGTGATGTGTTCTAAGGTATGTTATTTTTAGGTCATCTTACCATTTTTGCTATAATTGTTTTTCTAGAATGATTCAGATGGTGAAATCTCTACGGTACTGATAAGACATATCAAGCTACCTATGGTAAAAATTTCATCTCTTGATTTGATATAATTATGAAGATACACTCTGTGGAAGATAGGGTTTGTGACCAGTCCTGAAGCTAGTCAATAAACAGGTGTTCTGGGTAAAATAGTCATAACTTCTTCATACGGAATTCAAATGAAGTGAGACCACTTCCATTGGAAATATTATGAACTTTTGTTTCTTGTATATGAGTTTCAGAATCAGATGTTAAATATTGAGTGTGGGTCATGCTGTACAAGTTGGGTCTTATGAATAAACCAAAATTGAATAAAGTCTACCATTCTTTCTATAATCTCCTTTTGGGGAGGATTCAAGGACCGGAAATTGGAGGAGTTTCAGAGAATACATTGAGTAATATTATCTATGGGATAATAGTACTCCAAGAATTGAATAATTGCACAAATTCAAGAAGTCTCAAGAAGCATTATCAAGTTCTATGTAATGATTGGTTGATGGTGATGATTTAATGTAAAGTTTTATTATCTATCATATATTCTTGGGTGGAAGGAAGGGGAAAGGATGGAGAGTTCAACTCTCTCTTGATATTTGAGGATTGAATATTCCTATTGGAGGTTTATGCCTCCCTTTACATTTGGAAGCTGTATCTACCTTTGGAAGTCATTACTTCCCTTGAATAATAAAATATTGATTATTTCTTATATATTGTGCATGGTGTATTATGGTGTATTGGTGTAACTCTTATACTATTGTTCATCTCTCATTGGATATAGTTGAATGGTTTAAGTATAAGTTGAAAAAGGTTTTAAATTGTACTTGATACTGATTCACCCCCCTCTCAGTATCAACAGTTTTGGATGCTCTTCATATTGTTTTCGTGATATTCTTCATCGCAACAGATCCCTTGTATGCGATGAAACAAAAGACTCTTCCAACCAACAATAACAGGCCAATTCTTTAACATTTTCTACAAGTCTATATTTGTAGGGTTGTCTATAAATCATTGTCCAACAAGTCAATTCATCATTTACAACTATTTGCAATCGAAATTTTCTATGTTTTTGCAATGTTTTTCTTGACGTTCCCATCATTTTTTCCATGTGTCATGTCAAACAATCTTTTATATTGTTAGATGAAACAACTGTTGTTTGTACCTCTCTATGTGCAACACAAACACCTTCTTTTCGAGATTTTCCAAAAGATTTTAATACACTAGTTATATTGTTAAAGTCATTATGTTTCACCTTTGTATCCTTTGTCAACTTTTGAATACCCAATAATGATGTAGCTCCTTTTAACTTTCTTGACTTCATTAGACAAAGTAAAAGTTGAGTTTGTATTGTTACTGATTCATCTTTGAAAAAAGTATTATACATATTCTTAGTTCGATATCATATATAATGCTTAGCTTTTTTCTTCCAAAATTTTTCAGTATCAACATTTTCTAATATTTCATCATCAATGTTGATAGATTCTCCTGCATATTTCAATTTAAAGTTTATATTAAAAAACATAACACGAACACAAATTCACTAAACTATATAAACTTGAGTGTTCATCTTGTATTATCTAAATTTATGTACATACCTATAGGTGATTCGTCTTCCTATTCAATTTCGGTTTCAATGCCTTTTGCTTCAATTTCGGTTTCAACGTCTTCTTCGACATTATGATACAAATCTATTTATGTTTTTTGAAAAGCATCAAATTGTAATTACAATCAATTATATTATTTACAATATTTTAAATTTGAATTCTATACTTTGAATTGTGTACTTTCTGAATACAGTCCCAACGTGTATCGTGTGCTCGATCATAATATTTGCATGCATACCTGGTTGAACTTCTTCTTGTTGATAATCTCTATTAACATTATCATCGTTTCTTTCTTCAATATTTGCACGTTCTTGTTTCTTTCTCCAATAATGATCTTTACTTTGTTCGTTTTGGCGAGTATCATTTCAAGTGCGATCAAATTTTCTCTTGCACAAAGTTTTGTTTCCCATGAATTTTATAGTTATCTATAAAAGATATGTTCAACAAAAACTTCACCTTGAAAAAATGCTCAACATTTATCTTTCAACATATAAATTGTTATTCCAATAAAAACTTGAACAAACATCAATTACCTTATTCAACAAAAACCAAAAAGATGATTCAAAACTTTGTTTAGGTGCTCTAAAAATCCATCATGTATCGATATCGATCCTCCGATTAAGCCTATGGAACAGAGGGAAAAAATAAAGAAAGAAAAGAATACAACTGCAATCAGTAATATAAATGCTTTGAAATCTCTATCCATGAGCTCATATTTGTTCATCCATCCGATGAATTGTGTTAAATGTGTTCGACCAAAAGCGTATTTATACTATTTGGCGTGAAATGAAATGATACGACATTTCTTTTCATTTTTTCCAACCAACGAAATTCGCTCAACACACTTTCGGCTGAAAGAAGGTTTTTTCGGTAGAAAACCTTGAAAACCGTTCTCCTTTGACAGTTTTCGTTAAAAAATTGTCTTTCGACTGAAATAATATTTTTTCAGCTGAAATGATGAAATTGGGACTGAAAACAAAAACCAGAGAATTGCCCCAAGCTTACCTGAATTTCGGAGGTTGCGGACTCTTGCAGATACTAAGAATTTGGTTTCGAAAATGACACCAACATTTCCAAAATTGAATCTACTTTCAATTCCTATAATTTGTTTTCATTTTCATTATTTTTATTTAATTTTATTTATTTATTTTTAAAAATCACTGCATAATATTTTCAGTAGACATTATGATTCGGTGAAATGAAATATCAGTATCTCTAAAAATATATAGTGAAAATTTAAGAAAAAATTATATTCATAATCCTTAAACTGTTCTTTTCAAAAGGGTATATTTAGATTTTACTTTTAAGTAAAAATTAAGATAGATACAAGGTGTAGAAAAACATGTGTTTAAAATCTGCAATGTTTTCATCTTGGTCAACTTAAAAAAATTCTAGAAATTATAATATTCATCCATTAGATTCACAATTATAGTCATAATAAAATAGAGTCTCTGTAGATTGTTGCAGTATATTTCGTTTCTTAAAAAAATAAGTTTAATCATAGATACATTGTTGTGGGAAAACATAACTCATTATCATTCATTTCATGTTTAAGGAACATACTGTTAAACAATTGTCAAATTGACATATCAAATCTTGATAAAAAAAATTGAAAAATGGTCATTGGAAAGCTAACAAAATTCTTCACAAGTTTTGTTTTTACTATAAAGTGAAATTTTAAATAAAAAAAATACTTTTGTATGCCGGAAGTTGAAGAACTTGCGAAAAAAACACTTTTTTTCTCATAAAACAAGCAAAAGTGTTACCCATCTTCATGATTTCACCCATAAGGGAAAATTTCCTTCTACAACAGGGGACAACTGCCCGATCACAAGCCCCAATTAGACTTGTTATCATTTGGGATGGTAGTTTTCAACTGATTTCATGGGCTTGGTTTTGCCACTCAACAATTTTCCTCATTTTAAAGAGACTTAATCATTTACGCTTTGATCTAATTGATCCTAAACTTATAGAAAAAGAAATCATAACTATTGATCCTATCTCAATTAAGAGAAAATTTTAATTATGTGTAGATGTAAAGATTGATTCTTAAGATTTCAAAAGAATCCTTAATCCAAATAACTATAAATCATAGTAACCACCATTACTGAGAACATATTTTGACAACTATATCTACACCAAGTAAAAGAAAATTTTTAGTATTATGTAAGATATGGTCTTGACATATAGAAGTTTTTTTCCTATTAACTGAGAGTTTAATATCTAGAGAATAGATATCGGAAAAAATGTGAATAATAAGTGTTCAAGCTCATTAGAAAGAGTTCATGGATCTATCTACTTTATAATTCCAAATACACAAAATATTAATCATAAAAATAATCTTAATAGCTGATGAATTTATTCATTTCATACATAGTCATTTGGTTGAAAACATAATTATAGAAATAATTCTCATTAAAGTCCAAGAAAAATATTTAGAAAATGACTTAAAAAAATGCAATAACATCATATTTTCTTCACTTTAATGAGTCTACCAAGATAGACTGAGGTCTTTCAAAAAATATCTAAACTTGATAAGAATAAAAGGTTTAAAAAAATCATTCCAAACCCTACTGTAACACCCTAATTTTAAATAATGTATTTTTATAATGTTGAGAGGCCAGAGTGCCCAAACATTTATTAAAAAGGCCAGTGTGCCCAAGAAATGTAATGTTTTGATCATTATTAATAATAAATACATCGATGGTTGCTATATGGACAAGGACTAGAGTTATAGGGGGCTATGATTCTACCAGGGAGGGTGCTTGAGGGGATGAATGTTTATATTTTATTCTAAATACCTTTTTTCTAAGGAAAGGGATTAGTTATGTGAGCTTCTTGGGGGAGGCCAGGATGTTCTTGATTCCCCATGAAATACTTAAAACCACCCCTGGACTATTCGGGGGGTTGGTTGATGGCTTGTCCGCTTCTTCATTTGTTCATGAGTTCATTCACTTGATCACTCGTTCATTCATCATGTCCTTACCTATCACTCATTGATACATCCTCATCTGTGTCTTGGATTGGGAAAGGGAAACAAACTGTTGAAGGGAATCCATGGTATCATTGGTTGTAGAGGTCACTAGTGTAATCCATCCATGACTTGAGGCCTGCATGTCTGAGATGTGTTGGCCTGTGTCCATCTTTGTTCACAGCTACGAGTCCTGAGAGTTCCAACATTGAGATTTTGGACCAATTACGCTCGATCCAAGAGAAGGATAAGGACTGCCTGAGGGACTGTGTGGAAGAGAAGGGTGGAGGACCATTCTCTTGGGTGGTGCAAGATGGGTATAAGAGAGATGGGTACTTGGATTGATGTGAGTGTTGGGAAATCTCGTGAAAGCTTGAGTGCTCACTGGTTCAATAAGATAAGTAACACTTTGGAACTTTCCTTATGGATTCATAGCCTTGGTTCGGGGGTAACACCATTGTTGAGATTTGGAGAAGTAGTGTCTAAGGTTGGGTGGAACATCCTTGGTCTACAACTAGTTGTTGTCATCTTTTATAAAGAAAAGTTCTCTCTTTTATGGTATTATTTACCTGTATATGAATGTATTTTGTTGTGTATTTATTTAGCAATTAATTGAATCTTTAGAATATGCATGCTTGTTGGTTATTGATGTGCATGTCATTAAATATTTTCTTTTATGTTTCCTTATTAATTTAAAAGGTATCAGTAAGAGAAATAATTCCAAGGGTGGGCTTAAAGGTGGCGTACCCCGACCTATGGGTGGTCGGGATGTGTTACAAATTGGTATCATAGATTCTGGTTAAAACAGTGAGCTGATATGGGTTAGGTTTGTTGGTCAGAGTCTCGTGGTTGAGATCGAATTCTGACCATGAAGTTGAAATTCTCAGGTGGAATTGTGTCACAGAATCTACACATGAGCTAGAATGTCAGATATCCATTGTAAGGGTTTGAAGGATCATGATCGTCCCCTTCGAATTCGAGAGTGATCACCACTGTGAGATCAAGAGAGATCTGGGATCATTGGATTGAAGGGTAGGTGAACAAGGGTCGTCTGATGAAAGAGGAGAAAAGGTTAAGTCATAACCGTCATATCTCATTAGAGAGAGATTGACGACCAGGAGTCATTGCAAGGAATCAAGTTGCACTGGAGTTAATTCCCCAAGGTGGTCCCACAATCCAAACCATGGTTTCACTGAGGGGTTACGTTTCAACATCAGAACAATTGCAGGGCGAAAGGTGGGTTACTCCAAATCATCAATGCATGCCCCTGCAAATTGAAATGCATTAAGTGATGTGACATGATAGTGCTCGAACATCAAAACCCTGAGCCAACGGATGTGTGGCGATAGGATATCCTACACTCTGGCGGATAACCACTTCAGAAGAAAGACAAATGCAAAAATATAGAACTCTTGAAGGCCCAAAGCCTGGAGTTCATCTGGACCATCCATCAACAAGAGCCATTGATATTTGCAGCAGTATCTCCCGAAGTCCTGAAGTCTGGGGTTAATACGGACCGTCCGATAAGGGAGACACATGTCGACAAATTGTCTATTTTGGGAATTCAGAGTTCGGGAGAATTGGAAGTGTGCTAGTGTGGAAACTCTCGAGGCCTGAAGAGCCGAAGTGGTGGGGAAAAATGATGTCACCTGAAGGTGATGTGGACCTTGGAATTTCTAAGTGACAAGGCTTGGGAACGTCACCTGGGATGACATGGAAACATGGGATGTGTTCCATGTGTCAGTGAGTTTTGAATACGTGGAGGATTGAAATGTCAGTTAGAATGTGACATGTGTCACCCACCTGATTGGGCCACATGCCCACTTCTTGTATTTTGCCACATGGCGATAGATCGTGCAGTCCAGATACTGGGCACTCCAGAGGAAAAAATATGTGATAGTTTGCATTGGGTCGATAAATCCCAAAGGTCCAAGTACATATCGACCATTTATATATGAGAAGACACGCGTCAACAAATCATCGACTTCAGGTGAAAGCACTCTGGGAGAAAGTGAAGGGAAAAGAGTTTGAAAATCATGAAGCCTGAAGAGTCGAAGAGATTCATAAAAGTGAAGTGGATCTCGATCACTGATCTTGAAAGAGGAAAAGGACCATTGATCTGATCCTAGTTGAAGGTTTTGAAGTTGCAAAGCGCCAGGAAGGATTTGATCACAATTTCGATTCGTGGTCACCTGGGGTAGTGGTTTGAAGGGAGTTCCTGTTCAGACTTAAATTATGTATTAGCTAAGGGATAACATGGAAGTTTTATATGGTGCATATTGATACATATATGTTCTTCATGAATTGAGAAGAAAAAAAACTTGTAACATGGTTTGGAAAATTTTGTTTATCATATGCATAATTCTAACAAAATGGTCATTTGCACATTTTACATAATTAAGAGGTTTAAACATATCAACTCAGAATGTGTATTGAAGAAATGGAAGAAGGAGAGGGAGACTCCAACCATGATAAGGAGTTCGAAGGCCAGAATACCAAAGTTGGTAATGCAAAGACAGAGTCCAATGGATGCAAGGGAAGAGGAGAGAAGGAAACATTAATAGAAACTGTAAGAAGCCTGAAAATAGAAGTGTAGACCTAAAAAGTAGACAATGAGAGACTGATGAGAGATAAAATTCAAATAAATGCTCGATTGTTGTAGAGCTTAAATCAGTTGTAGAGGAAAACAAAGAAGGGATCAAACTCAAAACAAGAGGAAGAAGGAAGGTTTTGTGAAAGAAGAGAGGATTGTGGAAGAGTTGGTTATTTGAGAAGTGCCAGTAGAATTTATAGACACTACTCACCTCCTTACTTAGAAGTAAAGTTTTATGCATCAGAAGATACCATAAGAAGTCTAGCGGTGTCTCTTGTTAGGCACTAGAGAAGGAGACGGGAAGTGGACAGTTTGCAAGGAGAGTTGAGGAAGCTTAATCCACCCTCCTTTGATGGTTAAAAAGAAAGGGAAGATAACGTTGAAGCATGGTTGCTTGGACTCAGGAGATATTTTTAGTTTCATAACTATTCATCAAACTTGGAAGCTAGAATTTCCACCTACCATTTACACGGGAAAGTTGCAATGTGGTGGGATCAACTGAAGAAAGTTGAACATATTAATGACAGCAGGATCACTTGGAAGTATTTCAAGAAGTACTTCCAGAAGGAGTACCTCTTAGAGCATTTCTATGACAAGAAAATGCAGTAGTTCTTTGAACTGAGGCTGGGAAGCATGACTATGGCATAATATGATAATAATTTGTTGGGATTGTTAAAATATATTGGGTTTATAAATGATAAAAAGGTAAAGATACATAGGTTTTTGAGTGGATTTCCAGCCTTTTATAAAGAAAGTATTAGGTATGATGAGCCCAATACCTTGATTAGGGCCATCAAGAAGGCTACATACCTTTATGAACAAGGCCAGAGAAGAGAAACCCTACAGAAATATTGGAAGGATAAGAAGAAGGAGAAGTATGATCAGAGGAGGAAAGGATTCAAACCTCCCTTCATTAGGAATGAGCCTAATAAAAATCATCAAGATCAATATGCTAAGGATGAGTCCAAGAAAGAAGACTCCTTGTGAAAAAGGGGAAGACCACCTATCCAATGTTGGGGATGCAAAGAAGATCACTTGTACAAGGATTTCCCACACAGAAAGTACATAGTGAAGACTATGCACAATGTCCAAAAGGCTACAATAGTCAAAGATATGGGAAGAATCTATGTAGCTTTAGATGATCGACAAGCAAAGTATCAGTCCAATATGATTGAGGTGGAAGGTAAGATCATAAATCAACCAGTTGCTATTTTAATTGATTCAGGAGCAAGTCATTGTTACATTGATCCTAAAATGGTGGATAGATTACATTTGGAGAAAAGTAAGCTTGGAAAATCAAGTTTGGTTCAACTAGCCATTGGAACCAAAAGGCGAATCCATGATATGGTCATAAGTTATTCCATAAGTCTTAATGGTGTGAATACTAGTGTTGATCTAAATATCATAACATTGGGGTCTTCTGATATTCTAATTGGAATGTATTGGCTGGACAAGCATCATGTTGTCCTAGATTTTCATAGCAAGACATTTACATGTCTTGATGGAGATGGAAAATAGAGCACTGTGAAAGGAGATCCATGACCCATCTCTATAAGGGAGATTTCAGCCTTATAGTTGAAGAGATATTTTAGAAAATGATGTCAATTGTATGCAACTCATGTGGAAGAGCCAAAAAATACAAAGGGGCCAAGCCTTGAAGATTTTTCAGTACTACAGAAATTTGAGGATGTATTCCAAGAAATACCAGGGTTTCCACCAAAAAGGGAGATATATCTCTCAATTAATCTAGTACCTAGAGCTGCCCCAGTGTCAAAAACACCTTACATAATGAGCACACTAGAGTTAAAAGAATTACAAATGCAGTTGGAGGAATTGTTGAAGAAAAGGTACATACGTCCAAGTGTTTCACCTTGGGGAGCACCAATACTTTTTGTCAAAAAGAAGGATGGAACCTTGAGGTGGTTTATTGACTTTCGACAAATGAATAAGTATACTATAAAGAACAAGTATACTCTACCCAGAATTGATGAACTATTTGATCAACTAAGAGGAGAAAATATATTTTCAAAGATTGACCTAAAGTCAGGATACCATCAGGTAAGAATCAAGGAATAAGACATTCATAAGACATTGTTTAGGACAAGGTATGGGCATTATGAATTTGTAGTGGTGCCATTTGGATTGACCAATGTACCAACTATCTTTATGTGCTTAATGAATGGCATATTCATAAATTATTTGGATACGTTTGTCATAGTGTTCTTGGATGACATACTTATCTATTCTAAGTCTGAAGAGGAGCATGAACATCACTTAAGACTAGTATTGCAAGTGATAAGACAACATCATTTGTATGCCAAGATGAGTAAGTGTTATTTTTATCAAAAGAAGATCTATTACTTTGGACACATTATTTCAAAGAAGGGCATAGCAGTAGATCCAGAGAATATTGAAGTAATTAGAGAATGGTCAACACCTAGAAATATGTCAGAAGTAAGATATTTTATGGGATTAGTTGGTTACTACAGAAGGTTCATAGTAGGGTTCTCTAAGATTTCTGATCCCATCACTTCTTTGCAAAACAAGGGAACTAAATTTGAATGCACACCTAAGTGCGAAGAGAATTTTAATCTGTTGAAGGAATTACTTACTAGTGCACTTGTGTTAAATATTGTTGACCCAAATGAAATTTTTGTGGTATGTACAAATGCATGTAAGGAAGGACTTGTGGGAGTCTGTTAAGCCCTAATGTTGGCTCATTACCCCTTAATTGGGGCATATTAGAATAGTAATGTCATTTTATTTATGTCGGCTTTAGGCCATTAGTTGTAATTTAGATTAGTAATGTTATTTTAACTATTTTGGCTTTAGGCCATTATTTGTAATTATACCTCCTAGTCTCCTATATATACCAAGGAGACATTTTCATTTTGAATCATCTTGTACTTGAACATTTTAAGTGGGGTAAAAGGAGGTTTCCCCCTCGAAGAGGCTTATTATATGAAATTATCTCAGTTTCAAGGCGTTGAGTACTTTTCCTGAGGTTTTTCCATGCTATATTGATGTTTGGTTCTTAACATATGGTATCAGAGCTTAAGGTCTTCGAGTTTCGCTGCTACATCTGAGACACCGTGGCATTTTCACTATATCTTTTTTTCTACAATGTTTCAGAAGGAACCGCTTGGAGGGTATTTAGTAGAAGGATAAAGGTACGTTGGGTTCAAAATTTAGCACCTGGGACCTTATACTTTCAGCGATACAGCCTGTACAAGATAGGGTTTTGGAATCATCCTGAAATGAGTCATTGTGGAATTTTTGCTATAAAAACTTTTATGTAATGTTTCAGACCCTGAAATCTAGAGAAAATTTATATAAATTAGTAAGGTATCTGTTGTAAAAATTTTAGATTCTGGGTCATCTTAAATTTGTAGATACACCTTGTGTAAGATAGGGTATCTGACTAGTACTATTGACTAGTCTCAAGAAGGTGTTCCAGGTAAAAAAAGCATAACTTCTTGCTGGAGTATCCAAATTGTGTGGGACTAGTTGCATTGGATCGTGGACAGTCTGTAGTATTTTGGGTGCAAGTTTCAGAATTTGATATCAATTATTTTGTGTGGGCATTCTATACAAGTGAGATCTCCTGGAAAGGCCAAAAATCAGCAAGTTGTGAGGAAGTTATCGTAAATTCCACTTGGCACATCCAATTTTGATCAGACCTGTGGCATTACAGAGAAGAAATATCAAAGAACTACCTAAAGGAAAGTTTCATACCCAGAAGGGCTGAAACTTGGGAGATATAACAGAATAAATATTGTCTAGCAGAACCACCTCAAAATCAAGACTCAAAAGTGAAATTTGGCCAACATGCCA
>ML779072.1:161537-172474 GCA_009831015.1 Picea engelmannii | reverse complement strand
AACTAGTAGCCATGACCCTCTTTCTGCTGAAAATCACAAATTCAAAAATCTGCCCTGTGAAGTGACTGTTGTCCCTACTTTCTGTCTGCTGAAATTTTTGCCTCTCTTCAACTCAGCTCTGATACCATGTTAATTTTTCAAAATCCCAACCCAGTTTCAATCTCGCTGATTTTTCAGTCAAATTTAAATGCCAAAGTCAGTTTCAGCACTGTTTCAGCATATGTTATAGCCCTGTGTTTCAACATATACTCACAACGGTGTTTCAGCATATGACTCAACACTGTGTTTCAGCATCTGTTATAGCACTGTGTTTCAGCATCTGTTACAACACTGTATTTCAACATATACTCACAGCGGTGTTTCAGCATATGACTCAGCACTGTGTTTCAGCATATGCTCGCAGCGGTGTTTCAGCATATGACTCAGCACTGTGTTTCAGCATATACTCACAGCGGTGTTTCAGCATATGACTCAGTGGTGTTTCAGCATATAAAAAATTAAAAGAAAATAAATTTCAGAACTGAAACATTAGGATACTGAACATCGTTTTCAACGCAGAAATAAAATATCAGCAATATGAAAAACTCAGAAAATATAGACACAAAGATATTCGGTCTAACTTTGACCCTGGAAAAACCCACAAGGGGAAAACCAGTGAGAGAGGGATTTGTATTATTTATGAGCTTCTGAGAAATTCTTTTACAGCATATTCATCTTCATATATTTACACAAACTTATCTGGACATTCATGTAGCTTTGTTCCTCAATTTCTGAACCAAAAATTTGTACAATTGTATGGCAATTAATGTTGTACGGACTGTCACGAAATTCATGCCAAAACTCTGCTAAGATTCAATTTCTGTTCCACTAAATATTATTCGGCAGCCTTGGAATGCATGCCAATACTCCTAGAAATTGCAGCTACTGTCTCTTTTCTTCAGCTTGACCTCTCTCTTACTCTCTCTTGTTCTCTCAACAAGAATGCTTGAGCTCCTCTTGTTCTCTCAACAAGAATGCTTCAACTTCCTCTTGCTCTTGGCATCTCACCAAGAGTCTCTTGGCCTCTCACCAAGATTTCTTCTGCTTCTTACCCAAGAATGGGTGCACCCACTTGCCTTAATCAACTTCATGAAGGAAGGTGAGGAGTTTTCTAATCTAACGGCTAAGATTAGATTAGATGGGTGGCTAAGATTGGTGTCTCTTCACTCACCCTCACTTTAATCATAAAGTTATCTTTTAATTTGCATCTCACAAATTAATTTGACTAAGACCCACATTCGGAAATTTCTCCCCTTAGGTGCCTAGGGAAGAGAAACACTTTCCTTGGTACTTCATTAAAAATTTAACAATCACCGATTACAAAAGGGCCACTTTTGAATTGCATACTAAGGACATGCATCCAACTGATCAAATGGATCTGCATAGGAAAACTGGAGAAATGGTTTTCTCCACGTTGGCACATGCTTCCACTACTGCCTCCAGGTTACAAGTGTCTTTGAACAACATCCAGACGCAATTGAAGCTGGAGAAAATATCATCCTTTGCCAAGGATAACAGGATCAAGACGTTGGAGGAACTAGTCCTCAAGATTGGGTATGATCCCTCAAATGTGAAATAAGTCGAGGAGATGATCAAGAAGAAAAATGTAGACATAGCGTATTTGAGGAAACAATTGAAGCTTCCACCAACAATAGACTCATAGGCAAAGGAAATAGCAAAGATAGAAGGAGAAAAAGATGAAATTCTTAAATTGATCATGGAGCAGAATGCACAACTGAAGGAAATGGAAGCTGAGATGGAGAAGCTAGTGAAAGAGAAAGAATAGTTGAAACCCATGGAAGTCATTCCATTGAGTGTAGTTCCACTCTTAGGAGTGAGCACAACATCACTAGAAAAAGTCCCATCGGTGAATCCACTGACGTCTCTGGAAAAGACGGTTGAATTGGCCAAATCCATGGAAGAGATGAACCTGCAGGAGATAGAGATTAGCAGGATAAAAAAGGAGATTGAGAACCTTCAGGAACTCAAATATTCTTATCAAACCAGCTTCTGCAAGGAAAAATAAGTGTCAGACCAGCTCAAACAAGAGTTACAGTAGCTCCAGAAGCAAACAGTGGTAGGTAAAACACTGTATGAAGTCAAAGAATGTTTATAGACAGACATCACCAAGTCTATGAATGAAATATGGCCAATGATACAGATTATGTTTGAGAAAAATGAATTGGTGCAGAGAAGTAAACAAGCCATCGAGAAGATCAGATCAGAACTGGGAGAGATGCCCACACAGGCTAATGAAATCATCAAATTCTTGAATTCTAAAACCAAAGAGGAGCTGGAAGAGATGAGAATTGAGGATAGAACAGAGACCATCCTTGAGGTCAAAAGAGTATTGACCAAGAGAGGACTGATGCTATAGCTAGAAGAAAAGGTTCAGGCCATGGACCTAGGGGTACAAAGGTTTTTCAACAAGATTGAGGCTCTACAGAAGAAACGTCTTCCTGGTTTGAAGGTGATAAATTACAAACTGATGACACTCCTAGACTACAAAAAGAGACCAGCCGATGTGGCTAAGGATAGTTTGAAGTTTTTAGGAATTCAAGGCAGGATCACTGGCAAGGCATTCCTAGATGCACTTCAGTTGGACATTAGCATACAACAAGAGATCCGGTACATCTTCATCACCAAGCCTACTTTTGCCAAGTACACAGAAATGGATGAAGTCTACCGAAGGTTACTCAAAGTCAGCATTCCCAGACATATTTGATGGGAAGAGATTTGTGACCTAATCGAGTAATCAATGAGCTGTCCCAACCTAGTCAATTATCCAATCAGACGAGGTCATGCAAAGGCCTCACCAATGACTCACCCAGAAAACAACATATAGTTGCGACACATCATCAAACAGTTTCCTAGATTCTTGTAATTTGTTAAGTTAGTTAGGCTAAAAATAGATTTACCACGTCCTAATCTTTAATGACAGGATCGTTTGTAATTTTGGGTTATAAATACTTCACTTTTTGAAGTATTGAGGGTTGATCTTTATGCCCTGTGAGCTATTAGACTGTAATATTTTTCAAGAGATCTTCCATTAATATATAGAGGCATTTTGACAGGATTCTTGTGTGTATTCACTGGTAATGTTTTCCTTTCTAAGTTAAATGTTATTCTCGCTTAGTTATCACACTGTTTGTTAAATCTAATCTTTGAAAGTAACAAACGTTGCAATATTTATCTTTGTGTACCCTGTTTCTAAATTTAAAAGATTTTAATGTTTCATCTTCCGATTTTATGGCAAAGAAATTCTTAATTGCTTCTTTGTTGTAATTGACATTCTCACCTTTTTCTGCTATTCGTCATTTACGCTACTAAAAGAATCCAACGATTACATTATCTCACCCTGTGAAAAGTTTCTTTGTTTATTGGCTTAGATTTTATTTCGTGATACAGACCCCATAGCCCAATGTATGTGTAAACTATCTCAGCCAACCCAAAAAACACTACAACAACAAAACCAACATATTTTATTTACCTAGCCTAATATTTTAAATTTGAAACATATCTAAATCATACATAGAGATCCTTCTTTGAAGCTGGTAGGGCTAGATCCTACATTCATAGTGGTTGGATAAAGTTACCTCTCATAGATTTCTTCTTTTCTAACAACCTCTAGGAAATTTACAGAGCATTAACATAGTGGCAACTCACACTGGGGATAGAACTGAACAAATTTTTAAACCTCACATCTTCTCTTCCCTAGAAGAAAAGTTTGCTTCTGAAATATTGCAAATATGAGAAAGAAGTAATGTTTAGAGGTTTTTGAAAACTTGCACATATTATTTTCAGACTCGTAAAACTAAAAATTATATATATATAATCAAAAAGAAATCTGGCTCCCAAAAGAGCTTATACTCGATCTCACCCAGACCCAAAACCTACGATAGAAACAGATAATCCAGAACAGTTGCCCAGGAAAAAGACCATTGTTGAAGGTTCAGTAAGACATAATACCCTTCTCTTCTAAAGGAGCTTGTTGCCATTCAGGATCTCGAATTTGACATCTTTTTTGAACAAAGCTTGTTTAGAACAAAATATGATAGCTTTGTGGATGAAACCATCCTAGACCCAACCATCTTGCAACCCCGGACTCCTAAAGTTCTATCTCCCACTACTAAACCTCAAACCACTCACTCTGTGCCAACTAGTCCCTCCTCATCCTCGTCTTTTGTCACCACCACACCTAGCATCTAGGTTATCGTCCTGCCCCCTCCACCTATCATGGCAGCCAGATATGCTCCTTTGGTGTTGGTTGCACCTCTCCATGTTATGCCCCAGGATTATCAAACGAGACTTCCACAGTTTGATCGAACAGGACCTTTGAGTGCAAAACAACACATTGATAAAATGAATGATTATTTTGACCTGCAGGAAGTAGATAAGGCTGACGTTCAAATGAGATTGTTTGCCCAAAGTTTGACGGGTGATGTTAAGAAATGGTATAAAGGTTTACATGCTACCTCAGTCCTTGACCTTACCGCATTTCAAAGAAGTTTTCTAGACAAATGGGAGGTAAAGAAAAACCCTCTCCAAATATTGTTAGAATACGAAAACATCAAAAGAAATCAAGGTGAGGCAGTACAAGATTACTTCACCTGTTTCAATAACCTATACAATGTAATTCCAGCCGATATTAAACCTCCACAAGGTTTGGCACTGATAAAATTCCCTGATGGTTTTGACCCCGATATGTCTTATCAATTAAGGGAAAGAAACTCCACCACCCTGGAGGACATGCAGAAAAGCGCAATAAGTGTGGAGGCCAACTTGTTGGCAAAAAGGGCATGACAAAGGACAGAGAGGAGAGTCACAATTAAAGAGGAACCTACTACATCAACCTCTGATTCCAAATTGGATTCCTTGGCTAGAGCAATGGAAAGAATGATGGAGAGACTTACTGTATCCGAAAGAAATCCTCCTAGAGAAAACCCACTAGCTCCTCAAGTTTAGAATCCTAACTTCAGAAGAAACCCTCCTAAAATCAGGCAGAGAGATCCTAGGGATCAAAGGGAATAGAGAGGTCCTGATCGACAGATCAGACCTCCTTTACAAGAAAATTATGTCGATGAAGGAGTGGAAGTAATTGAAGAACTGGAGGATACTCACATAAACCTCATGGGAATTCACAATAACGAAGCTATTTTCCTTACCCAGGAAGAGAAAGAACTTTTTCTTCTCAATCAAACAAAGGTAAGTGAAGAAGTTGAAGACGTTGAACAACAGGCATTTGAAAATTCTATTTTGGAGGTACACTGGTAGTACAATCTGTGAAGTAAAAAGATATATGGAAGTTCTCTAAGAAAGGTGAGCGAAACAAAGAAGATAGACGAAACCCAAAAATCCCTTGAGCCTTCTGCCGAGAAGATTCCTGAGAAAGGTAATGCTGAAGTTCCAGCAAAAAGAAATGTTATTATTCATAAAATATCATCGCAGACTCAGGTTTCATCAACTAACCCACCGAATACTTCTAGCCTGAAGAGTGTGGTGCAAAAATAGGAATCGTTGAGCCAAAGCAGAGAACCTACACCTTTCAGCCTCAAAGGGGAATTAGCCAAAGTAAGAATTCCCATTCCCCTTTCCGAGTTGTTGAGCAAAGATGCTTACCATTCACAGGTGATTAAAGTGTTGACCATTGAACCTGATATAGGTACAAAGGCCTTAACTGTTGGATCAATGAATCATTCAGATATTGTGAACCTTATAGATGATCAACCTGAACTCCTGTTTAGACCTGAAGTGGATGGTCAGACCGACAATGGTGATGTTGCTCCTTTTTACATCAACCTTAATATACACAACCTAATTTTTCATAATGATATGTTATATTTGGGTGCTTCCCATAATCTGATTCCTAAAACAGTGATGGAAAAACTGGGACTTGAAGTTACCAGACCTTACAAGGACTTACACTCTTTTGACTCCAGTAAAGTTAGATGTATTGGTTTGATCAAAGATCTGTGTATCACCCTGGTTCATATTCCCGCAAAAATCATGGTCATGGATGTTGTGGTTGCAGACATTCCCCGAAAGTATGGTATGTTGTTGTCCCAGACTTGGGGGGCCAAGTTGAAAGGTACTTTGCAGTTGGATATGTCGCATGCTGCTATCCCAGTTTTTGGGCAACAAAGAAGGCTATGCAAAGAAACATTGATGAAATACAGGGTTAGTAGCCAAGAGAAACCACATAACTATCCTCTGTACTTTGCACATTCTGACCTGGATTCCTTTATCCTATATAATGATGGTGACATGGGAGAACAAATCACTCAGCTGGAAGAAGATACATCTGGTCCGGACGAAGGCCAGGAAATCGTTGAGGCAGAAAGAAAGAAAAATGTGATAACTAAAGAATTACCAGCGAATTTCTAGAGCATGGACTTTGATGGAGATATAAGTAAAGAAGGAGTTGGAGCAGAAGTTTGGTTGCATAATCACAGATCCAGGTATTCGGAAAACCATTCTTACAAACCGAATTTTCAATGCACTAACAACATAGCTGAGTACGAAGCTTTGATGCTCAGTCTTAAACTTTTGAAGAAGGTTGGTGCCAAACAAATTATGGTAAGAGGTGATTCTGAGTTAATAAACAAGAAAATTAAAGGTGAGTATGCAACAAACACCCCCATCTTAGATCTTATAGGAATGTTGTTCTGGACACCCTTAAATGTTTCACTGAAGTTGATTTGCAGGTGATGCCTAGGGGATAGAATATTTTGGTAGACGGGTTAGCTACGTCAGCAGCCACATGCAAGATACCTTTTCGTTCCACTCGCCCATACACGGTAGAGGTGAAGTGCAGACCAACTGTTCCAGAAAACATCAGATACTGGCAGGTATTTGGTAATGATGATCAAATTGAAGGTTTTCTACAATGTAAAAATGATTTCGAGTGTACAAACATGGACTTAGAAAATGAAGATGAAAATGTAAAAAGACCTAATTTTGGAAATGATAGTGTAAATAAGATAGATTCAGGAGATTTAGGTGATGATGAGATAGAAGAAGATGTTTTGCATTTAAAAAGTAATCTTTTACCTAGGGGTTTAGTTCCTTTAGAGGACTTATTTGATTTTAATGATGTAGCTAAAAAACCGAAAATTGAAGCCAGTGGTCAAGAAGTAGAAGATTGTAATATAGGGACAGAAGAGAAACCCAGGATGGTGAAACTTTCCAAATCATTACCCCCTGAGCAGAAACTCAAATACATTGAGCTTTTCAAGGAATATTCAAACGTATTTGCCTGGGGTTACGAGGACCTGAAGGCTTATGACACCAGCATCATACAACATAGGATTCCAATAAAAGAAGATCAAAAACCTTTCAGACAGAAACTTAGGAGAATCAATCCCAAGCTACTTCCCCTGATAGAAAAAGAAATAAAAAAAATGTACGATGCTAAAATCATATTCCCGTTATGGTTTTCCAAATGGGTTTCAAATTTGGTATCAACACGAAAGAAATTCAGAGAAATCAGGCTTTGCATCTATTTCTGAAATATGAATAAGGTCTCTCTGAAGGACAATTACCCATTGCCAAAAATGGAACACATATTACAAAGGTTAGTCGGATCCAGTCGAATCTCTTTACTAGATGGGTTCTCGGGTTACAATTAGGTCCTCGTTCACCCAGATGACCAAGACAAAACCGCTTTCACAACACCATGGGGTACTTTCATGTATGTGAAAATGCCTTTCGAGTTGATGAACATCGGGGCCACTTTCCAGAGGGCGATGGACATCAATTTTTTGGAAGAACTCAACAAATTTATTGTCATCTATCTAGACGACGTAACTGTGTTTTCCCAATCTGATGATGAGCACTTACGACATCTCAGACAAGTTTTTGAGAAATGCAGGAAATTTGGGATATTTTTAAATCTTAAGAAGAGCCTTTTTGGATTAGAGGAAGGTAAACTGCTAGGGCACATAATCTCTAAGGACAGAATTAAAATAGACCCCAGCAGGATCGAGGCCATTCCGAAATTAGAACACCCAAGAAATATCAAAGAGTTACAGTCTTTTATCGGAAAAATAAACTTCCTACAAAGATTCATACCCAACCTGGCTGAGCTTCTCAGGAACATCACAAACATGTTAAAAAAGGATAGAAAAATAAAATGGGACACTGAGTCCAGGCAGTCTTTTGAACAAGTCAAACGTGCACTCACGCAGGCCCCAGTCTTGATCAGTCCTGACTTCACCAAAGATTTCTATCTTTTTTCTTTCTCCTCTGAACATACCATTGCAACAGTATTACTATAGAAAAACAACGAAGGGTATGAACAGCCCATAGCCTTTTTCAGTAAAGCCTTAAGAGATGTTGCTCTGAATTATAAAATAATGGAGAAACAAGATTTTGCCTTGGTGAAAACCACAAAATATTTTAGAGTATACATTCTCCATTCCAACACCATTGCATATGTTCTTAATGCGGTAGTAAAACACATTTTAACCTAGGACAATCCAAACGGCTGAAGAGGAAAATGGATTTCTATCACTCTAGAGTATGACATAGAGATTAAGCCCACTAAACTGATTAAAGGTCAAGGTCTAGCAAAGTTAATGGCTGAATCAAATTTCCATTCTCTTGACATTAATTTCATAGATACAGTAGATGAACAGGGTGAGCAGGCGACTCCAAGTGTGAGAGAGGTATTTTTCAACTCTCCATGGTACGCAGACCTGATATTTGTTTTGCATAATTTACAAGCTCCCCCTAGTCTGACCAAAACTAAAGCTAGGTTTTTGAAATTGAAAGCATTAAAATTTTTCATTCTAGAAGGCAATCTATATTGGAAAGATCCTGGAGGTATTTTGTTAAATTGTACTACAAGATGAAGCTGACAAAGTACTGCAGGAGTTTCATGCAGGAGATTGTGGTGGTCATTTGAACTGGAAGGCCACAACCAACACAATCCTCAGAGCTGGATTCTATTGGCCAACTCTATTCGTTGATGTGCATCATAAAGTGACTTCGTGTCATCAATGTTAGTTGTTTGAAGGAAAAAGGAAACTTCTTCCTCTACCCCTGAAACCAATCTCTGTTGAAGCCCCTTTCCAGCAATGGGGATTAGACTTCATCGGAGAAATACATCCTCCTTGTTCGGGCTAGCATAGGTGGATTTTTATTTCCATGGATTATTTTACAAAATAGATTGAAGCAATACCAAGCAGGAAAGCCATTGATTCTATCATTATTAAATTTCTTGAAAATAATATATTGTCCCATTTTGGATGTCCTAGAAAGATTATAACTAATAATGTAGCTGCTTTTCGATCTAAGAAACTCATAGATTTCTGCAACCAATATCATATTGGCTTGGGACATTCCACTGCTTACTGCCCTCGGGTAAATGGGCTAGTGGAATCATCAAATAAAACCCTGGTAAACATTATCAAGAAAACTTTGCAGGAAAACAAGAAGTCATGGAATAACAAGTTGGTCTTCGCACTATGGGTTGACAGACTGACCACCAAAAGGTCAATCGGTATGTCACCATATTAGCTGGTCTATGGCACAGAAGTAGTCTTTCCCACTTCCTTAGGAGTTCCTGTCATGAAATTTTTGCAAGACATACAAGACGAGCCAAACGACTCCCAAAGAAGGATCAACCAGATGATCCATTTTCAATAGTCCAGGGAAGAAGTATACAACAAGACTCAGGTAGTCCAAAAAAACATTAAGAAGATTTTTGACAAAAGAACCAAGGAAGATGATTTTGAGCTAGGAGATTTGGTGCTCAGATGGGATTCCCAAAATGAAGACAAGGGAAAGCATGGCAAATTCGATAGTCTATGGAAGGGACCATACATGATTCAAGCATTCAGAGGAAATAACACTTTCTTGCTAAACAACAGTGATGGGATAGATCTGCCAGGAGGACCTGTAAATGGAAGAATGTTGAAGCATTATTCACTGCCTTAGTAGAGACTTGAAGTCACACTTTCCATTGTACAAACCATTTTTTATTTTTCTTGTGAGTTTCTGAGTGAATAACTTTGGTTAGATGGTTGAAGCCCGAAGAGAAGGCCCTAAGACGCTAACCACTATTTTCCATTTTTCGAAAATAAAACCAATCAAGCAACAAAGGTGACTATGGAGGAAGTTTCAGAACATCAGGAATCAGGATTCTTGGCACTTCACAAGGAGAGTACCATCCCCAGGTGGAGCAGCTGTTATCACCCTATAATTTATAGGATCAACTAGTGACTGGAATGTTATCTCTTTAGTGTTTTTTGTTTGTCAAATGATTTTTCATTCTGCAAATAATTTGAGAAAAGAAAAAGAAAAAGAGGAAAAAGAAAAAGAGAAAAAGAAAAATAGAAAAAAGAAAAAGAAAGAAAAAGAATAAAAGAGGGCATAAAAGAATTTCAATTAAAGCCCCATGCAATAACAGTGATTTGTTCCATACCTTTTAAGCATGGCCAAGTTCTTTTAAATTGATGTTGATAGGAATAGTCAATAAGCTTGGCTAAACTATTTAATCTTAGCCAAGTGATCTAGGTTAGTTAGTGAATAAATCTAGCCAGACTGCCTAATCTTGGTCAGATAGCCCCAGGGTAGAGTAAGTTCTTAGTCCAACAGTTTAATCTGAGCTAATTATCATAGGAAGTTAGGTTAGAACATAGGGTAGTTTTCTTGATTTAAATAAAACCAGCTCGATGATCAATGTTGGACCATGTTTTGGATGCTTAAAAAGTTGGTTGTCTAACCCTTTGGTGACGTAAACATGTAAAATCTTGGGAAAAACCCATGATATGCTCTTATCCTAAGTTTTTTAGGGCGCATATGCTTTCCCGCCCACATTTATGCACCGCTCATGTATCAATGGCTCATATGATCGCACCTAGATCTACAGTAGACAAATATTTCCAAACCCCCCC
>ML779072.1:144184-161404 GCA_009831015.1 Picea engelmannii | reverse complement strand
ACAACTCAAGGTATTTTTCGGAGCCCCCCGACTGATCTAACTTTAATGGTGGGGGGGGGGGGTCCAGAATGGAATCTTACTTTGGTGGGCCCCCTATCTATACGTGGCATTAATCTACAGGTCCCAATTCCCACCGCCTCTCACTGCCTGACATACCACATCACCTCCTGACGTCATTAATCCACCTTTTAAATAAGAGTCACATCCCGTAACTTTGTCAGTCCTCTTCCCTCGTTCACCCGTGGCAAGTCCTTTCACCATGATTTTTCCCCTAATCGATAGACACCATGTCACTCATTTGTATCCCTCAGTTGTTGTCACCTGCCATCTCACATTCTAAATGACCCGTTGGCCATTTATTACTGGGTAACTTATCCGTTAACCAATTGACATGTCCCCCACGCCCAATGGATACCCATTTACTCAAAATTATCCTCACTCTTCATTCCTTCACCATTTACCCACTCATCGCACCAGAATTTACCCTGTTTCCTTCTCTGTTATAGTCAGTCACCCCCCATCTACAGTCATCCCCGCTACCATTGTTTTATTTGCAGGTATTATTACAGTAATGGCACCAAGGTCAAAATGAACAAAAGGAGAGGAGAATCCATTTCTCCCACCTCCTGTCGACCTCGACAGGATTCCACTGGTCGACAAAGATTACTTAATCACAGACACTAAGTGCGATTTCGACTTCGCAGACCTTCAATCATGGCTTAAAGAAGTCTTCCTGGACCAAAGTGATGAAATTGGACTCTGGGAGTCCAAACTACCCCTGTATCTTTTCCCCGGATTCACCATTTCCCAAATTTCTCTCTCAAGTACTAAGCCCACTATATTCCTGAGAAAAGAGCCATCATATCCTCGTCAGGAGAAGTTCTTTTCCTCATCACGCAAGAAACCTTCGACCAAATGATGCAAATATCTCGAGCTGACTCCGCATAACCTTTTAACCTTGAAATCCTTACAGAGTTATACTAGAAGATAACTTTTCCTCAAAGAGCTCAAGTATTTGAGTTTTTTCTTCCACAGTCTGCTCAACTCCCCACTATAAATCCCCCTTATACTTCCTCCATGTTCTCAACAAAAGGAAACTAGGTTATCACATCGCTATGTGCCTTGTTGGGTTATTATTCAGATCAGTGGGTAGATGAACCCATTCTGGTATTTTTGTCTATTTTCTCCACCGATGAGAAGCCCACTACACAGTTCCACTTTAGCACGTTCCTGGTGAACAACATTCACGATCAATTCGTCAATTTTTCCACAGAAGGCATGTTCCGGTATTCTTCAATACTAGCATACCAGTTTGTTTTCTTCCAAGTGGACAAATTTTATTTTTCTATGTAGAAGATGGATGGAGATGGTAGACCCCAGGTAGTAACTGCATGGACTTCCCTACTTAGACATAACTTCACGAAATTCAGTTTCAAGCAGTTCATCGATCAATTCTACCACCCATTGGTGAGTATGCTCAGTGACATACCCTAACCCATGATTAATGACAAAGTTCAGAGGATCCTACATCTCTCGGATCATACAAATACTGGTGATTGGTACATGTACCAAAATCACACTGAGATCAGAGTCTATGGGTGCGAGTCGGCCCCATATAAACTGCCCAAATACTTACATGTCAGAATTTTTTCTGTGGAATACATAAGGCAGATGATAAATTCGGATGATATTCATTTTTTGTCTTTAAAGAAGAAGCCACAACTCAAAATCAAAGGGCAGATTGGGTCTTTCATCTGCAACAGTCAAAGCATCAGGTAGGAAGCAGACAAGCTGCTAAAGGAAATGAAATTCCTTGAGAGTTTCTCATGGCTCTATGATCCATGCAGGATTATTTCAGAGATGAGGATAAGAAAAAGGAATATCCCCTATGTCCACGAATCTAGGCCTGAGGTTGAAAAATTTGCAAACCAGATGGGATGGGAACCAAACACTTTGGTTGAAACAGAACAATAGGACCTCCCAGTCACTATATCACAAGCAACTACACCACAGGTTCCAAAGGAGAAAAGGCCTAGGCAGGATCTGTCACCTCCTGTCACTGAAGTATCATTAGAAGAATTCTGACTGCATACCAAGAGGCCAAAAACTAGTCCATCTCCTGACCCGACTGGAGAAAAAGAAATTCCATCCACTACAATGACAGAGGTTGATCGGTCGCTCCTCAATACAAGCAGCAAGAAGATTATAACCATTGTGTTACCAAAGAAGATTACAGATACTCCACCAATCAACCAGCCAGGCAAGATAGGACCAAAGTTAAGCATCTTTGAGAAATATGATTTGATCAAGAAAAAGAATCAGACTCTGACCAACAGCACATATGCCCAATTCTAGAAGCAGACGTCGACTGCACAACACAGGCTTCTATCGACATTTGACACGGAGAAGGGAAAAATGCACATGGCATTTCTCCAAGAACAGGTACCAGACCCAAAGGTAATCACTGATTACAAAAGGGCCACTTTTGAATTCCAGACTAAGGACATGCATCCAGTTGATCAAATGGATCTGCACAGGAAAACTGGAGAAATGGTTTTCTCCACATTGGCACATGCTTCCACTACTGCCTCCAGGTTACAAGTGTCTCTGAACAATGTCCAGATGCAGTTGAAGCTGGAGAAAATATCATCCTTTGCCAAGGATAACAGAATCAAGATGCTGGAGGAACTGGTCCTCAATATCGGATATGATCCCTTGAATGTGAAAGTAGTCGAGGAGATGATCAAGAAGAAAAATTCATACATAGCGTCTTTGAGGAAACAATTGAAGCTGCCACCAATAGTAGACTCGAAGGCAAAGGAAATAGCAGAGACAGAAGGAGAAAAAGATGAAATGCTTAAACTGATCATGGAGCAGAATGCACAACTGAAGGAAATGGAAGCTAAGATGGAGAAGCTAGTGAAAGAGAAAGAACAATTGAAACCCATGGAATTCATTCCATTGAGTGCAGTTCCACTCTCAAAAGTGAGCACAACATCACTAGCAGAAGTCCCATCGGTGAATCCACTAACGTCTCTGGAAAAGACAATTGAATTGGCCAAATCCATGGAAGAGATGAACCTGCAGGAGACAGAAATTAGAAGGCTCAAAAAGGAGATTGAGAACCTTCAGGAACTCAAATCTTCTTATCAAACTAGCTTCTCCAATGAAAAACAGGTGTCAGACTAGCTCAACCAAGAGTTACAACAACTCCGGAAGCAAACAGTTGCAGGTAAAACACTGTCCGAAGTCAAAGAAAGTGTCTGGACAGACTTCACCAAGTCTATGAATGAAATATGGCCAATGATACAGATTATGTTTGAGAAAAATGAATTGGTGCAGAGAAGTAAACAAGCCATCGAGAATATTAGATCAAAACTGGGAGAGATGCCTACAAAGGCTAATGAAATCATCAAATTCTTGAATTCTAAAACCATAGAGGAGTTTGAAGAGATGAGAATTGAGGATAGAACATAAACCATCCTTGAGGTCAAAAAAGTCTTGACCAAGAGAGGACTGATGATATAGCTAGAAGAAAAGGTTAAGGCCATGGACCTAGGGGTACAAAGGTTTTTCAGCAATATTGGGGCTCTACAAAAGAAAGTTCTTCCTGGTTTGAAGGTGATAAATGACAAACTGATGACACTCCCAAACTACAAAAAGAGACTAGTCGATGTGGCTAAGGATAGTTCGAAGTTTTCAGGAATTCAAGGCAGCATCACTGGCAAGGCATTCCTAGATGCACTTCAGTTGGACATCAACATACAGCATGAGATCCGGTACATCTTCATCACCGAGTTTGCTTTTGCCAAGTACACAGAAATGGATGAAGTTTACCGAAGGTTACTCAAAGTTAGAGTTCCCATTCATCTTCAATGGGAAGAGCTTTGTGACCTAATTGAGTAATCGATGAGCTGTCCCAGCCTAGTCAGCTATCCAGTCAGATGAGGTTGTGCAGAGGCCTCACCAATGGCTCACCCAAAAAATAGCATGCAGTTGCGACACATCATCAAACAGTTTCCTATATTCTTGTAATTTGTTAAGTTAGTTAGGCTAAAAATAGATTTACCACGTCCTGATCTTTAATGACAGGACTGTTTGTAATTTTGGGTTATAAATACTTCACTTTTTGAAGTATTGAGGGTTGATCTTTACGCCCTGCGAGCTATCAGACTGTAATATTTTTCAAGAGATCTTCCATTAATACAAAGAGGTATTTTGACAGGATTCTTGCGTGTATTGACTGGTGATGTTTTCCTTTCTAAGTTAAATGTTATTCTCTCTTAGTTATCACACTGTTTGCTAAATCTAATCTTTGAAAGTAACAAACATTGCAGGATTTATCTTTGTATACCCTGTTTCTAACTTTAAAATATTTTAATGTTTCATCTTCCGATTTTACGAAAAAGAAATTCTTAATTGCTTCTTTGTTGTAATTGACATTCTCACCTTTTTCTTCTATTCCTCATTTACGCTACTAAAAGAATCCAGCGATTACATTATCTCGCCCTGTGAAAAGTTTCTTTGCTTTCTGGTTTAGATTTTATTTCATGATACAGACCCCATAGCCCAATGGATGTGTAAACTATCTCAGCCAACCTGACAAACACTACAACAGCAAAACCAACATATTTTATTTACCTAGCCTAATATTTTAAATTTGAAACATATCTAAATCATACAGAGAGATCCCTCTCTGAAGCTGGTAGAGCTAGATCCCAGCTTTGAAGTGGATGGATAAAGTTACCTCCCATAGATTTCTTCTTTTCTAACAACTTCTACGAAATTTACAGAGTGTTAATAGGTACACTTCTTGGATTTTGCCTCAATCTTTGTTCTATTTTCTTTATCAATATGGACAAATGCTTCACATCCAAAAGTCTTCAAAAAATAATAGTTTACCTTTTTTTCTGTCCATGCCTCCTCTGGAATTCTACCATCCAAAGAGATTGAAGGTCCTCTATTAATTAAGTAAACAACAATATCTACAACATCTACCCAGAACTGTAAGGGAAAACTGGCATGCAATCTCATAATCCTTGCATGCTCCATGATTGTCCTGTTCATCCTTTCTGACACACCATTTTCTTGTGGTGTTCTTGGAACTGTATTCTCTCTATGAATACCATGGTATGAACAGTAATAATCAAAATCCTTGCTGCAATATTCACCTCCATTATCTGATCTGAGACACTTCAATTTTTTTCCTGTCTCATTCTCAACCAAATCTTTCCATTTCTTAAAAGTATCAAAAACATCATATTTTTGTTGAATGCAATAAACCCAAGTTTTTCTAGTTGCATCATCAATAAAAGTAACATAGTAACGAGATACACCAAGAGCTCATACTTGATCTAGTCCCCATACATCTGTATGCACAAGCTCTAACCTTTCTTTTTCGACTCTAAGAAATATGACTCTCTTTTGTTTTCCATAAACACAATGCTCACAGAAGTACAAATCAATTTGTTTAAGATTTGGAAACAAATTTATTTTGTGAAGTATCTGCATCCCCTTCTCACTCATGTGTCCAAGTCTATGATGCCACAGTGTTGTATCCACTCCTATAGAAGCTAAAGAGATAGAAGATTCAATACTACCAGTACATAAATACAAAGTACCTACCTTATCTCCTTTTTCTATCACCAATGATCCTTTGATGACCTTCCATGTCTTATCTGTAAATATGGATATACAACCTTCACTTCCCAACTGTCCTGTTGAAATTATATTTTTCCTTATATCTGGAACATGTCTTACCTCTTTCAACAACCATTGGTTTCCATTGCTTTTCTTTATTTTTACCTTTCCCATTCCAACAATTTTTCATGGTGCATCATCACCCAAATGAACCTGTCCAAAATCACATTGAACATAATCTAGAAAATGTTTCCTATGGGGTGTGGCATGAAATGAAGCCCTTGAATCTACAACCCAAGAATCATAAATATTATCTACAGAAATAATCAAAGCATCTTGTAACATATCACATGTTACATGTGCTTCCTGATTTCTCTCTTACTGTCCATCTCTTTGTTTCTTTGGAGATCTGCAGTCATTCTTCAGATGTCCTTTCGTCCCACAATTCCATCACTCTATCTTTCCAAGTCTGGATTTGGATCTTCCCTTCCTAGAATTCCCATGGTTCCCTGAGCCCTTTCCTCTATCCTTCTGTCTTCCCCTGTTCTCCATGTTCAATGCATTACTTGATGTCTCACCTGTGATTTTCCATCGCATTTCCTCACTAAGGATAACACCAACAACATCATCAAATTTTAAAGTATTTGAACCAGAGATAGAGTTACTTACAACCATGACCAAGTCATTCCATATTTCTGGCAATGAGAACAAGATTAGAAGAGCCCTGACATCATCATCAAAGTCCACATTTACATAACTTAGTTGATTAGTAACCATATTAAATTCATTTAAATGATCTGCAATAGACCCACCTTCTAACATCTTCATATTAAATAATATCTTCATTAGAAATACCTTATTGGACGCCGAGGGTTTTTCATACAATTTAGCCAATGCATCCATCAAACCCTTTGTTATCTTTTCTTTTGAAACATTGAAAGCCACCGACACTGCCAAGCTCAGCCGTATCATTCCTAGAGCATTTCTTTCAAGAATCTCCCATTCTTCGTCCTTCATAGTCATTGACTTCTTTTCTATTCCGCCCAATGGTAGGAATAGATCCTTCTGATATAAATAATCTTCCATCTCCATCTTACATAACTAGTAGTTTTGGCCGTTAAATTTTTTTACCCTAAAATTTCCATCTTCCGACATTGCTCCCACTCGAACCATGAACCCTCTTTTCCTGTGAGTTACCTTTCTCTTTGATACCAGTTGTTAGAAAAACAAGATCGCGAAGAAATAAAATAAAACAAATGCGGAAATAAAACACAGAAGATACATGATACAATAGAGACACAGATATACGTGGTTTACCCAGTGTGGGCTACGTCCACCAGAGAAATTGCCAGGTCCTTCCTTTATTATTATCTAGCAAATGAAGGGATACAACCTACAACAAACTTGTTATAACTTCCTCTTTGTTCTCTCACAGTATCCAATCTCAGAATACAATATTCACTCTCATCCTTAGTTGCAATACATTTCCCTCATAAAAGAGGGTTTCCTTCTAGGGAAAAAACCCCTAACATAATTTCTACTGTTATATATGTGACCTTATAATGAACAGCCCATATTTACAATGAAATTACAATATACATTTACAACAAAAAATTTCCTTCCAGGGATTTTCCCCTGAACCCCCATCGGGGGATGCTACCCTCGAATCCCTACCTAGGGCCCTCTTTCCCCTGGACCCCATAGAGGGGGTAACCCCCCTCTTTACTCCCCCACGTGGAAGAGTGTACATTATTTTGGCCTGTAAAGTCTTCATGGGGTATAAACATGGCTGAAAACAAAGACCTCTGAATCTGGAAGATAATTAGGCTCCACAACCAACAGAATCCTGCATAAATCCCTGGGGTTGCTCCATATAGATATCCCAATAGAGATCGTCATGAATAAATGCATTATTCACATCCATCTGATGGACTTCACATCCATTGGATTCCACAATGACAAGTTCCAAATGTATGGAATCCATCTTCACTACTGGAGCGAAGGTATCATCATAGTCAATTCCATGCACCTATTGAAATCCTTTGGCAGCTAGCCTGGCTTTGTATCTACTAATATATCCATCCGTTGTTCTCTTGGTCATGTAGACCCATCTTCACCTGAAAATTTTCCTTCCATTAGAAAAGGGAACCACATCCCAAGTCTAGTTCTCTAGGAGAGAGTTGTACTCCTCCTACATGGTGGATTCCCAAAAGGGATTTCCAGTAGCCTAGCCATAAGAATGTGGATATGAATATTGAACCAAGAAAATATGCCTGAATGGAAATGGTTCAGTGGAAGTGAGTGTCAAAGGAGGCTCCTTGAAATCAAATCAAGTCCTCCTAGTACCAGTTGGATCACCAACAAGATATCATGCATCCTGAAGAGTAGTCTGGGCCCACTTGGGCCTCTGCTCTGGCTCTGCATCTATACCTTGATGCACCGACTCTGCATCTGATTGTACTGACTTTGTATCTATATCATCTAAATCCTCTGAATCATAACTCTCATTTGACATGTGCATGCTCATCATCTATGGCAGGTAAAAGAATAAAGGTGTCTGCATGCAATTGTTGAGGTACATTCGAGACACTTTCCTTGAGTTGGAAACTTCGCTTAATGATGAGTCGGTCTGAGAAATATAAATAAGTATGTATCTCTTCACACCCTCGGGGTATCCAAAAAAGATACACTATGTGCTCTGTGGATAAAGTTCCTTATTCTTTTCAGAGGGAATCCAGGCCCATGCACATGAACTGAAAATACAAAAGTGGGTCACTTCCAGTTTGAGGCCGCTCCAAACCTCATATGGGGTATTATACTTGACAGATCTATGGGGAGATCTATTTTGTATGTAACTTGCACAATTATGTGCTTCAGCCCATAATACATGTGGAAGTGACTTTGCATGTAGCATGCAACATGCCATCTCTTTTAGAGATCTATTTTTTCACTCAACAACTCCATTTTGTTGTGGAGTATAGGGAACAATGCGTTGCAATTGAATCCATGTCTCATGAAAAACATTATGGATCTCATCATTGAAATACTCTCACCTGTTATTAGTTTGGAGGACTTTGATTTTCTTTCCTAACTGTGTCTCAACCAGAGCTTTGAAATCTTTGAGGTGTTGAAAGACCTCTGATTTTTTCATGAGAAATAAAATCCATGTGAAGCATGAGAAATCATCAATAAAAATGAGCACATACCTTCCTTTGTTGATTGATGGATGTGGAAAAGGGCCCATGAGGTCACTATGGATCATATCTAAAGGAGAGGAAGCTTTGTGAGTCTTTCCTTTGTCTAATTTCTCTTGAGGGTGTTTTACAAGAACACACCCCTCACAAATTCCTTTGGAGAAATGGATGTCTGGTAGACCATCAACCAATCCTTGATTTCTAAGTTGTTGCATATATCTAAAATTTAAATGTCTGAATATTTTGTTCCATATCCTACTTCTTTGATCAGCATGGGTAAGCAATAAAGTAGAATTTGGTTCAATAAATTTAGAAAATGTATACAATTTATAATGATGATTTACCTCACCGGTAGCAACCCTGGAGTTGGTTTTCATGTCATAGATATCCACTACATTAGGTGTGCATATGAATTTTTTTCCAGTGTCAAAATTTTCCATCTGATATATGGAGAGAAGGTTGACGGAAAGTTTGGGAATGTGCAACACATTCTCGAACCTTCCGTTTGTGATTTCAATCCTTCCTTTGATGGTGACCTCGACTAAAGAGTTGTCCCCCATCAGAATAGGAGGACCTTTGCATGCATCCAATAAAGATTAGACCTCTTTTGTGGCAACCATGTGGTGTGATGCTCATGAATCTACGATCCAAGCATTGGGAGAGGAGTTTATGGAAATCAAGGCCTTTCCTTCTTGGCACCCTCAGGGATGCAATCTCCAAGGTTATTTTTATGAAGTATTTGAGTCATTATATCTAATTGTTTCTGCATACATGTGGATTCTTGATGGAATCCTTTGTTGAAGTATGTGCATTATTCCCCTTTTCTTCTCTTTCCACCTTTGGATCTGGAGGCATCATTGAAGGGTTTTGAGTACTCTTCCTTATTAGGATTTGTATGATATTTCATTTTTTCTTTATATTTATATTTATTATATTTATGAATGATGCCATCTTTCACAATAAGTGCAATCTCCTTTGGGCCTTTTATTTTTCCCATGTTGATGAGCTTGGTCTACTCTTGTCTCAGAGATTCGATAAATTCCTCAAGAGAAGGAATATTCCAGGTGACTCCAGAGGTGAATCTGAATGAATGGAATGTGGATACAAACAATGATAATTTGGGACCAATCTTGAAGAGAATGGTGAGAACCATTTGTTTCTCCTCCTTATATTTATCAACCCCGCAAGCCTTGAGTTCCGACAATAAATCCTTATATTTTGTAAAGAAATCTTGGAGATTGTCGAAGCTTTTTGGATTCAATGTGAGAAATTCCACCTCGAGCATGTGTCCCCTCATATCATCATGTTTTCCAAAGAGCCCTTCCATGGTGGTCTAGGCTTCATTGGGGGCTTTACAAGAAAATATGTGAAAGAGGAGATCAGGAGAAATGAGACTGCAAATTGTTTTGAATGCTTCATCCATTCGATTTAGATACTTGTATTTTTCTATGGATGATGTTCACTCTGTCTCTATTTTCATGGTTAACTTGTACAATCCTCTTCCTCGAAGCTGCATGATCATCTTCTCCTTCCATGCAAATAAATTGTAAGGTGTAAGAATGAATTCTTTTGGGAATTCCATTTTTATGTTGTCTTCAATCTTCGTTAACTACAAAAATAATTTGTTGTGGATTTTCCCTAGTAGTATGTAAGATATGATACCATGTAAATGTGTTGAACGTGCATAGAATATATCTAGCTAGGAATTGAAATTCATAGTTGTAGAGAAAATAGAAGAAAAGAGAAGCGAAAGAGAAAGAATGGAAGAATTCTCATTAACCAAATGAATAAATGATAATTTACACATGGAATATTTTTTATAAATCAACCAATGTGCACTGGAGGAGAATCCAATGCACCATAGTGGTGGTCTAGAGTGATCTGGACACACACCAGCAGTTACAAGAGTAAATTGCCACCTAGTCTAGTCTCTCGGGAAGTTGCGGGAGTGAACTGCCACCTAGCTGAGTTAACTAGTATATCAATCTTCAGTTAACTAACTGAAATAGAGTGAAGTGAGGAGGAGATCATGGAATCATGGGTAATGTGATAGTCTGGTGATGATATCAAGGAAAATGCACATTATCTGGTGATGATCCCAATGTTGCATAGTGATAATCCCAATGTAGCATCTAGACTCCACTCAACTGATCAAACTAAAGTGAAAACTGAAGAGAATATTCTCCCTAGAGGAATATTCTTCCTAAAATATAGGAGACTGAATAATGACTAATAAACATAGGAAAAACCTTAGGAAAAATAAATCCTAGGTGTGTGTGAAGTAACTCCAACACCATATATATATATATATATATATATATATATATATATATATATATATATATATATATATATATATCCTCATCCAAATATCCATGTATAAACATTGTTTTAACATCTAGCTTCTCTAACTTGGGATAAATTAAAGAAACTAGTGCTAACACAACACAAATTGAAACAAGTTTCACAAGTGCTGAAAAGATTTCATGAAAATCAATACCTTCCTTTTGAGAATACATTTTTTCTACCATAATTTCTTTATACCTTTCAACTTTATCATCAATGCCCTTTTTTAGATTGTATACCCACTTGCAACCGATAACCTTCTTGTCCTCTAGAAGTTCTACTAGGTCCCATGTGTTATTTCTTTCTAAGGCATCCATTTCTTCTTTCATAGCTTCATTCCTTTTAACACTTTCAAATACCTTCATTGCTTCCTGATAACAACTAGGTTCTCCATCTTTAGAAACCAAAGCCACATATGAAACATAATAGTTATACCCTGTAGGAGGATTCCTAACCCGTGTAGATATACTTAGTAGTGGTTGAGGCATACCCATAGTTTCTTCGATATTTCCTACATCTTCATCTTCTTCTTCTGGAACTTCTTCATGCTCCTCCTTTTTGAATATGGATGAGTTTCCAACTGAATTTTCTAAACTTGAGGTACACATGTTCCTATCTCAATTCAAAATCTACCATATCTTATTTGATGAGTGATGATTCATCAAATACATCTCTGGTTATGATGATTTTGTGGGAAATAGGATCCCACAATATGTATCCCTTAACTCCATCACCATAACCAGCAAAGATAAATTTCTTTGATTTAGGATCTAACTTAGAACATTGATCTTTAGAAATAAGAGCATAACCATCACAATCAAATATTCTCAGATTTGAATAATCACACAAATGACATGTCCATACCTCTTCTAGAATCTTACAATTTATTGCAGCTAACGGTGAACGATTTATTCAATAACATGTTGTAAGAACTGTTCCTGCCAAAAATTCATGTTGCAACTTAGCATTATTGAGCATGCTCCTTGCTCTCCCTAGAAGAGTCTTATTCATGCATTTAGCAACACCATTTTGTTGAGGAGTATAAACCATGGTCTTATGTCTTTCGATCCCATAGTCCTTGCAATAGTTTTCAAATTTCATAGATGTGAACCCACCTCCATTGTCTATTCTTAAACATTTGATTTGCCTGTTAGTCCTATTTTCATCCAAAGCTCTTAATTGTTTAAAATAATTAAATACATCAACTTTTCTTTTAACTAAATAGATCCACACCTTTCTAGAGTAATCATCTATAAATATCACAAAGTATGACGTTCCTCCAAAATAAACTATTGGGGATGGTCCCCGAACATCTGAATGAATGTAATCAAGGATACCTTTGTTTATATGTCTTCCTATTTTAAACTTTTTTTTACATTGTTTTCCAAAAACAAAATACTTGCAGAAATTCAAATTCATAAATTTTAAATGTAGAAGTGACTTATGATCAACTAGTACCTTAAGCCATTTCTATCTCATATGACCCAAATATTAATGTCATAAACTAGTAGATTCACTTGCACCTTCATATCCTACCCCTTCTTTATTTATTTCATTCCTTCCTTCAAGATGATAAAGGTTCCCGATCCACTTTTCCTTCATGACTAATAAGATGCCTTTGGACACCTTTAGTACTCCACCTTGAACTCTACAATTATAACCAACAAAATCTAGAACTCCCAAAGATATAAAGTTCTTTCTAAGTTTGGATACATGCCTCACATCTACTAATGTTCTTACAATACCATCATACATTTTAATCTGGATGCTACCAACCCCAACAATTTTAGAAGAAAATCATTTCTCATAAAAACAACACCATCATCAATAGATTGGTAAGTTGAGAACCAATTTCTATGAAGACACATGTGACTGGACACACCCGAATCTAAAAACCAATGTTGATGTTGTTGTGAAACATCACAGGTGCATAATACCTCATCAATCATACTTGAACCTGAACTTGAACATGTTTTAACTGAATTAGCATCCTTTTCTTCATTTGTGGAGTCCTCTTTGGATGTTTTTTGTCTTTTCTAGAAATCCTTCTTCAGATGCCCATATTTTCCATAGAACCAACATTTTTCCTTACCCTTCTTTCCTTTTGACTTATATGTTGATGTACCTCTCTGTTCTTGTCGTCTTTCTTTAGATCAACCTCTGACCACCATTGCTTCTTTTGTTGAGGTTTCTTTACTGGATCTTCATATAATTTCCTCATACAACAGAGCTCCCACAATAGTATCATAATTAATGGCATATGTTGTGCTAAACCACATAGATGCGATTAAATGATCCCAAGACTTAGGCAATGAATACAATAATGTAACTTCCTTGTCCTCATCTTCATATTTCGCTTCCATAATAGATAATTGACAAATCAGAGTATTGAAAACATTTAAATGATCGACAATTTTTGTACCTTCTCTCATCCGTAAGCTATATAATGGCCTCTTCAAGAATATTATTTTCATCAAGGAATTTTCCATATAAAGATTTTATGTTCCATAAACATGTTGTTTTCTCCTCTCCAACAATGTTAAACAACACTTCTACCATACACAAATGAATGGTACTGAGGATTATTGCATCTAGATCTTCATATTCCTTGTCTATCATGCTTGTCAATTTCTTTGTCTTCCCTACCAACACCTTTTGCAATCATTGATGTATGCACAGATCCCGCATCTTGAGCTTCCATAGCTCAAAGTTATTTTTTCCATTGAATTTCTCTACCTCAAAATTTGAACTTTGTACTTTTTTCATTAGCAAAAAATCAAAATGCCCAGATCACTGCTTATAAAACTTGAATTTTTAAAATGGAAGAATAATGGTATAGTTCCAAAATTAAACACCAAAAATCATTGATTAAAAGGATTAAATCCAAAACATAAATGTTTTTAAAAAACCTTTTGCTTAAATAAATGTGTCCACCTCTCCATTTATAAAGTCAATCATTTATAAGATATTTACCAAGATAACCTTTTGAAGAACCTCCACCTTTTAAACAAATAAACTATGCTATATGATATTCACCCATTTATAAAAGAGATCCTTTGAAAATTTTCAAAAAGATACAGTCGTTCCCTTTTATAACCTTTGTATCGTATGAATGCAAGTATTGCTCCCCTTGCTTGTCATGTGGTGTGAACCAAAATCCTCCAAGGGGACGATAGACCCCTGGGTGAGGAATCATGATTCACAGAAATATAAGAAATGGAATTAAGATATGCAACGGAAATGAGGAATAAATATTTTTTTCTTCCCTTAGATTACACATGTAGTCGGTCAAGAATTAAATACTTTTACAAACATATTCAAATAAAAAAGAAATATACAAAAATATGATAATCGGGATCACCCATGTGGATATTGGTGTCCACTCACCTATTCCAACTCACTCACATACAATTTTCATCTTGGTAGTTTTAGTTTTCATCTTGGCTGTTTTTTTATAGTTTTTCGTGCCCTAAACTTTTAGGGTCATTTTAAGGCCCTAAACAACATTTTTTTGGCCTGCCATAATCGAAATGAAAGCATAATGAAAGTGTGACAACAACATGTGTAGTCCTTAGATATACCTTTCTAACAGGCTATCATGCACCTAAAACGAAGATCGTATGAAAAAGTTATGACCCTGGGAAATTGATGTACCAACTTAGCCCATCTCAACCCACGTGACTTTTGACACTTCATCTCCAAGAGTTAGCATTTTGAATGTCTAGTGTTTTCTCATTACTTATAGATTCTAAAAAGGCCTAGAGTCATCATTTTAATGTGCTCACACAAATGTGCATAGCCACGACATCTCTTATTTGAGATTAGCTACCAACATTTGAGCAAGATTGTTTTATGCATTTTATATTTTAGCTTATTTATTTGTTGAATACAAGTGAAGTTTCATTGTATATTTTTTATTGTTCATTGTATCTCTATGTTAATATTATAGATCTTTGTTTCATTTTGTTCCTCTCATAAATCCATATCAATACTATAAGAGCAGTATGTTCTTCATTTGTTTCTCTATGCATATCCCCAACAAGGTTAGGGTATAAGAAGTTGGGACTCCAACTAGTTGAGCCTTTGCAAGATCGACCTCACCGAACCCGGCGACTACCCATGGGGGAAGAAAGGAAAGATGATGGGGTAAGAGATCCCTTTAAAATGTTTCTCTAGGAAGCCCTCGTGTGACTGAGGAACGAGATGATGGATAATATTGCGTAAATCCTTCGACGCTTACTAACAGGAGACACATCTTCTTATAGCGGAGGCACCACCCCCTTAACGATACATATCAACTTTAATATTCCTACATTTGAAGTTCAAATAGATACAAATGTTGTAGAAAAATGGTTAAATCTTCTAGAAGGGTATTTTTCTATTCGTAACTTTTCTGATAGAGAAAATATTACAATTACACTCCTTAAGGTCGTCCCCCATGTCAAATATTGATGGGAAAATTCCTATGAGAAAAATACAATAGAGGAATCTCCATTATTTGTAGTTTCCCCCACCTAGGTTTCTTTCAAGGATGTTATTAAGGAACAATACTACCATGTTTGAAGTTGTGACGACTTATTTACAAGATGAGCCACACTATGACAGGAAAGGACCAAACAATTCCAGAATTCACAAGTGTCTTTCACATCTTGCGCACCAATATGGGTATAAAAGAATATGAGCGATATATGGTGCTCAAATACCATGATGGTATGCATAGATACATCCAAATGAAAATGGATTTTTTGGACATCTCATCCTTGGGTGTGACCAATTAATATGTTGTCAAAATTGAGTAGAAGTTTAAACAAAAGACGTGGAAGTTTGGACCTGGGAACCCCTCATAAAAGAAGCATGGAAAATGAATCCCCAACCTTCTCAACAAAGGATATGGAAATGATGGATAGCCTTAGGAAAACCAGTCTAAGCCGCAAACAAAGAAGGACAATGTAGTGTCCCCAAGGCCGAGCCCCGTTAGAGATCATGTTTTATGCAAAGAATTGTAAATGTGTTTTATAGGCTGGTGAGCCAAGTTTTGTATAAGCTGGAAGGCTTATGTGTTTGTTAGGCCAGGGAGCCTAAGTGTTGAAGGCCAGGAGCCTGTTGATGTATTTGTATGTATACAGATCAATTAATAAAATATAAACACCGCCAGTGCAGACCGACCACGATGAATGAGTGATGGGGGACTGAGCATCCACAGAGTGCGCAAGGAACTAGGGGCTAGAAGGTGGAAAAGAGGCAGAGTGTTAATCCTAGGGGCTAAGCCTAGGGGGCTTAGGCTTGGAATAATATTTTAATATTATTTCCTAAAATCCATGTGCATATTATTTTATCCTAAGTCCTTTTGGAAGGACATGTGAATTCCCAAGTGGTGGGAGGAAGGCGTACAGATGGAACACATGCAGTTCCCAGGGTGACAAGTGTCAACCCTGGTGCATGCAAATAAAACTGATGAAGAAATTCGTGAGGGGGGGTTCAAAACCATTCGATCTGACTGTCCTGAGCGAGAGCCGTGGAATCCAGTCTGCCAAAATACCCTGGTTCATCCCTGAAAGCCATAAAGCCTATGTTTGTCCTAAGGAAATCGTGTACATCCGGTCCAGAGCTGTGAGTCTGTGTCTGTTCTTGACAAACCCAGGAGCGCATTTCCTGAACAGGAACCCTGTGTTGAACTCGTGTGGAAGAATCATTGGTTGTTCAAGGAAAACTGAGCTAGCCTGTGCGTGAAGCCTACTCTGAAATCATCCCGTGAGATTATCATGTGACAGTTGAACCGTTTTGGGAAGCATTTGTCTATGTTTTCTGTGGATTGTTTTGACCACGCAGTGTTGGACTACATGAGGCTTGTTGGCCTGTGAGTGACTCCTTCAGGTGAGAGAGTGCACAGAGGGAGAAGAGAACTCCTGGAAGGAACCCTGTAACTGCCATAGAGCCCGGAGAATTCCGGTCCGGTCTGTTCCTGTAACCCAAGGTAAGGGAGACTGGCAGCCGAAGGACTGTCTAGGTGACAGAGAAGGTGCACTCTCCTGGGGTGGAA
>ML779072.1:114069-129303 GCA_009831015.1 Picea engelmannii | reverse complement strand
GTTACGTTTTTGGATGTCTAGGGTTTTTTCATTACTTCTGGATGCTAAAAAGGCATGAAAGTCTCATTGTAATGTGCTCAGACGAATGCGCATAACAACCACATCTCTTCTTAGAGATTAGCTACCATCGTTCGAGCAAGATTGTTTCATTCTGCATTTTACAGTTCAATGTATTTCTTTATTGAATAGAAATCAAGTTTCACTGTATATCTGTTATTGCTCATTGTGTTAATATTATAGATATGTGTTTCATTTCGTTCCACTCATAAATCTGGATCACAAACTCTGCATATCATAATTGTAATTTATTAAAATCCTATCACCTCTATGCATTTAATAGTCACAAGCCCATGGAGTCTATAGGTTCCCTACCACTCTTTTCTACCCTGAACTAAATTATGTGTTGATTAACAATAAAGCTAATTGTGGCCATTAATTAACATTACAAAAACCACATCAAGCATTAATTAGAACATGTCTAGCAAAAGCGGGAACACGTGGAACGGGCCAAAGGAGACACCAAATAGTCATTGGGAAACCATAAATTCAAGAGCATATTAGAAGGCAAACGGACAAATTGAGAGGCCCCACCTAATGAATTAGAAACTATGAACAACCAAAAGGAAAGAACCAGGAACCACATGAGATGTGCATCCACCAAGTATAGGAATGAGCCAAACGGTTATTTTTAGTCTTAATATCACTTCTATAATGTGATTTTTAATGTGGAATATCTCTTCTATAATGTGGTTGCTTCTACCAAACTCAGTGAAGTTCATGTTGAGAATTTTTATTATACTGTCTCTCTGTATATAGTATTAGTTAATCTTTGACTTTCATATTTATTTTTCTCTCCTTTAATCTTATAGGAAGAAGTGATATGTTTTTATATAATAAAAAAACTTTAAAATTTTAAAATGTTATTAAACAATAAGTTTAATAATTGCAACCTTCACATACAATTAACATTCTGTCCTGTTACATCTTGGTGATTACGAAGTGTGTGGCCTACAGCCCTAGCCACTAAATGACGAACCGGGAGTCCAAGACAGGGTAAGACCAGGAAATACGTGTTAATTAACTAATTAACTTCCGTAGAAGAACGAGCCTAAGACTTTTTTAAGCGTATGGGACCTTTCCCCTAATCGTCTCGGTGTGAGACAGACGCCTTATCAGCGATTTCTTAAAAAGAAGTAGGGCCGAGCTGAGGCACTTGTGTTTGGCTGGCGGACAAAGTGGATCGTCGGGCAATGGACCATGGTAGCAACAACTATATACTTTATGCCAAAGAGTTTGTCAGTATTATTGCATGCACCATAGGAGTATGATATTGCTAATTTTCTGCAGCTTTGAAGTTATAAAGCACAAATGGTGGAAGATGGGCCTTCCCCTAGAAGATAAACAAGTAATTCACTCACTCTTAGTTTGAATTTTAAAATTTTTAGAGTTTTTATATTTATATTTTTTTATTAAATTTTATTTTTAATAAAAATTGTTGAAACTTTATATTTGAGTTATTCACTCTATATAATTTGAGTTTTAAGGTGTAGAATAGGTTTATGCATTAAAAAATATAATTTTAACAAGAAAAAATAGATATTTTATTCAGATTTGTTTTGCGAGACTCCCATAAAAAAATTCAAAAAATTGAATATTTAAAAAATGTCTTATTTTAATTTAACATGCAAATATAAATAACTATACCAGTAATTCATTATTTAATTAGGTAGTTGACAATGAGCATATTTAATAGGTTTTTAGTGCTTAATCAGTTTTGTATGGATAAGATTAAATATTGATGGAATATTCTTAGTCGTCCCAATAAATCAATGGTTGTGATTTCAACCAGTAACTTCCTCACTATTATAAAGACATGCATTTACATGTTTATTTTTTTACTTTTATTTGATCATATTTCAAATATACTATGATGACTAACTGATTGCCATGTCTGAGTGATTAACAAAGATTAAAATTTTGTTACAAAATGGAGAGATGTGAATCGGAATTTCATTTCCTCAACCAACCAAAAAGTTTCTACATTCAACATTCACCAACCATTAGTTTGAAATTGTGCTAGTTTTAAAAAGCCTAATTAGTTTGAAATTGTGCTAGTTTTAAAAAGCCTAATTGCACATAAAAATGTTTTTAATAAACTATGATAATAGTTCATCACTTAATTTAAAAAACCCCGATTGCATATGCAAATACTTTTACTAAATATAACAATATCTAGCAAGAAAACTCTTAATGTTAGGTAGCGATATAATATAATTTCATCTTATTAGGTAGCGATATAATATAATTTCATATACTCATTACTTAATTAAAAAAAACCTTATTGCATATGCAAATAACTATGACAGTGACTCATTACTTCATTTAAAAAACACTGATGCCACATGCAAATGCATTTAATAAAGACTCTTAATGTTGGGTAACGAAATAAAGAGTCTGTACAGTCAAAAGGAAAGCAACGGGAACCACATGAGATGCACATCCACCCAGTATAGCGATATAATATAATTTCATATACTCATTACTTAATTAAAAAAAACGTTAGAATCTGATATAGTTTACCATGGCTGGCGGACAAAGTGGACCATGGTTATCACAGCTATATAGTTTATCGCCAAAGAGACTTGTACCAGGGTTTGTCCTTAATATTGCATGCACCATAGGAATCTGATACTGCTAATTTTCTGCAGTTATAAAGTAGAAACAGTGGACGGTGGGCCTTCGCCTAGAACATAGACATTAACAAATACTTAGCTCATTATTTTAATTTAACAAATGTATTTGTCATCTACGAATAACTCATTACTTAATTTAAAAAACCCTGATTGCACATGCCATGGAGACTCTAGGTAGCGATATGGCTAGGTGCGTAACACCACATAATCCGTAATCCGTTTTTACGAATTGATGAAAATGAACGTGGAAATTTAAGAACGTATCGAAAACAGAGCAGCAATAAATTCTACAGCTTGGCATATGGTGTCTTAACCCAATCCAAGGGCACCCGCCGAGAGAGCCAAAGTTGGCAGTCAATGGTTATTGCGTGCGTGCCAATAGTGGAAAACATGTCACTGCCTTACATTTGATAATGGTTTTGTATAAACATTTGATTTTTTGAATTCAGATTTTGGTAAATTTTTATTTTGTATTGTTTAAATTGTATTTTTAAATATATAAATGGGTTCAACATCTTGAAGCTAAGAGTATTTCAGTTATACAAACTTAATCACTTAAATTTGGAGTTTCAACATTTTTTTATAAAATTTCAGTAAAGAAAAACATTTGGAGTTTCAAATTTTTTTTTGACAAAACTCAAAAAAATCCAATGGTTAAACTTAGCCTCACTCATTCAATTATTTAACAATTACTTTTAAAAATGTAAAAAGTACATTTTTAAAAAGTCCAAAAAATTTGTAGTATCAATCAAGCACAACAAACAATCATTCCATGGCATGGTTGAATTGAACCTACGAATCACAACAAACATGCAGCATGTCACAGTTTAAGTGAATAGATGAAGCTCGTGGTTGTAGAATTTGTTGAAAAACAAAAGGGTGTATACAATGAAGGTGCCCTTGATCCCTAAATATGGGTTTTACATATTACAATTTGAATGTATGATGTATATAAATAAAAATGGATGTGAAACACTTTTAACCTTCTTTTTGAGTTGCATATTTTATTTTTCGAGTTTCGTGTATTGGATGACTAAACTAACAAAGTTTGCAAAAGAATCTATGTGTATAGTTAAACATACTTGTGATATTTGGAATAAGTAAAAGAAGCAAGAAGTCCCTATGATCATGTCTCCTCACACATATAACATATATCAATGTTGAGACATATTTAAGGTTCTCAACTTTGTAGTTTGATTGAGTAGAGAAGGTCTACATAAAAGGGAAGAAAGTAAACTAAAAAGTAAAAGTAAAAAACAATATATTGGAAGTGAAAATACTACCCAGACATATATACATGGGGCATTAGAAGTATCACAAAGAAAAGGGCATTCATTGCACATGAAAAAGTGATTTGGCAAGTGAGAAAAAGCAAAGGAAATAAAATAGTAATGTTGAGAACTTACATAAGATATGTGGTTATGAGAGGTCCATGAAAACCAATCTATGTTAGAGGAGAAACAATGGAAAAACTTTGGAATGGAGAAGACCTCTTATTTCTTCCTTCATATAAGATGACGATTTTCCTTCATTCTTTTGTACCTTTCGAAGCTAAATGTTGGTGAGATGTGAAGATCTTTCAAGGAGGGGACTCTAGATATTGCAATGAGGATTAGATCTTGTTATTCCAATGTCAATTGTCACTTTTGGTAATTTCATCCCTTTAGATTTATGTATTGTTAATGCCCATGCCATTTTAAGTGGGATTTGAGTATGACTACCCCTTTTTATAGGTGGAATTGGAACAAAAGTGGGATTGTTTGGATCCCATGGAGGGCCAATGTAATTGTTGAAACTCACAACCACAAATGTTGGTCATTGTGGAGATTTATGGTTTTGTTTTTAGAATATGGTAATAATTTGACCAAGCAATCCATTAAGAAGCTCAAATACAACCCACAAGTTAGATGTTAAAAGCATCTAGTAGTAAATATTAAGATTGTCCTAATGGGTCACAAACATTTACCAAGGGAGTTGGTTCCATAATTTCTTTTATGATATCTGTAATAATTACAAAATGTCTTTACAAGACATTTTTGTTGAGTTTGTTTGATTAGATATCATGTTGTTTATCATCGGTGTTTAGTCTGCTGCTAAATATCAAGAACATATATCTAGTTTAGGCCTTTGTTAAGATAACTCAAGATTCATTTGTTTGTGAGCTATCCGAGGGCTCGAGATATATTGAATTTTTTGTAAGAGGTAGAGGTGAGAGATTGTGTGTGATATTGAATATGTAAAAGCGTGGATCACAGAGGTCCAATAAAACAAGAAGGAATGAGCCTCTTGTGTAAATTTATTCCTTCATTTATATTAACAAAGAACAAAACGTGTGGTGATGTCATGTTGTGTGTTTTCATTTTTCGCATTGTGTTTGTTGAATTGTTAAACTCTATATAGAATCGATATTGGTAGAATGACGAGTTTATGTGATTGTAGGAAAGTTTGTGCTTAGTTAATTCTAACCAAGTTCTAAACCTCTATTAAAAGAATATTTCTTGAGTTTTTTTCTTCGCGGGAACAAACAATCATGATTTGGCACAATAGAAACACAAGGTAAATATCTGCGAAAACTCAGTATCATTATCAGATTCTATGCACAAATTGATATGTGACACGCTAGTATTGAGAGTTGAATTTTGTGCAGAATTGTTTGTGATAGATCCCATGGTATTGTTAACTAATGCTTTTGCGCAGAGGTATATTCCCATAGTGGTGTTCCACACAAAGTTATCTATGACAGAGCACAATTCAACTTTGTAGGAAGAGACAATTTGAATGCATGTTCGTGTTGATCTTAGGCCAGATATGCAACCTGAATGATAGTTGTGACAGAGTATTGAAAACTTTGTGATTGTGGGTTGAAGTTGGGGGTTCACGACATCATTTTTGGAATCAGAGTGATATGTGTCTAAGGAATCATGCCACCCAGGTGAGGAGGCAGAGATAAGAATGTGATAATTGATGAGTTCTTCTATGAGATGAGGCACATCAAGGAAAGGATGGAGGCCATGGAGACAACTCAGAGGAGAGAACCTGACATATAAGATGTCAGTGGGAGTGAAGATGCAAGCTTTGACGACAAAATAGAAGGAGCTCCAGGAGGATAAATAGCAAAGGAAAAATTAGTAAGATTGGTCGCAAAGGTTGGATCCATCCCTAAGATGGAAGTTCTCATGTACGAAGGTAATTTAAATGTTGATGAATTGCTTGACTAGATAAATTCCATGTGGATAAATATTTTGACTATGAAGAGGTAAAAGAGGAGAAGAAGGTGAAGTATGTAGTGACTAGACTAAAGGGACATGCATCTCTATGGTAGGATGAGTTGCAGGAAGACATAAGGAGAAAATGAAAAGCTAAGATAAAGATTTGGGATAGAATTGTAACCAAATTTAAAGGTAAGTTCATGCCTAAGGATTATCAATTGAATTTCTTTAGACAATTGCAAAATCTTAGACAAAAAACTATGACTACAAAATAATACATAGAGGAATTCTATAGGTTGAACATTAGAGTTGGTCACATTGAGGAAGATGCTAAGAAGGTTGTTAGATACATAAATTGTTTGAGATATTAAATTCAAGATGAAATCATTCTTTTGTCCTTGAGAACTGTTGAAGATTCATACCAAGCAACTTTGAAGGTAGAAGAGAAGCTCACCAGAAAGAAAAACCAAAGAAACAAAGGAAGGAGTCTAGCAAGAGGTAAAGGAAAATATAATAGAGGAAGACTTTAGCCTTCAAAAGAAGAGGCTGGAAGTTCAAGAAGCCAGTCACCTAGAGGAGGAGAATCAATAGGAAGAATATTTTTATCGAGGGGTCGAGGAAAAGGAAGAGAAATGAGATGTTTTACATATGGTAAAATAGGACACATGTAATGGGATTATCCAAAGAACAAGGCAACAAATCAAAGGAATGCATATGTTGCAGAAGGTAATAAAGAAGACATGAATGTAGTCACAGAAGAAGAAGTTCCTAAGGTAGGGGAATAATTGTTGTTGAAAAGAGTTCTGATCAAATCAGAGAAGGAAGATAAAGGACCATCTTAGAGGAAAATTGTATTTAGGATTGTATGCAAGTTTGGAGGTAAGTGTTGCAAAATTTTTATTGATAGTGGTAGCACAGATAATTTGGTTTCCATTGAAATGGTAGAGAAGTCGGAATTGAAAAGGATAGTGCACCCCACTCCCTGCAAGGTTTCCTAGTTGCAAAAATGACATTAGGTTTTGGTGAATGAGCAGTGTAAGGTGGAAATTCAAATTGGTAGCTACAAAGATGAGATATTATGTGACATAATGCCTATGGATGTCTACCATGTTTTGTTGGGAATACCATGGCAACGTGATAGAAAATCCATTCATGATGGTAGGAGGAACACTTATTCTCTAGAAAAATATGGACAAAGGCATCTGTTGTTGCCTTTGCAGGATGGAGGAGTGAAAGAAGAAGCTAGTCAAAGTGTACTATTGATAAGTGGGAAGGAACTACTACAACAAGTCAAGAAGAGGGAGGAGCATTTTTTTTCAATTGGTAGGCCAAAGGTAATCCTCACTGATACAAATATGGATGATTTACCTACAGAAGTTAAAGCTATGTTGAATGAATTTTTTGATATTATAGTGGATGATTTTCCAAATTCTTTACCCCCTATGAGAAGTATCAATCATCACATTGATCTAATACCTAGAGCAAGTTTTCCTCACAAAGAAACATATAGATTGATCCCACAGGAGAATGAAGAAATTAAAAGACAGGTACAAGAGTTGTTAGACACAGGTTTGGTGAAGGAGAGTTTGATTCCATGTTCTGTACCAACAATACTCAACCCAAAGAAGGATGGTGGATGGTGCATGTGCACTGGCTCTAAAGAAATCAACAAAATCGCCATAAGGTACAAATTTACATTACCTCATATAGATGATTTGATGGATTTTTTGATTGGCTTAAAATATTTTTCAAAGATTGATTTAAAGAGTGGATACCATAAAATTAGAATTAGAGAAGGGGATGAATGGGAAATTGTTTTCAAGACTAATAGTGAACTGTATGAATGGTTGGTGATGCCTTTTCAGCTCACAAATGCTCCTAGTACATTTACGAGGTTGATAAATGAGGTCTTAAAGGAATTTATTGGAATTTTTTTGATAGTCTATCTAGATGACATTTTGATCTAGAACCAAACAAAAGAGAAACACTTAAGGCATCTCAGGATGATTTTGAGTACCCTGCAAAAGGAAAAATCATTGTTAAATTTGAAGAAATGAAGTTTTATGAGAGGGAGATAATATATTTGGGGTTGTAGTATTTGAAGAAGGTTTGAAGATGGACCCAAAAAAGGTCCAAGAAATTGTGAATTGGCCAACCCCAAGAAATGCATTTGAGGTAAGAAGTTTCCATGGACTTGCAATTTTTTATAGAAAGTTCATTTGAATTTTCGGTCAGATATATCCACCTATTGTAGAAACTATCAAAGAAAGAAAACAACCATTTAAGTGGACTGAAACAACTAATATAAATTTTAAACTATTGAAGAAAAATATTACTGAAAATCATGTGTTAGTTTTTCCAAGGTTTGATAAATTCTTTCAAGTTGAGACTGAGTTGTCTTGAGTCAAGAACAAAAACCAATTGCATATTTTAGTGAGAAATTAAATGAAGCAAAACAAAAATATTCTTCTTATGACAAGGAATTTTATGCAATTGTTCAAGCACTTAAGAAGTGGAGGCATTACCTCATGCCCAAGGAGTTTGTTTTGTACAGTGACAATCATGCCTTACAATTTATAAGTAGTCAACCAAAATTGAGTAAAAGATATGACAAGTGGGTTGATTTTTTGCGGAATTTTACCCTTTTGATTAAACACCCAAGTGGTAATACTAATAAGGATGATGATGCTTTGAGTAGAATTGATTTACTTTTGCAATAATTTCAAGTCAGTGCTTTAGGATTTGATGGTTTAAAAGAAATGTGTTGAGATGATGCAGATTTCAAAGATGCCTATGCAGCTTGTGAAAATATAGTTGCTAGTTAAAAAAGTCAATGGTTAGACTATTTGATACAGGAAGGCCTGTTGTTCAAGATCAATAAATTGTGCATACAAAGTGTTCAATGAGGGAGAATCTGATCAAAGAAAAGCACAGTGGAAGACTGCCAGGACATTTTGTACAAGATAAAACTTTTTCTCAAGTAAATGTTTTTTATTATTCGTCAGGTATGCAAAATAAGTGAAGAATGTTATGGAGAAGTTCATAATTTGTCAACATGCTAAAGGGAGAAATCAACATATAGCCAAGCTCATCACCTTGTGGAAGCCCAATTGTACTTGTGTAGAAGAAAGACAAGATCCAATGACTCTTCATTGGTTATCGAGCCCTAAATAAAATCATATTCAGGAACCGATACCAAATTCTATGAATGGAAAATCTCCTTGACCAACTAGTGAGGGACAAATACTTCAGTAAGATTGATATGAAGTTCAGATACCACTATGTCCCAATAGAGAAAAACGATGTATGGAAGACTGTCTTCAAGTCCAAAGAAGGTATTTTTGAATGGTTGGTCGTGCCCTTTGGCTTGACGAATGCCAAAACAACTTTCATGAGGATGATGGATGATAGCTTGTGGAATTTCACCAATTAGTTTTTAGTGGTGTATTTGGATGACATCCTCATCTTCAACAAGAGTTTAGTAGAACACTTACAACATATTTAACAGGTTGTGCACACTCTACGTCAACACAAACTATATGCAAATTCAGAAAAATGTTGCTTCGACATGAACCAGGTCCAATACCTAGGCTTGATGAGCATGGGGTGCATGTGGATCCAACCAATATCTAGGTCATTCATGACTGTCTATCCTCGAAAACACTCACTGACCTTGAGAGCTTCTTAGGCCTTGCCAATTTCTATCTCAGATTCATGTTGGGATTCTCCCATATTGCATGGGTCCTTAACCAAGTGACCAGGGGTGGTGGAAAGGAAAAGTTTGTGTGGGGTCAAACACAACAGAAATTGTTCAATGATTTGAAGCAACACTTATACTCAACCCCGGTCCTCTCATTACTTGACCTGCATCATCCTTTTAAGATTGATACATATGCTTTAGAATATGTTGTGGGTGTAGTTCTCACTCAACACGAACGTCCAGTAGCCTATAATAATGAGACATTGCCATATGTTGTCCGTATGTACCCCACTTATGAAAAATAAATGTACTCCATTGTACAAGCCTTCCACCAGTGGAGGCATTACATTTTCAGGAAGGAGACAATTATCCACATTGATCGTCAGCCTCTATAGTTCATGCAGACATAAGAGAAATTCTAGAATGACCACCATCATAAGTTTTCCACATACTTGCAACAGTTCTGTCTCAACATCAAGTATAAGACAAGGAGCACCAACCATGTTGCAGACGGCCTTGGTCAAACTCCAGTTGCAACTCTAACCATAGTGCTATAGTCCTGCAGCCATGAGACCTCTAGATGGCCCCAACTCTATGAGAGAGATATTGACTTTGCCACTACCTACCATATGCTGGGCGTAAACACAATTGTCATTGGTTTCCATCTTCTAGACGAGTTGTTGTTCCATATGGGCTAGGGCCATCTCTATGTCCAATCAAATGAGCGAGTGAAACTAATTTGGGAATCTCACTACAGTCGGGTGGCAGAACAATTTGGCATAGAGAATATAGTGACAGTGCTCCAACAACATTTATATTAGTCGAAATTTCGACGAGATGTTAACAAGTATATTAGGTCGTGCACTGCCTATGTCATTTCCAAACTGGCCATTAAGAAATAAGACCTCTAGAACCCTCTGCCTACTCCCTATAGGCCCTGTGAATCTATATCAATGAACTACATGTTGGGCCTTCCTTCAACCAAGAAGGGAAATGAATGTGTTTTTTTGGTTGTTGATTTATTTTCCAAGATGGCGATTCTGACTGCCTACAAGAAGAACATCACAACATAGGCCATTGCCAAGATCTTCTTTGAATGAGTTTGGATACATTTTGGGATATGAGAGACCATCATCTCAGATCGGGACAATCGGTTCCTTGACACATTTTGGTTGAGCCTCTAGTCATTTCTACACATAAAGCTCACCAAATTCACTGCCTTCCACCTCCAAACAGATGACCAAACCGAGGTTGTTAAAAGGATAGTGCATATCTTGTGCATGTACAATTTTAAGCATACACGCACATGGGATGAGAGTCTTCCCTATTTTCAACAAAGTTACAATAGAGCCATACATAACTCAACCGACCACATCCCCTTGCAGGTGGGGTTGAGATTTCAACCATTGGGTCCCATGGATGTTGCATTACGTCTTGTGTCCACACATGCATAATCATCCCATGTTCAAATTGAAGCTGACAAAGCCACCCAGATCATTGAATGAATCCAACACTTCCACCAATAGGTTCAGGACATTTTTCAAAAGTCCAATTCCAAGTACAAGCAATGCCATGATCAACATCATGTTGGACAACTGAGAGGGGGGGTGAATCAATTGCCACTGTGCTTAAACAATTATATCCATTTTTAAACTCATTACAGAACTCTCAATGATGATCACAATAAATAAGTAGTAGAGTATTCAACATCAATCACACACATGTATAATACAAAGATAGATATTGCTGAGGAAACCCATAAAGGGTGAAAACCTCTTCTTCTTTATATGATAATTATTTTTTGTACATTATCGTTCTTATGAGCACCAACTCATAATGAGGCTACCACCTCTGTTTTGCAAGTTGCTACTTACTGAGAGAAATAACTCTCTAGTTTCTCTAGCAGCCACTAGAAGGAATTACCAACTCCCTGAATGTTCCAACACCAACCGAATGGAAGCACCAACTTCCAGCCATACAGGCACCGACCTGTATATCAGAGAACCAATGTTCTCCCTTGCACCACCCTGCCACCCTGGTTTCTCTAGCTGCAACCAGATGTAAGCTATAACTCCCTGCGTTCAAGAACCTACTTGAAATTCTGAGGACAACAGTCCTCCCTAGCACCTCCCAACCACCTGAAATATAAAACTTTGCTTTCTGTGAATTTATTACAATGATTCAATAGTTGTCACTGGCTTACCAAGTTTATCATTGTTATGCTATGCTTCTTTTCTCTACTTGCATCAGTGCCTTCCTACTTGCATCCTCTTCAACTTTTTGATCTTCTCCTTTGTCTTAGCATGCACACCTCGACTTTCTCTTCTTCTCACAGATATGAATCTCTTTTATTTTCTTGTTATGTGCTTCAGTTGTTGCACATCATGCTTCTACATGCATGCATCACTCACAACAATAAAAGTAAGATCTCTTCTATGTTATGCATTTTTATAGTCTTTGTGCACCTTGTGTATGCTGCATGCATTATCCCACTTCATCCACTACACCGTGTTCATCATCACTGGCCCTTCTCCTGAGATCCTTTGGCTTTGCTTACTATAATAGTCTTCGACCCACTTCCATATGTCAATCGACTCTATGATGATTCTACACTCCACTGGCAGTTGCCTCGAGACTCTTCGTGTTCTCTGTCGATCACCCTAAAGATTGTTCGAATTCTCTGGCAGATGCAATCACTTCCTTCTAGAAGTTACTAAGAGAATATCCATGCGTTCATGCATTTCTTTCCTTCTATATTCCTGAGGAAAACTTTAGAGTGGGCGTTTATCCTTTCTGTCTAATCCCTTTTCTTTCACATGTGGCCTCAGGCGATAACCAAATGCCTATTCAGAAAGCGTTTCACAATTTCGCGATCCGGGATATATAGATGCGAGTTGCCTCACTCCACTCATGAAAACTCTGAAATCTAGCCCAACTTTGCTAGCTCCTTCCCCTCCCTTTCACTGATAGGACTGCTAGTTGTGACCACAGCCCCATTTGAAAGTGCATTTCACAATTTCTCACTTCGGGGATTCTCCTGTGAGTCCCTTGACTCCTTCAACTCCTGGTACCTGAAATGGAGCCTAGCTATGCTAGATCCTTCCACTCATGTGACCACCAAAGGTGATCACAACCTAATTCAAAAATACATTTCACAGTTTCATGTTTCAGGGATTCTCCTGTGAGTCTCCTTGACTCCTTCCTCTGGAATTCCCGATATCCGAAATGGAGCCTAGAATCTTGCATGCTCCTACCTTCACATGACCACTGGCGGTAACCATAGCCTAATTCGAAAATGCATTTCACAATTTCTCATTTCAGGGATTCTGTGATGAGTCGTATCGACTCTCCATGTTGTGAACTCTGAAACGAAGCTTGGATGAACTAGATCTTCTCTCCAAATCTCGACGGTGTGACTGCGACATATGACCACTCGCTAATCATTTGACTGGTTCACTCTCCAGATCAACGGTCCATGATCCATGGTGATCGAACGACTATCCTTCGCCCCAGAACTTCATCTTTCAGGACTTTGGGGGAGTGTTGATGCTAAAAATCCCAAAACTAAACTCCTGGAGTGACATCACTCTTGTGTCACTCGATGACATGTCAAGAGCCGAGTGGCTGCCACATGTCACTCAGATTCGTAATATTCACGTATTTGAAATGTCGAATCATCTTGACACTTGTCCTTGTATGATTGTGCCACGTTTCCTTGCTGACGTAGGCTTCCACCTTTCCTTGTTGATGTGGTCTGTCATAATCTACCTCCTAGATCTGACAACCTAGATTAGTCCTCGATCCAATGGCTGAGATAATATCGCGAGTTTGAGAGGTTAGGGAACCTACTTCCTCTGACCTTTTAGTCAACGAAATGCTGATCTTTAGCCATGTGTCCTTCTTGGATCGACGGTCCTAATTTGTCCTCGATCCAACGGTTGAGATTATATCATCATTTTTCATTTGGCGAATTAGAGAGGTTAGGGCACCTCCTTCCTTTGACCTTTCAGTCAATGAAATGTTGATCTTTAGCCACGTGTCCTTCTTGGATTGATGGTCTAGATTTGTGCTTGATCCAATAACTGATATTATATCGTCATTTTATGTTTCATGAGTTTGAAGGATAGAGCACCTCGTGCCTTTGACCTTTCATTCAGCAAAATGCCAATCACTCGCCATGTGTCCTCTGGCTTCAATGGCCAGGATCATTTCGTGATTTCTCATATCATGAGTTCGAGGGGTTAGAGAACCTCCTTCCTTTGACTTTCTAGTCAGTGAAATGTTGATCTATGGCCACGTGTCCTACCTGAAGATGGACGGTCCTCCTTTCGAGATTTTGTAAGCCCACTTCTCCTTGGAATTTAAATAACATGCAGGTTCTCCTGGATCCAACGACGGTTGGACCCCACGCTCGGATATAGCGCCTGAGATCTGTCCTTCATCTGTGCGCTCCTCCTATCTAGACTTACGATGTCTTCTGAGCCTGTTTTCCATCACTGTTCTTGCCATCAATGACAAGATCACTCCCAACTATAAACCTGCCAAAAATCTCCCCCTTTGGCATTGATCGCAACCCCGAATGGTTGCGCTAATATGTTTAGACCTCTAGATATAGCATCCAGTCTGGACCACTCCACTCCTTTTCTCCCCCTTTGACATCAATGCCAAAGAAAACATGCTCCCCCTGAGCTGTTGCAGTACTTCATCGGAGGTATCAGATATGCAACCAACACATACTCCCCCTAACAGAATGGACTCTCTTAAGTGTGAGTCGGGATGATACCCAACTTCTGACAGAGATATTCAAATGGTGTCTTGGCTAGGGGTTTAGTAAAGATGTCCACAATTTTTTTTGTGGTTGGAATGTAATAAACTTAAACAAACTGATTGGTGACCTTCTCTCTCGGAAAATGGTATTTTATGGGAATATGCTTGGTCTTGGAGTGGAACACAATATTCTTTGACACACTTATGGAACTAGTGTTATCAGAATGAATTGGGATCAATGTAGTATATTTTACCTCCAAGTCTGCAAGTGTCTGAATCATCCATAATACCTGAGTGCAACAAGTAGCAACAGAATTGTACTCTACCTCTGTAGTTGATAAAGAAATGGAACCTTTCTTTTTACTCAACCAAGCTACTAGTGAATCTCCTAAGAAGAACGCACCTCCACTCATTCTTTTCCTTTCATCCATATAGTTAGCCCAATCAACATCTGAGTAGAATGATAATTGAAAATTCTGATTCTTAGGATACCATAGGCCATAGTTCATTGTTTCTTTCAAATATCTGAATATTCTTTTAACAGCTAGTAAATGACTCTGTTTGGGTGTTGCTTGATACCTCCTACTATTACAACAACATGCATTATGTCTGGACAGGATGTTGTGATATACAATAGGTTGCCTATCATTGACCTATATGAACTTTGATCAACATTAGGTGAGTCACCATCCTTGCTTAATTTTCATCCAGTAACCATAGGTGTGCCCACATGTAACACCCTGTTTCCCCCAGTCTGTAAAAAATAATTATGCTAGCCAAGAACTGTGGAAAACTCAAAGATATGAATGTGTGATTTTGAATGGACCTTATTATACAAGGTCAATGAATGTAAATTAACATTATG
>ML779072.1:41856-105499 GCA_009831015.1 Picea engelmannii | reverse complement strand
GAGGGGAGATCACAGGAAAAAGATCAGAAGAACTCTGGAACAAAATACAGAGTGAGTGATAGCAGAGAAGAAGGAGAGTAACCTTCATTCTCGATCGCTGAAGAACAAAGACAAAGAGTCTCAAGCATAGTGGTCTAGCTCAGGGGTGGCTAGTGGTAAATCCATTCAAAGTCACTGAGCCTACGGCTGGGTGGCAACGAGCACCCTCTCAGTAGTTGCATCACACCTGGTGTTTTTCTGATAAGTGTTATATCTTGTATCTTGAATTTAAATATTCTAACATGTATGCTCATGGTCTGTGAAATTATGAATGATTTCCGTATATGATTGTCTGTATGGTGTTTGATCAGAAATGGTGGCTTCATGCTTATATTGGAAAGACCACATATGACTTACGTATATATTTATATTTATATATACGTATATTTTGAATGGATTCAGTATTTAATTCTGTTCTCGGGAAATCTATTCCCTTATTTTATCTCAAGTAATGCCTTGGATAGATTTTCCCATAGGGCCACCCTTTTTAAAGTTTACCCAAGAATTGTTCGAAGGATTTTATGGCGTAAGTCTGAAACACCCTGCACGAGAGATAGAATGGTCCTCTTAGACTTAGTACATTTCAACATTTCGGCACCCAGGGTATCTAGGTGCGAGTCCTCTTGTACTCGCGAGTCCCGAAACCCTGACCCGCGAAATCCCAAAATAACAACATGTGGATGAATTAAGTACCTTTCAGTGGTTTGGTACCCATGATACCCTTCCTCTTGCTAAATTAACAAATGAGATCCTTTCAGAGGATCTAAGGTCTATTACGACCGTTAAATTGGATGAAGGAGTGCAGGCATTAATGCCTCGACCCCTTTCTAACCTTCGTAAGTAGCGAAGAAATCGGGACCGTCGATTCCAAGACCCATGGGAGTACCTGGACCATCCAGCTATAGAGTACACATGGCGGCCGGTAAGCGTTTCGGCTTTTTGGCACCCGGGAGATCAGAGGGTAAGAACCCTTGTCCTCATGACTTGTGAAATCCTGACATATGAAATCCTGAAATGCTAGTGTGTGGGTAAGTTATGAGTTTTCAGAGTTTCATCACCCAGGGTACCCAAGTGCAAGTTATCCTATACTCGCAAGACCTGAAACCCCGATTCACAAAAACTTGAAATGACGGCATATGGATAAGTTAGGACATTTCCGTGTTTCGGTACCTGGAAGACTCAAGGGTAAGATTCCCTTGTACATGCCAGCCCTGAAATCCGATAGGAAAAATGCCAAAATGGTTGAGTACGTATAGCCTTGGGTGTTTTGGGTGTTTCGGTACCTGAGACCCCAAAGGACAGTTTTTGTTCCATGTACTTACTAGATGCGAAGTCCCTATGGGGAAAGTTTCGATATGATGTAGTGCGCGAAGTCTTGATGCTTCGGAGTTTAGAGTTGGATATTTTGAGGTTTCGGCTCCCAGAGGATCTGGGTACGAGACCTCCTGTCCTCACACATCCCAAAATTCCGATATGCAAAACCCCGAGAGGACCTAGTGCGCATAAATCTGGTACTTCGGTGTTTCATCTCCCATAGTACCGAAGGGCATGAACCCCTTGACATTTTATTCCGTGAAAAAACCCAAATGGGTGAAATCTTGAAATAAGTTGAGTAAGATATATATATATATATATATATATATATATATATATATATATAGAGATAGATAGATAGATAGATAGATAGGATATGCAGATTTTGGAGTTCTGGCTCCCGGGATACCCAAGTGTGAGACCTCCTGTCATTGCATATCCCGAAATTTCGGTATACGAAATCCCGAAGGGTAGAGTGCCCGAACTTAACTGGGGTTGTTGTTAACCTCGTTAAGTGGTTAGATCTATTTCGGGTTTCGGCCCTTCAAAAGACAAGAGAGAAAGGGAATACATGCATCGTGATTTCCCGAATCGAGAAAGCCGACGAGCACCTCTCTAATAAGGCATGTGGTCATGGTCATTGATCACATGAGTATGGATAATGCATTGCAGGGTCTATATTAGGCCCCGTAGGGCTTTGGGGAATTTTGTTCCTTGGATAAAAGAAGAGAAAGGCCGAAAATTTTCTAGCCCCTTGGTGGGTGTGTTACACCACAGGTTTAGAATATTCCATTTGAAACCTTTTCAACATTTCTCTTAGATATCTTTCTTGAGAAATAAACATTCCTTTAGACTTCTGAGTAATTTGTAGACCAAGAAAAAATGACAGTTCCCCTATCATAGACATTTCAAATCCAGACTCCATGGTAAAAGAAAACCATTGTACCAATGAATCATTATTATATCCAAAGATGATGTCATCTACATAGACCAACACGATGAGCAAGTCATTACCCTCTATTTTGATATATAGAGTGTATTGAATTGTTCCTCTCTTGAACCCTTTGTCTTGGAGATACTTATCCAGTCTATAATACCAAGCTCGAGGAGCTTGTTTTAGCCCATATAAGGCTTTCTTCAGCTTGCATACTAGGTTAGGATTATCTGTCAGTTCGAAATCCTCTGGTTGTTTCATATAAACTTCTTTTAAATCTCCATTTAGAAATGATAACTTGACATCCATTTGATAGACTTTAAACCTTTTATGACAAGCATAGGCAATAAATATTCTGATCGCTTCTAGTATTGCTACTGGCGCAAATGTTTCATCAAAATCCAGTCCTTGTATTTGAGCATAGCCCTTACAGACCAATCTTTCTTTGTTCCTGACAACTTCTCCCTTCTCATTCATTTTGTTCTTAAAGATCCATTTGGAACCAATGATATTTTTACCTTCAGGTCTAGGAACCATATCCCATGTATTTTTTTTCTCAATATGATCAAGTTCATCATTCATGGATTTAACCCAATGGTTATCTTTGCAAGATTCATTAAAATTCTTGGGTTCCAACATGGATATGAAGGCTATATGTGATTGTTCGGTGTTTTTTATTATCTTTCTCCTGGTTTGTACACCTTTGTCTTTTTCATCAATTATCTGACTTGCAGGATGATTCTTTCGAGTGATTCTGGAGGAGGAATTTGATGTTGTCTTCTGATTTGAGTATGTCTGAATATTTTCATCTTCATCTGGCTCAGAGTCTTCTTGTTTTGATTCTTGGACCTGTTCATCTTCAACTTCATCTATATCCTTTGTTGTGTATTCAGTATTGTTCACCTCTCTTACTGGGATTCCTTCATCAAATTTTATGTCAATACAACCAACCAATCTATGCAGCTTCTTATTATAGCATGTGTATCCTTTACTGTTTGTATAATACCCTAAGAAGATGCCTTCATCATCCCTATCATCATACTTGCCAAGGTTCTCATCATTATTCTTTATTTAAAACTTACTCCCAAAGACTTTGAAGTGTTTGATTGAAGCAGGTCTCCCATACCACAGTTCATAAGTGTCTTGTTAGTGTGTGGTCCGAGTTGGGAATTGTTAAGAACATGGAATGATGTGTGTATTGCTTCTACCCAGTAGGTTTGACCAATGTTCTTCTCATTCATCATTGACCTAGCCATTTGCTGCACTGTTCTGTTTTGCCTCTCAACTACTCCATTTTGTTGTGGAGTTGTTGGGATTGTGTATTCTTCCTTGATCCCATGTTTATGACAGAATTCCTTGAACTCACTTGACATAAATTTGCCTCCCCTATCTGATCTTACTTCCTTTAACCTCTTGCCTATTTGATTCTCACTTAAAGCCTTAAATATTTTAAATTTCTCAAATGCTTCAACTTTTTCCTTAAGAAAGGCAACCCAACTAAGTCTGGAGTAATTATCAATGATTAGCATGAAGTATTTTTCTTTCCCTATGCCTTCCTATCTTGATGGTCCACATAAATCCATATGAACTAGTTGGAGTGGTTTCTCTGTTGAAGTAGAGATCTTAGATTTAAACTGTGTCCTGGTTATCTTTCCTACTTGGCAGGGTTTACACATAGAATCTTGTGGCTTTGATATTCTCAAAAGATCTTTTACGACCTCAATATTTTTGATCTTAATTAAGTGGTCAAAGTTTAGATGTCCAAGTCTCCTATGCCATAACTAGCTCTCATCATGTTTTCTTAGATGACATTCTTCTCTATCTTTTTTCAACACATATACATTATTTTCTATCCTTATGCCTTTAGCCACCACTTGTCCTAAGTTTACAGACTTTATCTTGCAGTCCTTGGAAGTGAACACCACTTCACATCCTCTGTCACACATTTGACTTACACTGAGCAAATTATGTTTCATCCCCTCTACAATTAGAACATTCTGGGCTTTTCCTTTTCCATTACTTAGACTCACCATCCCTTTACCCTTGATTTTACCTAGAGCATCATTTCCAAAGGATACATTTCCTGATTTTATTTCACTTAGAGATATAAACTTACCTTTGTCTCTCGTCATATGTTTGGAGCAACCACTATCAATATACCAGGGGTTTTGTTGTCTTTTGGCTGACAGTGCTAGTCCACACTTGTCATTTTGTTTCATCTTCCAAACCTTGTCATTTTTAGTAGAGGGTTTCAAATATGGCTCGTAGTTCCTTAAGAGACAGTCTGCAACTTTATGTTCAAAATTATGGCAAGTGTAATATTCAGGTTCATTGTGTTAGTGTTAGAAGTCACTCCTGGATTGCGGTAGGAGCATAGCCCAACGCCCATCAGTTTATGTCATGAATAAATTTAATGGGGTGATCGAATGGGTAGAGACCCAGGAAGGTATTGCTCTAACTCAGGGAACCAGGCCTGGTATGTAAAAAGACAAAAGAGGTCTTGATCTAACTTCTGTTAGTGAGTTGATTGTAAAATGATCAAGTGGAAGACTTGGTGATATGAGTGAGCAAGACTACCTTGGGCATCAGGCCTTTCAACAGCTTGAGGAAAAAAAACTCAGAATATAATATCCTCTTGGTTCAGAGTTTCGAGAAACTTAAGGGTGACTTGACTGGATCCTCCAATTCCAAATCATTCAGCGTTGACAAAATACAAGAACTGATTAGAAACAATGAAACTATTACAATGATCAATCATACATCATCCTATAACAACGCAACTCAACTAGATCCTCCAATTCTGAGTTGTTCTAACACAATGTAAACAAAGAGATGGAAAGAGGCTGACATTCATAAGGAAATAAGTCTCAAGTGACAATACATAACTAGAGCAACCAGTGGTTCGTTAAAACTTTACAATCGGGAGACTAGCTCAACCATCGATAGATTACAAAATGGAAAAAATGCCTACATATACTCAAAACAAAACAACAACAGCGAAAACAAGACACTGTATTAAAAACATTGCGTCTGCATGTCTTCTGGCAGTCTACGCATGCAGACTCTGAATGATTGTGCACTTATGATAGACGCAATCAGACTCCTGACTATCCTACAAATGAATCGACATGCTTTTAATCGTTTCCTAGACTTTCCATTTCTGGCGGAGACGATGTCTAACCACCTCCAACAACTTCAATAAATGCTTTCTTGGGATCAGGAATAGTCCTGGTCAACTCTGCCCTTTGGGACGTGAAGGTCTTCTCATGGTGCCACCTGGATCAGCTGAATGGTCTAATGGCTAAGGCATGGAGGCTGGTGCGAAGACTGGGGCCCATGAAGGTATACGAATGAAGGGTAGGTGAGGAGGATGTGGCATGCTTGGTGTGGAAAGGGGAAAGGGAGTGATCACTGAAGCAACAGGGGTGAGACACACGACAAGAATAAGGAGTGAAGGTGATGGGATATAATGGTAATAGGGGACACATTATTTATGGGGGCTGACGTGGAAGGGAGCGGGACAGATGTCAGAGGACAAGGAGGAGCCCAAGGAAACAAACCATGTCATGTGGTCAAGTGGAGAACAGATGGCAGGGGAGAAAAAGGTACAGGAGGTGACACAACAGGAAGGGGCCGCACGTCAATACCACACCATTCTAGACCCTCCCCCGGTTATTAAAGGCAGAATGGAAAAGGGTGTCTGAAATCGCTTGAGCGTCGTTGATCTAGGCACCTCAATCTTGACTGTTTGAGAGATGCATGCCCAATTCTGGACCCCCCCCCCTACGTTAAAGGAAGAATGAAAAGGGGGCTTTGGAATGAAACCTCAGTTGTAGATCTAGGCAGGCAGATCTTGGCCGTCCAAAACTGCCTGCTCACTGAAATGAAGCGCCCACCCTCTAAACTTTGGGAAAATGGGTTTTTCGAATCTCTTTCTTCACCCAAGGGGACGCTTCTTTTAGGAAAGTACCCCATACATGATTATGTGCTAACATTAGGGTCCATGGGGGATGGCACGCCCCCCGTGGGATGTCGAGAACTGTTTTGTAGCTTCAGTGCCTTACTGTTGGGCTATGGAGTCATTATTTATAACTTAAAGATAAAAAGAAAAACAATATTTACAATCGCAGAAGAGCCATGTGTGGCTTAAGAGAAACATCTCTTCAGGAAATGCCCATTCACAGGGCCATTGAAAACTTCTTGATCCTCCAAATCTTGTAACCTGTAGGTATTATTTGAAAATACTTTAGAGATTTTAAAGGGCCCAACCCATAGGGCTTCAAATTTTCCATGCTTGCCCTTGTCTTGCTTATGAGCATCCCATTTCAGTACCAGATCTCCCATCTGGAAATATTCCTTCTTGGCCTTCTTGTCAAAAACCTGCTTGATCTTCTGTTGATGGTCCTGAATTCTGTTCATCACCTACTCCCTAGCCTGTTGGACTTCTACCAGTTGATGAATTCTTCTGATCATATCATCAGGCTTTTCTTGATAATCCTGGAGGAATTTTTCTATAGGAATGGCTAGCTGAGAAGGAAAAATAGCTTCTGCTCCATAAACTAATTGGAAAGGGGATATGCCTATATATATCTTTGTGGTCACTCGATTGACCCATAGAGCGAATTTCAACTTTGAATCCTAGGCCTTTTTGTTGTCCTCCAACAGTCTTTTGATGATCCTAATCAGGCTTTTGTTGGAGGACTCTGCTAAACCATTGCCCTAGGGATAGTATGGGGTGGAGTGAATCAGTTTGATCCCAAATTACTCACAGAATTTGGCTAATGGTTCAGCCTTGAAAGAGGCTATCTTATCAGTAACAATCTTTCTTGGGCAGCCGAATCTTGTGATGAGGTCTTCTAGGAATCCAATGATTACCTTGTGGGAAGCACTCCTGGTGGGGATAACTTCTATCCACTTAGTAAAGAAATCCGTGGAAGTTAGGATCCATCTGTGCTACCCACTGGAAGCAGGGTGGATTTCTCCAATGAAGTCTAGGCCCCACTCCTGGAAAGGTCCCAAAACAACTACAGGTTTTAAAGTCAGAGATTTAAGTTGTTTCTTTCCTGAGAATCTTTGGCATTTGATGTAGGATCTAACCTTTCTGTAGATGTCAGTGAATAAGGTGGGACAGTAGTACCCAGCCCTAACGATTTTGTAGGCTGTGGTCTTCCAAAAATGGTGCCCTCCACATAGGCTATTGTGAAATTCAACAATGATATTTTCAGCCTCTTGTGGATTCACACATTTTAAAAGAACCCCTAGGGGGTCTTTCCAATATAAAACTTGATCGACAAGGCAATATTTGACTTCTTTGAGCTATAGAGCCCTTTCCTTGTTCCTTTGTAGGCCATCTGGAGGCCACAACTCTTGCAGAAAATATATGACATCCTTATACCAAGGACATCAGACCAATGGGGGTTTTGCTTGAGGGTATACATCAAACAACTGATCCTGCTGATTTTCTGAGCATTCACTGATGAAACTTACCCCCAAATATTTGCAATTTTCTTCAGCCAACAGCTTGGCTAAACCTTGACCTTTGATTGATTTGGTAGGCCTTATTTCCAAATAAAACTCAAGGATCTTGGCTATCCACTTACTCCTCCTCTCGAATATATCAAGTTGAATAAGAATGTCCTTAAAAACAGCCGAGGGGACATAGGCAATGATTTTTTACTGTAGGACATAGGTTCTAAAGGCTTTGATAGCCTTTACCAGGGCATAGGCCTGCTTCTCCATAATGTCGTACTTGACCTTGACATCCCTTAGTGTTCTGCTAAAATAGGTAATAGGCTGCTCTAGCCCGGCCTCGTTTGTCTATAACAAAACATCATCCACTGTGTCAGATGAGGCAAAGGAGAAAATAAGGAAATCCTTTGAGTAATCGAGACTAATAAGAATAGGAGCTTCATTCAAGGCTTTCTTTATTTGCTCAAAGGAATTTCGAGATTCAGGGGTCCATCTAACTTCATTTTCCTTTCTCAACATGGTTGTTATAAGCTTTACCACCTCAGCGAAGTTAGAAACAAACCTCCTTAGAAAATTAATCTTACCAAGGAAAGATTGGACTTCTTTCCTGGATCTCAGGATTTCCAAGGCTTGGATTGCTTCAACTTTTCTAGGATCAATTTTGACTCCTTTTGCTAATACTATGTGGCCCAGTAACTTTCCCTCCTTCATGGCGAACATAGATTTTTTGGGATTCAATGAAAGGCCAAAAATCCTACATTTCAGAAAAATCTTCCTAAGATGACAACAGTGTTCTTTATCAGATTTGGAAAAGACTGTGATGTCATCCAGATAGATGATCACAAACCTATCCTTTTCCCCAATGAAAGCTATGTCCATGGTACACTGAAATGTTGCCCCTGCATTCATCAATCCAAAAGGCATTTTAGCATACATGAATCTTCCCCATGGAGTGGTAAATGTTGTCTTTTCCCTGTCCTCAGGTAGAACATAGATTTGATTGTAGCCAGAGAAGCCATCAATCATGGAAATCCTGGATGCTCCTATTACCCTCTGTAATATATGTTCCATCTTTGGTAAGGTGTAATTGTCCTTCCGTGAGCTCCTGTTCAGGTTTCTAAAGTCCACACAGAACCTAATTTCTCCATCCTTCTTCCTTACTGGGACCAAGTTGGCCACCCACTCTGAATATCTCAATGGCATGATGATCTGGGCATGTAGCAGCTTCTTCTGTTCTCTTTCCATGATAGGCAACAACATAGGATTAATTTTTCTCATCTTCTGCCTAAATGGCTTCGCCTCTTTTTTCAATGGGATTTTTATGCTCAATGACAGAAGTGTCATAAGTTTTGAGATCTTCATAGGTCCAGGAAAAAACATCAGCAAACTCCCTCAATAATTCAATGTATTCAACCCTTTGCTCCTTTGTCAGACTTCTTGACAATTTGACAAACTTGGGTTCATTCTCGGTGCCAATGTTTCACTGAGTTGTATCAGCATCATCATCTAAGATTTTCCCTTTTAGTGCCACATCATTTCTATCAAAAAGCCTTTCCAAAGGAACCAGTCCCCTTAGAACATGATTGCTGGGTAGCTGCACAATGTCACGCTCTGCAATTTTACTCAGAAAATTACCATCATCGAACTTTTCTTCAGAAACAGAGTCTTGATCAATATGCATCGCTGAAAATTCTTCAACAGTCTCCAAGAATCTTTTGATCTTGAGATCATCCTCGAACACCTTCCAATGTTTGATATTGTCAGGTATAGAGGGCCTATATTTTACTTTATTTTACTTCTACATCATATCTGAATTTGGGTGGCAAGGGCACTTTGAAATTGTTTGCTGATATAGCCAAAGAATCTACCATTGTGTTCTTCTCTCTTGGAACGAAAGAAATGTTAAATGCTGGGAAGAAACTGTCGATTAGGTCCCATACCTCATTTCTGTAACTCCTGAGTCGAGGATGCTTGGCCTGAAAAGCGTTTTTGATCTGCTAGACTATCAATTCTGCAGTGCTACCACCTGAATTCCCATTTCCTTTGCAGCTCTTAAACCTAGAATAAGATCTTCATATTTTTCCACATTGTTGGTTGTTTTGAACTCTAGCTTGTATGACAGAGATATGGTTTCTTGAGCAGGTGACACAAAAAATACTCTAGCACCAGCGCCTTCCCTGGAAGAGGCTCCATAAAAAAACATTTTCCAAATAGAGGTGATGGGGGGAGAAAATTCACTAGAAGTGGTGAGCTTCTTTCTAAGTTTTAGAAGAGGCTCGGGAGCATTAGTGAGTTGTAGTAAACTGGAACCTAAATCAGTGTCAAGGGAAAAGACAGGATGGTTGGTAGGATTGGCTTAGTCACTGATTATGTAGGCCAGCTAGGCTTCTCTGTACAGTCTCCTATGTTCTCCCCCAAACACTGGAATAGTAGCATAGGCTAGGTCCATCTGCAGGGTTCCCCCCAGTCTTTTTATCCAAGATCTTGATAACAACATACCAAACTTGGGGGGGACATCAGCCACTACAATGTCCATGACAACACTTTTCATGGGAAACTAAAACAAGGTCACAACTAGGTCCTTGATGACTCCTAGACATTGAACTTTCCTGGATTCAAATTAATAGAGGTCATGATAGGCTCTGGTGACTTCTAGTCCTAATTATTCCATGATAGTTTTGGGCATGAGGTTGTGGGAAGCCCCTGAATCCATCAAACAGTTGTACAGTACCTTGTCATGTATGTACAAGGATGTGTAGAAGGGAGGGGATGAATCATTCCTATCTTCTACCATAGCACCTAGGATAACTGCAGGCTTTTCATCTTGCAAATTGATTGAGTCTGTGGGAAGGCATGAGGCTTCATACTGTAATAGCTCGAAGAGGCATTTTTGGAACACATCATGTTTGATCAATTCGGAGAGGGGCACAGGGATTCTAATTTTTTGAATTTCATGCTTAAAGTTAAAAGAAGAGGTAAGCTTTGGGATTTCCCTTACTTAAAGAACATGAATCTAGACAATTGGAGAGAGGGGTTGGGCCTTCTTACCTTTGTTGTTGTCTGCTACTTCATTAGCAGGTTTCTCTATTCTAGTGAACTGTTCAGGAACATTAGGTGCTCCCATCTTTTTCTTGTACCTCAGGTTATACTTGCTTTGGCTGTTGCTAGTCTTGTCTCCCTTTCTAAGTTCATTTAGCTGACTATCCATGAGAGATTCCTTGTATGCTGATTGAGTGAGATGAGGAAAAGGAGAAGGATCTATGAACCAGTGGATTTCAGGATCAAGCCCTTATGTTTCCCCTTCTTCCTCATCAGCCACAAAATTATTTTGAAGAGGAGCCTGAATCTTCTGGTCTTCTCTATCTCATCCTCTCTGGTCTCTTTTCATAGTCTGGGGAGAAATATTGTTTGGCCTCCTGAAGATTCCTTTGTTTTTTGGTATTTTGAGGATTTTTGTATGTTTGCTTCCCCTCCACCTTCATTTTCTCCATCTCTGCAGACAAATACTTCACTATCTTGGTCAATTCATCCACTTGAGGGTGAGGCATAGAGGGGCCAGAAGTCGAGGCTTCAGATCTTCCCTTTCTCCTGTCAGCATCAGTCTTATTTCTCAGTCTATCAACTTCCAATACATTAGATTCCACCTCTATGGCCACATATTTCATTTGAGCTAGGGAGGTAGCTCTTCTTTCTCTCAATAGAAGGCCAAAGTCAGGGTCGAATGCACTAGCATAAGAAATTTTGGCATAGGCTTCTGTAGGTTTTATCTTAGCAGAGATCTTGTTATACATCTTATTTAATCTTTTGGAGAAGTCAGAGAAAGACTCTCCTCCCATTTTATTCAAGGACCTGAACTCTGTCATGTAATACATGAAATCTTTTTTATCTCTCCACTGCCTCAAGAAAGCACTATCTAGAGCTTCAATCCCAACAATAGATCCGGGGGCCAATCTCCTAAACCATTTCCTCACCTCACCATCCAGGATTTGGACAAAGACTCTCATACAAACATATTCATTTTCAATGTTCAGGGTGTCTGTGTAACTGTAGAAAGCAGCCAGGTGCTCTTCCGTAGTTATGTCCTCTTCCGCAGTGAACTTGGGCATATATTTCAGGTAATCTCTAGCAGGGAGAGGATTCATAGGCTAAGGTAGGATTAAGGGAGCATATATAGCAGCCACTATGGCCTCCATTCTATTTAGAGGGGGATTAGCACCAACCATAGGAACAATAGGTGTAGGAGAACCAAGAGAAGATGAGGTTTGAAGCGGAAAGATAGGAGCTGAGCTTACAGAATGGGAGGGGAACTACAAAAAATCTAGAGAACAGGCTTGTGGGCTAAGAGGAATATAAAATTCCCCTCCTTCAACAACAGTAATAATAGGAGGAGGGGTGGTAAAACCCGGGGTAGGAGAATATTCAGAGGGGCTAGGTCTGAACCAGGGTACCAACTCGGGGGAAAGGGGAGTGACAAGAGTTTCTCCTACTAATTCGAGACCAGGAGGAGAAAATCTAGCAGGAACACTCCCGAAATTTAGACTACGGGAAACGCCAACAGAAAGTGAAAAAACGGGATGAAATGAAGGGGTTGGAGTTTCTATAAAATCTTGAAAATCATCAGAAATATCTGGTTTAGCAGTAGAAGTACAACCTTTAGAGGACTTTCCCTTTCTAATAATATTCTCTAGGTCAGCTTCAGGTGGCACTAATGGTAGCTGAGGAGTAGACCTTGTGTGTCTACCTCTAGAAGCCACAACTGAAACAATGGAGTCACTTATGGGTTCGCATCAATGGAGTCACCCAGTGGAGTCACGTCAGTGGAGTTGCCAGGTGCACAGTAGAAATCTCAATAGTTATGATATCTGATGCACCTTCACAATTAGTTAATCATTGTCGTTCAATCTTGGGGAAAATATTCAACTTCGTCCCCAGTAACGGTGCCATAAATGTTAGCGTTATAAGTCACTCCTGGATTGCGACAGGAGCAAAGCCTAATTAGCCCATCAGTTTATGTCAAGAATAAATTTAATGGGGTGATCGAATGGGTAGAGACCCAGGACGGTATCGCTCTAACTTAGGGAACCAGGCCTGGTATGTAAAAAGACAAAATAGGTCTTGATCTAACTTCTGTCAGTGAGTTGATTGTAAAATGAGCAGGTGGAAGACTTGGTGAGATGAGTGAGCAAGACTGCCTTGGGCATCATCAAGCTTTTCAGCAGCTTGAGGAAGAAAAACTCAGAATACAAGATCCTCTTGGTTCAGACTTTTGGGAAACTGAAGGGTGACTTGACTGGATCCTCCAATTCCAAATCATTCAGCGTTGAGAAAATACAAGAACTGATTAGAAACAATGCAACTATTACAGTGATCAATCATACATCATCCTATAACATTGCAACTCGATTGGATCCTCAAATTATGAGTTGTTCTAACACAGTGTAAACAAAGAGATGGAAAGAGGCTGACATTCATAAGGCAAGAAATATCAAGTGCCAATACATAACCAGAGAAACTAGTGCTTCGTTAAAACTTTACAATCGGGAGCCTAGCTCAACCATCGATAGATTACAAAATGGTGAAAATTCCTACATATACTCAAAACAAAACAACAACAGTGAAAACGAGACACTATATTAAAAACATTGTGTCTGTATGTCTTATGGCAGTCTGCGCATGCAGACTCTGAATGATCATGCACTTATGACAGACGCAATCAGACTCCTGACTATCCTGCAAATGAATCGACATGCTTTTAATCCTTTGCTAGACTTTCCGTTTATGGTGGAGATGATGTCTAACCACCTCCAACAACTTCAATAACTTCTTTCTTGGGATCGGGAACAATCCTGGTCAACTCTACCCTTTGGGATGTGGAGGGCTTCTCATGGTGCCACCTGGATCAGCTGAATGGTTTAATGGATAAGGCGTGGAGGTTGGTGCAAAGACTGGGGCACATTAAGGTATATGAACAAATTGTAGGCTAGGAGGATGTGGCATGCTTGGCGTGGAAAGGGGAAAGGGAGTGATCATGGAAACAACAGGGGTGAGACACATGGAAAGAAGAAGGAGCAGAGGTGACGGGATATAATGGTAATGGGGGACACATTATTTATGGGGGCTGACGTGGAAGGGAGTGGGACATATGTCAGAGGATGAGGAGGAGCCCAAGGAAACGGACCATGTCACGTGGTCAAGTAGAGAATATATGGAAAGGGATAAAACGGTATAGGAGGTGACACGACAAGAGGGGGCCCCACATCAATACCACACCATTCCGGACCCCCCCCCCCCACTTTATTAAAGGTAGAATGGCAAAGGGGGTTTGGAATTGCTTGAGCGTCATTGATCTAGGTACCCCAATCTTGACCGTTTGAGAGATGCGCACCCAATTCCAGACCCCTCGCCCCCTCCATTAAAGGCAGAATGGTGAGGGGGCTCTGGAATGAAACCTCAGCCATAGATCTAGGTGGGAAGATCTTGGTCATCCAAAGCTGCCTGCTCGCTAAAATGACTCGCCCACCCTCTAAACTTTGGGAAAATGGGTTTTTCGAATCTCTTTCTTCACCCAAGGGGACGCTTCTTTTAGGAAAGTACCCCATACATGATTATGTGCTAATACATTGAATAAAGTATCATAATGATTGTTATGCTTAACCTATGTTCTTTTTCCATCCATCACATTATTTGAAGTCTGTGATTGTTTGTTACTTGGATGTCTCATTCTTTGTTGTGGAATATATCTATTCCTTGAATATTTTGATTGCTCATATTTAAATCTTAAAGAACAGTTTACAGCTTTGTGACCAAAGTTAGAATAGAAATAACAATATCCATAGAAAAATCATTTGTACCTGGAAAATGGTTTTCTTCTTTGAGAAGGTCGATTTCTTCCATGTTGATGATTTCTTTGAAAAGAGAGTACATTATTTCTCTGATCTATAGTTTCAATTCGGGTACATCTTTGGTTACTCCTCCTGGGCAGCTGATTCTCTTCTTTTTTTTCTGCATGTTTTTTGTTGTCACTGTTGGTAGATTTGACAAACTTGATGGGTTCTTTGTTTCTTCGTTGATCACTACTTGATCCCTCTTCATAACCCATACCTATTTTCATCTTTGGGTTTCTTTTCCGATTCAAAATGGTGGCCAATTCTTCTGAGGCTTCGATACTTGGCAAATTCTGATGACACGAGGCTTGAAACTTCTCCAACTCTTTCCTAGCTTTCACTACTTCCTTTTCCAGAGCCTCACATCTTGCCTTATTTTCTTATAATTGTTGTTTCAAAATGTATTCTATTTTTTTTGCCTCCTCTAATTCCACTTTTAGTAGGACAAATGCTTCATCAATTTCTTTATTGCGTTTCTTGAACTATATCAATAATCTTTTTTGTTTTCTCTTATTAATTTTGAGTATGTCAATCTCTTCCAATGCACTGATCAATTCTCCTTCCATATCAACCACAACTTATTCTTCATTAGCATCACTTCCTGTGATTTTATTATCATAATCCTCTTTGGCCATAAGCATGAAGTCATTTAATTTATATTCAATAGAGGAGTTATTTTCTTCATCATATGAAGGATCATCATATGAAGGATCATCATCATTGTTTACGCAAAGACTTTTCTTATTAAAATTATTCTCTTTAAAGAATTTTTTTTGTCTGTGCTTCTCCTCATCATCATATGTCTGATCCTTTCTTTTGTGAGGACATTTATTTGCAAAATGACCTATCTTACAACTGTTGAAACATTTGAAAGGTAGTTTACCTTTGTATTTTCTTGATCCCTTCTTCAGTCTTCTCACAAATTTTTCTTCAATTTCATCAGGCTCAGAATCCTCATTCTTGTCTGCTTTAAATTATGCTTCTCTGGAGGTGGGTTTATCTTTAACTATTCTCATTTCATATGTAGTCAACGTTCCTAGAAGTTGATCAAATGCCAAGGCTTTTAGATCATTAAGTTCTTCTATAGCAGAGACCTTTGGGTTGAACCTATCTGGTAGAGATCTCAAAATTTTATGAACTAAAGAGGGTTCCTCAAATTTTTCACCAAGTGCTTTCATTGCATTTACCAGCTCTTCAACTCTCAGAAAGTAATTTCCAAAAGTTTCATCCTATTTCATCTTTAGTTGTTCAAACTGTACTCTGTAGGTTTGAAGCTTGGCATCCTTTACCTTCTCATTACCTTCATAACTGCTAATGAGTTTGTCCCACATTTCTTTGGCAATTTCTAAGTTCATAACTTTTACAAATTCTACTTCTGCAAGCCCACTTAGGATAGCATTCATAGCCTTAGGATTGAAGCTGAATTCTAGCTTGTCATCCTTATTAGCTAATACAACTAGATTTACATAACCAATCTCTACCACATCCCAAACATTTGCACCTAAATCCATTATGTAGGTTCTCATTCTAACTTTCCAGAAGGAGAAGTTTGTTCCATTGAACAAAGGGGCCTTATTGGTTGAAGTTCCTTCATGGATTGACATGTTTAAGCTCTAAGACCTACCCTTATATAAAAGGGGCCTTCTTTGATACCAATTGTTGAAAAAATGAGAGGGGGGGGGGGTGAATCAGTTGTCACTGTGATTAAACAATTATATACATTTTTAAACTCATTACAGAACTCTCAATGATGATCACAATAAATAAACAGTAGAGTATTCAACATCAATCACACACATGTATAATACAAAGACATATATTCCTGAGGAAACCCATAAAGGGTGAAAACCTCTTCTTCTTTACATGATAATTATTTTTTGTACATTATCATTCTTATGAGCACCAAATCATAATGAGGCTGCCACCTCTGTTTTGCAAGCTGCGACCTGCTGAGAGCATCAACTCTCTGGTTTCTCTAGCACCCACTAGAAGGAAGTACCAACTCCCTGAATGTTCCAACACCAACTTCCTTGCACCACCCTTCCATCCTAGTTTCTTTGGTTGTAACTAGATGGAAGCTATAACTCCCTGCATTCAAGCACCTACTTGAAATTCTGAGGACAACATTCCTCCCTAGCACCTCACAACCACCTTGAAATATACAACTTTTCTTTCTGTGAATTTATTAAATTGATTCAATATTTTTCATTGGCTTACTAGGCTTATCACCATTCTGCTATGCTTCTCTGCTCTGCCTGCATCAATTTATTCCTGCTTGCATCCTCTTCAGCTTTCTGATCTTCTTCTCTATCTCAGCATGCACACCTTGACTTTCTCTTCTTCTCACAGATATGCATCTCTGTTCTTTTCTTCTTTTGTGCTTCAGCTCCTAAAAATCATGCTTCTACATGCATGCATCACTCACAACAACAACAGTAAGATATCTTCTATGTTCTGCATTTTTATAGTCTCTTTGCACCTTGTGCATGCTACATGCGCTATCCCACTGCATACACTTCAATGCGTTCATCATCATTGGCCCTTCTCCTGAGATCCTTTGGCTTTGCTGACTGTAACAGTCTTCGAACCAATTCCATCTGTCAATTGACTCTATGATGAGTCTACACTCCACTGGCAGTTGCCTCGAGAATCTTCGTCTTCTATGTTGATCACCCTGAAGACTTTTCAAATTCTTTGGCAAATGCAATCACTTCCTTATGGAAGTTACTGAGAGAATATCTATGCGTTCATGTGTTTCTCACCTTCTGTCTTCTTGAGGAAAAAATTATAGTGGGCGTTTATCCTTTCTGGCTAATCCCTTTCCTTTCACATGTGGCCTTAGGTGATAACCAAACGCCTATTCAGAGAGCATTTCATGATTTCACAATCCGAGATGTACAACTATGAGTTGCCTTGCTCCACTCATGAAAACTCTGAAATGGAACCTAGATTTGCTATCTCCTTCCCCTCACTTCTGCTGATAGGACCGCTGGCTGTGACCACAACCCCATTCGAATGTGCATTTTGAAATTTCCCACTTCGTGGATTCTCTCGTGAGTCCCTTAACTCCTCCAACTCCCGGTACCTGAAATGGAGCCTAGTTGTGCATTTCGCAATTTCGTGTTTCGGGGATTCTCCCATGAGTCTCCTTCAATCCTTCCTTTGGAATTCCTGATATTTGAAATGGAGCCTAGAATATCTCATGCTCCTACCTTCACGTGACCACTAGTGGTGACCACAACATAATTCAAAAATGCATTTCGCAATTTCACATTTCAGGGATTCTATGATGAGTCGTCTCGACTCTCCATGTTGCGAACTCTGAAATAGATCTTGGATGTAGTATCTTTTCTCTCCAACTCTCGATGATGTGACCACGAGATATGACCACTCACTAATCATTGGAGCACTTTGCTCTCCGGATCAATGGTCCACAATCCGTGGTGATCGGAGGGCTATCCTCCACCCTGGAACTTTAGCTTTTGGGACTTTAGGGGAGTGTTGATGCTAAAACTCTTGAAACTAAACTCCTGGATTGACATCACTCTTGCATCACTCAATGATGTGTCATGATCCGAGTGGCTTCCACATGTCACTCAGATTCATAATATTCACATATTTGAAATGTTGAAACATCTTGACACTTGTCCTTGTATGATTGCACCATGTGTCCTTGCTGAGATAGGCTCCCAGTTGTCCTTGCTAACGTGTTCTATCATGATCTACTTCCTATATCTAACAACCGAGATTAGTCCTCAATCCAATGGCTGAGATTATATCATGAGTTTGCATATCATGAGTTCAAGAGGTTAGGGAACCTCCTTCCTTTGACCTTTCAGTCAACAAAATGTTGATCTTTATCCACGTGTCCTTCTTGGATTGATGGTCCATATTTGTCCTCGATCCAATGACTGAGATTATATCGTCATTTCATGTTTCCTGAGTTCGAGAGGTTAGGGAACCTCCTTCCTTTGACCTTTCAGTCAGTGAAATGTTGATCTTTAGCCACGTGTCCTTCTTGGATCGATGGTCCAAGTTTGTCCTCGATCCAATGGCTGAGATTATATCATTATTTCCTGTTTTGCGAGTTGGAAGGATAGAGCACCTCGTGCCTTTGACCTTTCAGTCAAAAAAATGCCAATCACTCACCATGTGTCCTCTAGCTTCAATGGCCAGGATCATTTCGCGATCTCGCATATCGCGAGTTTGAGGGGTTAGAGAACCTCCTTCCTTTGACTTTCCAGTCAGCGAAATGTTGATCTATGACCACGTGTCCTACTCGAAGATGGACGATCCTCCTGATTTTGGGATTTTGTAAGCTCAGTTCTCCTTGGACTTTAAAGAACATCTAGGTTCTACTGGATCTAATGACGGTCGGACCCCATGCTCGGATCTAATGCCCGAGATTTGTCCTCCATATGTGCGCTCCTCCCGCCTGGACTTACGATATTTTTTGAGCATGTTTTCCATCTATGTTCTTTCCATCATTGTTCTTTCCATCAATGACAAGCTCACTCCCAACTGTAAACCTACCAACACATCGGTTGCCACACAAGTTTCAGCTGGGAGATAAAGTTTGGTTGCACTAGCAGAAATAATGCCTTATAGGACCCCCATCAGAAACTTCATCCACTCTTCTATGGCCCTTACACCATCACCAGAGCTATAGGTGACAATTCTTTGAGCTCAAAATTCCCCTATTCCTTTTCTTGCATCCAATTTTTAATGTGGATCTCCTTTAGCCATACTTTCCACCATCATTGGACACCTCAGAGGTAGCAGAATATTTGACACCATTAAATATCAACCCTAAATGCATTGAACATGCATCCACTAATCATATCGTGGACACAAAAGTCAAGAGCACTTGCCAACATAAGCTTTAGATTTATCATGTTGTCAAAGCAAGTCAAGTGGCTCACCCGGGGCCAAATTCAACAGAAAATTATTGATCTAATGGGGGGACTCAACGCAATGGGGACCATTGTTTAATAAGTGGGGAGGATTGATCCAAGTGGATATCGATAGCCACCCACCTATTCCGGCTCACTCACATACAATTTTCATTTTGGCAGTTTCAGTTTTGATCTTGGCAATGTGTTTCTAGCTTTTCGGGTTCTAAACTTTCCAGGTCATTTTGAGGCCCTAAACAATGTTTTTTGGTCCCACCATAGTTATATTGTTTGTAAACATAGAGTGTGATGACAACATGCGTATTCCTCATATATACCTTTGCAAATACTATCTTGTGCCTAGAATGAAGATCGTATGCAAAAATTATGACCTCGAGAAGTTGATGTACCAACTTACCCCATCGAGATCCACATGACTTTTGATGCTCCATCTCTTAGGGTTACATTTTTGGATGTATAGGGTTTTTTCATTACTTATGAATGATAAAAAGGAATGGAAGCCTCATTGTAATATGCTAAGATGAATGCACATAACCGCCACATATGTTCTTAGAGATTAGCTACCACCATTCGAGCAAGATTGTTTCATTCTGCATTTTACAGTTCAATGTATTTCTTTATTGAATAGAAGTCAAGTTTCATTGTATCTCTGTTCTTTCTCATTGTGTTAATATTATAGATTTCTGTTTCATTTAGTTCTGCTCATAAATCTGAATCATAGGCTCTGCGTATCATAATTGTAATTTATTAAAATCCTATCACCTTTATGCATTTAACAATCACAAGCCCATGGGGTCTATAGGTTCCCTGCCACTCTTTTCTACCCCAAGCTAAATTAGGTGTTGATTAACAATAAGGCTAATTTTGGCCATTAATTGACATTAGAAAAACCACATCAAGCATCAATTAGAGCATATCTAGCAAAATCAGGAACACGTGGAATGGGCCAAACTAGGCACCGAATAGTCATTGGGAAACCATAAACTCCAGAGTGTATAGAAGGCAAATGGGTAAATTCAGAGGCCCCACCTAGCGAGTTAGAAACTGTGGACAACCAAAAGGAAATCACCAGGAACCACATGAGATGCACATCCACCAAGTATAGGAATGATCCAAACTGTTGTTTTTAGTCTTAATATCACTTGTATAATGTGGTTGCTTCTAGTAAACTCAGTCAAGTTCATGTTGAGAATTTTTATTATACTGTCTCTCTGTATATAGTATTTAGTTAATATTTGACTTTCATATTTATTTTTCTCTTCTATAATATAATGTTATAGGAAGAAGTAAAATGTTTTTATATAACAAAAAAACTTTAAAATTTTAACATGTGATTAAACAATATGTTTAATAATTGCAACCTTCACATACAATTGATATTTTGTCCTGTTACATATTGATGATTAGGAAGTGTGTGGCCTACTGCCCCAGCCACTAAATGACGAACCAGGAGTACAGGACAGGGTAAGACCAGGAAATACGTGTTAATTGACTAATTAACTTCCGTAGAAGAACGAGCCTAAGACTTTTTCTTAAGTGTATGGGACCTTTCCCCTAATACTCTCGGTGTGAGATAGAAGCCTTATCAGGGATTTCTTAAAAAGAAGTGGGGTAGAGTTGAGGCACTTGTGTCTGACTGGTGGACAAAGTGGATCGTCGGGCAATGGACCATGGTAGCAACAACTATATACTTTATCACCAAAGAGACTTGTGCCAGGGTTTGACAGTATTATTGCATGCACCATAGGAGTATGATATTGCTAATTTTCTGCAGATTTGAAGTTATAAAGCACAAACGGTGGGCCTTCGCCTAGAATATAGAAATTAACAAGTACTTCACTCATTATTCTAACTATTAGTTTAAATTTTAGATTTTTTACAGTTTTTATATTTATATTTTTTTTTATCAATTTTTACTGAAATGAAATTTGATAAAAAGTTATTGGAACTCCATATTTGAGTTATTGAATCTATATAATTGGAGGGTTCTAAGGGTTTTTAGGGTGTTGAATTGATTTATGCATTCAAAAATGCAATTTTAACAACCAAAAATGGATATTTTACCAAGAACTGAGCCTTTAACCTGTTGATTTTGACCATGCTTTTGATTGCAACAAGCATATCATAAACATATAACACCAAAATAATGAATATGTCATTTTCCAAATTTCTAAAGTAAACACAATGATCATATTCACTTCTTGTAAAATTTTGGCTCACCATGAAGGAATCAAACTTCTTGTACCATTGCCTGGGAGATTACCTCAGGCCATACAATGACTTCTTGAGTTTGCAAACAAACCTATCATTGTGATCCTGAACAAACCCTTTTGGTTGTTCCATATGTAAATGTGTTGAACCTGCACAAAATAGATCTAGCTAGGAAATGATATACATAGTTGCAAAGAAAATAGAAGAAAAGAGAAGTAGGAGAGAAAGAATGGAAGAATTCTCATTAACCAAATGAATACTTGATAATTTACACATGAAATAGTTTGTATAACTCAACCAATGCGCATTGTAGGAGAATAATGCACCATAGTGGTGGTCTAGAGTGATATGGACACATGCCAATAGTTACATGAGTAAACTGCCACCTAGTCTAGTCTCTTGGGAAGTTGCGGGAGTGAACTGCCACCTAGTTGAGTTAACTAGTCTATCAGTCTTCAATTAACTGACCGAAACATACTGAAGTGAGGAGGATATCAATGAATCATGGGTAATACTCTATTCTGGTGATGATACCAAGGATAATGCGCATTATCTAGTGATGATCCCAATGTTGCATGGTGATAATCCCAATGTAGCATCTGGACTCCACTCAACTGATCAAATTGAAGTGAAAACTGAAGAGAATATTCTCCCTAGAGGAATATTCTTTCTAAAATATAGGAGACTAAATAATGGCTAATAAACATAGGAAAAACCTTAGGAAAAATAAATCCTAGGTGTGTGTGAAGTAACTTCAACACCCCCCTTGAAAATCACTATGGTGAAAATAAAGAATGGGTCCCCGCAATGAGGCCATGTTAAGTACCCAAATCCAAAAGATACACTGAAATAAAGTGAGAAAAGAGCGAAAGCCTCATGGGAAATCTCCTCTTCAAGGTACAATGTATGTAAAAATAAGAACTGACAGTGGCTAGGCAACTGTGTCCTTCACTCCAAGACGATTGCATGGAGAATGGAACTTCTTCTCAGTAAGGGTCTTGGTGAAGATGACTGCAGTTTGTTATGCTAAAGGACATAACTGCATGTTGATGATCTCACATGTAGTGCATGTGGATCTCGATGTGATTTGTCTACTGCCTCTGAACTGGATCTCTGTAGAACTCTAGAGTGCTCTGATTGTCACACCAAATGCCGATGAAATTGAATTCCCAACTCAGTGAGAAAATGTTATAGCCACATATCTTGAATGGTTATGTTCACTACTCCTCTATACTCTTCCTTGGCTGAAGATAGAGAAATAACATCCTACTTCTTGCTCGACCAATAGATAGGCTCAGATCCAAGACTAAGTGAGTAACTATATGTGGACTTGCGATCAATGTTATCTCCATCTCAATCATAATCAATGAACCCGATGAGATCCAATGTATATTCTGCTGCAAAATTAATCCAAAAGGTTATGGTTCCCTATACTTATCGAAGGATATGCTTTGCAACCTTCCAATGTAGCTCATGTGGCTCCTGCATGAAACTGGAAACTGCACTAACTGCATAGGAGAGGTCTGGTTTGGAGTGTGTGAGATACAATAGGCTCCCCAATAGCTATTTGTACAATGTGATATCAACCAGTGGAGTGTCCCCACCATCCACAAGTTTGAATCTTGATAGGAAATAAGTCGGAGTAGACTTGTAGTCTGTCATGTGAAATCTCTCAAGGATATCTCATGCATACTTGTCCTGATATAGTTTGATGCCTGATGCATCCTGATTGATATCGAGTCCAAGGAAGAAGTGTAGTGGACCCATGTCCATCATCAAGAACCTATCATGTAGAATCCTCTTGACTAAGAGTAGAAGTGAATCAGTTGTCCTGATACATTCGGGTTTGATTTACAATGTACAAAGTTCTATGACAATAGGTATGAGTCCATCTTGCCATACCATGCCCTCGAAGCCTTCTTGAGGCCATAAAGATATTTCTTTAGTCGACAGACCAAAGATGAATCTAGCATAAATCCCAGGGGTTGATCCATATAGATCTCCTTAGAAAGATCATCATGAAGAAATGCATTCTTCATGTCCATCTAATGGATTTCCCATCCCTTGGCTGCCACAATGACAAGTGTCAAACGTATGGAATCCATCTTCGATACTAGAGAGAAGGTCTCATCATAGTCAATGCCATGCACCTATTGAAAGCCTTTGGCAACTAGCCTAGCTTTGTATCTGCTAATCTGTCCATACGTTATGCTCTTGGTCCTATAGACCCATCTGCACATGACAAGTTTCCTTCCAGAAGCAAAGGGAACCACATGCCAATTCTAGTTCTCGAAGGGAGAGTTGTACTCCTCTTGCATGGTGGATTCCCAAAAGGGATTTCTAGTAGCCTTTCCATAAGACTATGGATGTGAATATTGAACCAATAAAATATGCTTGAATGGAAATGGTTCAGTAGAAGTGAGTGTGATAGGAGGCTCCTTGAAATCAGATCAAGTCCTCCTAGTATCAGTTGGATCACCAACAAGATCCCCTGCATCTTGAAGAGTAGTCTGGGCCCACTTGGGCCTCTTCTATGGCTCTGCATCTGTATTTGGATGCATTGAATCTACATCAGACTATACTGAATATGTATCTGGATCATCTAAATCCTCTAAATCAGAACTCTCATTTGAAGAAGAGTTGGCATGTGCATGCTCATCATTTTGGCCAAGTGAAAGAAAAAATATGTCTGCATGCGGTTGTTGAGGTACATTCGAGAAACTTACCTTGAATTGGACACTTCTCTCAATGATGAGTCGGTCCAAGGAAAGATCAATAAGTATGTATCCCTTCACACCATTGGGGTATCTACTAAAGATACACTCTATTCTTTGTGGTTCAAGTGCCTTCCTCTTTTCAGAGGGAATCTGGGCCCATGCACGTGAACCAAAAATAAAAAAGTGGGTCACTTCTGGTTTGAGGCCACTCCAAGCCTTGTATGGGGTATTATCCTTGATATATATATGGGGAGATAATTTTTGGATGTGAGTTGCACAATTAAGTTCTTCGGCCCATAATCTCTGTGGAAGTGACTTTGCATGTAGCATGCAAGATGCCATCTCTTTTAGAGATCTGTTTTTTCACTTAGCAACTCCATTTTTCTGTGGAGTATAGGGAACAACGTGCTGCAACTGAATCCCTACCTCATGAAAAATATTATGCATCTCATGATTGACATACTCTCCCTTGTTATCAGTTTGGAGGATCTTGATTTTCTTTCCTCACTGTGTCTGAACTAGGGCTTTGAAATCTTTGAGTTGTTGAAAGACCTCTGATTTTTTCCTGAGAAATAAAATCCATGTAAAGTGTCAAAAATCATCAATAAAATTCAGCACATACATTGATTTGTTGATTGATGGATGCGAAAAATGGCAGATGATGTCACTATGGATCAGATCTAAAGGAGAGGAAGCTTTGTGATTCTTTCCTTTGTCTAATTTCTCTTGAGGGTGTTTTACAAGAACACACCCCTCACAAATTCCTTTGGAGAAATGGATGTTCGGTAGACCATCAACCAATCCTTGCTTTCTAAGTTTCTGCATATATATTAAATTTAAATGCCCAAATCTTTCATGCCATATCCTATTTCTTTCATCAGCATGGGTAAGCAGTAAAGCAAAATTTGGTTCAATAAATTCAGAAAATGTATACAATCTAGATTAATGATTTACCTCACCGGTAGAAACCCTAGAGTTGGTTTGCATGTCATAGATATCCACTGCATTAGGCCTTGTGAATATGAATTTCTTTCCAGTGTTGAAATTTTCCATCTGATATACGCAGAGAAGGTTGACAGAAAGTTTGGGAATGTTCAACACATTCTCAAAACTTTCATTTGTGAGTTCAATCCTTCCTTTGAATGGTGACCTTGACTAAAGAGTTGTCCCCCATAAGAATAAGAGGACCTTTTCATGCATCCAATGAATATTAGACCTCTTTTGCAGCAACCATGCGGTGTGATGCTCATGATTCTACAATCCAAGCATCGAGAGAGGAGTTTATGGAAATCAAGGCATGGCTAGAATTGTCTTTCTTTGGATTCTGATCTTTAGGCTTCTTCTTCTTGGCACCCTCAGGGATGCGATGTCCAAGTTTATTTTTCTTAAGTATTTGAGTCATTATATCTATTTGTTTCTGCATACATGCAGATTTTGGATGGAATCTGTTATGGAAGTATGTGCATTTTTCCCCTTTTCTTCCCTTTCCACCTTTGGATCCAGAGGCATCATTGAAGGGTTTTGAGTACTCTTCATTCTTAGGATTTGTATGAGATTTCCTTTATTTATCTTTATATTTCTGATATTGATGATCGTTTTCATCTTTCACAATAAGTGCATGCTCCTTTGGGCCTTTTATTTTTCCCATGTTGATGAGCTTGGTCTGCTCTTGTGTGATTCGATAAATTCATCAAAAGAAGGCATCTTCTAGTCCACTCCAGAGGTGAATATGAATGAATGGAATGTGGATACAATCAATGATAACTCAAGACAAAGCTTGGAAAAAATGTTGAGAACCATTTGTTTCTCCTCCTTATATTTATCAACCCCGCAAGCCTTGAGTTACGACAGTAAATCCTTATATTTTGTAAAGAAATCTTTGAGATTTTCGAAGCTTTTTGGATCCATGTGAGCAATTCCACCTCTATCATGTGTACCCTCATCTCATCCTATTTTCCAAACATCTCTTCAATGGTGTTCTAGGTGTCATTGGGGGTTTTACAAGAAGATATGTGAAAGAGGAGATCAGGAGAAATGAGACTGCAAATTGTTCTAAATGCTTCATCCATTCGATTTAGATACTTGGATATTTCTATGGACGATGTTCATTTTTTATTTGTTTTCATGGTTAACTTGTACAATCCTATGCTTAGAAGATGCATGATCATCTTCACCTTCCATGCAAATAATTTGTAATGTGTAAGAATGAATTATTTTGGGAATTCCATTTTTCTGTTGTCTTCAATCTTCGTTACCTGTAAAAATAATTTGGTGTGGATTTTCCCTAGCAATATGTAATCTCTGATACCATGTAAATGTGTTGAACCTGCACATAATATATCTAGCTGGGAATTGACATTCATATTTGTAGAGAAAATAGAAGAAAAGAGAAGCGAGAGAGAAAGAATGGAAGAATTCTCATTAACCAAATGAATAATTGATAATTTACACATGAAATATTATGTAAACTCAACCAATGTGCACTAGAGGAGAATCCAATGCACCATATTGGTGGTATATGACACAGACACCACCTCTGCCTCGATAGAGTCTCTGCGTGACCTCCGGGTCTTAAGGATCGTTCATTCAATTCATGAGTCGGATTGGCTCTTTCGATTCCCTGCTGGAATCTCCAGTTATTGATCCACAGGTTCTTTTGGCAACTCCCCTATGCAAAAAACACTAGGCACGAGCACCAAATTCTCCAAGCGACCACATTGCTATGACCAAGGCCTAACCCAAATTCACTTGTCGCAACTCGCGATCTCGCAAGTTCGTGAGTCGAAGCTCACGACTCCTCCTTTCCAATCCAAAGATACCCGAAATGGTGATATGTGTATGGCTCCTTTCTTTGACAGCACCCTCCCGACATGTAACCATAGGCTAGGGCTTAAATATTAGTGCCTCTCACAACTCACACCTTCGTGAGTTGTGGGTTGAACTCTCGTGCCCTACCATTGCGATCTATCGAGACTCGATAAGTCAATGCTGGTTTGACTCCTTCCTTGATGCTTTTCACTTATTCGCAACCTCGCAGGTTGAAGCATCGAACCTTCACTCTCTTATCCTATGAATCTCTGAGACGCAAGAAGTCAATGGAGTGTTGACTCCTTTCCTCTTGTGGTGCGTGTCCACCTGTCTATCACATGGGCCCCACCTTGTGGTTCTACCACATGTTCCCTCGTGCCTAGCTCTTGGTACTTCACTAATTGTGAATTCGAAAGCGACTCCTTTTAACCTCTGAACCCCTGAACGCATGATATGCGATGGGGTTCTGATCCAAAGGTCCTCCCGTGACCTGGATCTTACGACTGTCTCCACTCCTCGTGACTTTGCAACTTCGTGACTTGGAGCACCCAACCTTTGGGCTCTCACCTTGCGAACGTCCGAGTTCATGAGATCCCTTGATCTCTACCACCTGTCCTCCTTGAACGGATGGTCCTGATCTTCTCGCGACTTCACCACATGTGAATTCAAGGACTTCCTTCTCTGACTTCCGGTGTTTGAATCCCTGATAGAGAGGATCTCATGACACGCGTCTACTCTCTAACGAATGGCTCATATTTCCTTGAGACTTCGCTACTCGCGAAGTCAAGATGCTCACCTCTGTGAGTCCCAGTGCCTGAATCTCTGAAATGGATGATTTCACGACACGCGTCCTCCCATGAACGGATGGCTCAGATCTATTTCGCCTTTTCACAATTTCTGATGTTGAGTGCCCGAACTCTCGTCCTCCGGACTCCCGAACTCTTGAGCCCCGATATCCCAATATGAACTCCTTCTCAGGAATTTCACTTCTACTACTCTTCTCATGAGGTTTAAACCTCGTGCAACACTCGACCAATCCAACGACTGTCGATTATTTAGACCAAGATCTGACAGCTCAGACCTATCTTTCCATTGTGCCTTTCCTACGTTGCCTGGACACGAATCCACGGTCCAGATCCTCTCGGCTGATCTAATCGCAGTTGTTGCCCCTCTTGAGCTTTGGTGCTTTTCTTCCAACACTTGGAAGAATTTCCAATTGCAAAAGGCCTCAACCTTTTCCTTCTTTCCTCTGTGTGCTCCACGACTGGAATCCTCGCCTGTGTGTACAAGAACGTTGTTCCTCCTGAGCTTTGCTCTCGAATCCTCAAGGGATTCCACAACTTCTGCGCCTCTTGCAGAGTGTTTGCAAAAAAAGTGCTATCTCTTTTGAGCTCCTCAATTACTCAGACCTCTAAGGGATTTTATCCTTTTTCCCTTTCTCCTGCAGATGGAGAATTTGGATTCCCTCCTGACTATCCTTCACTCAAGCAACCTCTTGCTGAGTGCTTAGGGTGTTCAACAACCCTGTGAAGATCCTTCAGTGGATTCTTCCTCCAATTACAGAACTCAAAGAGTTCTCTTCCTGTTCCTATCAACACTCTGTCTCAATTCCCTCCTAGCAGAGTATCAAGAATCCTCGGTGATTCTTTCTTCTTATGAACTCACAATAGATTTCTTCCTCTGTGCACTCCTTGCATTGGCTCAATGCCCACTTGGCAGAGCTTCACAAAACTCCTTAGAGCTTCTGTCTGCAACTGTGTTTTGCCTAGACAGCCTTGCCTTCTAAGTTGTTCAACAACCTCACAGGTCTTCTCTGAGTTGATGATTTCATCTCTTGTGCCCACCTGGCATGCCTTTGTCTGAATCCACAAAGTTCAGAAGTGCTTCAGTGCACTAGCTATCAGAACCCACAACGTTCTATCACACCCTCCTGGTATGAAGCCTCAAAGACCTCTCAAGCCTGAAATCAACAACCTGCAAATGTACAATCCCAACATACATTCACAACATAAACAAAATACACCTAGACATTCATTCAACATAGGAAATGTGCAGGAAAAACTATTGTTTGTATTAAATGGAAAATGCCTATTTTACAAGGGTGTTATGAGCTCAGAATTTAACAGAGTCTCGGCTCCTTCTCTGTGCACACTTTCTCTCTCTTGTGCATACTCTCCTCTCTTACCAAATGAGATACAATATAAGATATTTTACATGAGGTGGATCTTAGAGCGTTTCCCTCCAACCTCACCTACTGTATTAAATTACATTGAATGGGATGTGTAGTCCAGAATCGGATCTAGATCTCAGCCTTCAAACATTTAAGGCTTACCTACTTCTACGCCTGTGCAAAGAATGACCTCACGGCTCAACAACCTAAAACATTTAATTACATTCAATTTCAAAATTGAAAATGAGGGTTGTGCCTCTCTTTAGAACACTATTTGAAACCACTAATGTGGTTGGCTGACATGGAGAGATGATCCTGCATCAGTCTAGACTGATCTGGACACACACTAGTAGTTACGTGAATAAACTGCCACCTAGTCTAGTCTCTCGGGCAGTTGCGGGAGTGAACTGCCATGTAGTTGAGTTAACTAGTATATCAACCTTCAACTAACTGACTAAAATAGAGTGACGTGAGGAGGGGATCAGGGAGTCATGGGTAATGTGATAGTCTGGTGATGATACCAAGGAAAATGAACATTTGTTGGTGATGATCCCAATGTTGCATGGTGATAATCCCAATGTAGCATCTAGACTCCACTCAACTGATCAAACTGAAGTGAAAACTGAAGAGAATATTATCCATAGAGGAATATTATTCCTAAAATATAGGAGACTGAATAATGACTAATAAACATTGGAAAAACCTTAGGAAAAATAAATCCTATGTGTGTGTGAAGTAACTCCAACACCATATATATATCCTCATCCAAATATCCATGTATAAACGTTGTTTTAACATCTAGCTTCTCTAACTCATGATAAATTAAAGAAACTAGTGCTAACACAACACAAATTGAAACAAGTTTCACAACTGCTAAAAAGATTTCATGAAAATCAATAACTTTCTCTTGAGAATACCCTTTTGCTACAATTATTTCTTTATACCTTTCAACTTTATCATCAAAACCCTTTTTCATTTTTCAGACCCACTTGCAACTGACAACCTTCTTGTCCTCTAGAAGTTCTACTAGGTCCCATGTTTTATTTCTCTCTAAGACATATATTTCTTTTTTCATAGCTTCATTCCTTTTAACACTTTCAAATACCTTCATTTCTTCTTGATAAAAACTAGGTTCTCCATCATTAGAAACCAAAGCCACATATGAAACATAATAGTTATACCTTGTAGGAGGATTCCTGACCCGTGTAGATCTCCTTAGAGGTGGTTGAGGCATATCCATAGTTTCCTCGATATTTCCTTCATCTTCATCTTCTTCTTCTGGAAGTTCTTCATGCTCCTTCTTTTTGAAGATGGATGAGTTTCCAACTAAATTTGCTAAACTTGAGGTACACAAGTTCCTATCTCACTTCAACATCTATCATATTTTATTTGATGAGTGAAGATTCATCAAATACTACATCTCTGTTTATGATGATTTTGTGGGCAGTAGGATCCCACAATATGTACCCCTTTACTCCATCACCATAACCAACAAAGACATGTTTCTTTGATCTAGGATCTAACTTAAAACGTTGATATTTAGAAATAAGAGCATAAGCGTCACAATAAAATATTCTTAGATTTGAATAATCACACAAATGACATGTCCATACCTCTTCTGGAATATTACAATTTATTGTAGTTGACAGTGACCAATTTATTCGATAACATGTTGTAAGAACTATTTCTGCCCAAAATTCATGGTGCAATTTGGCATTATTGAGCATGCTCCTTTCTCTCCCTAGAAGAGTCTTATTCATGCATTTAGCAACACCATTTTGTTGAGGAGTATAAACCGTGGTCTTATGTCTTTCGATCCCATCTTCCTTGCAATAGTTTTCAAATTCCACAGATGTGAACCCACCTCCATTGTCTATTCTTAAACATTTGATTGACCTGTTAGTTCTATTTTCAACCAAAGCTCTGAATTGTTTAAAAGAATTAAATACAACTTTTCTTTTAACTAAATAGATCCACACCTTTCTAGAGTAATCATCTATAAATGTCACAAAGTATGATGATCCTCCAAAATAAAATGTAGGGGATGGTCCCCCAACATCTGAATGAATGTAATCAACTTGCATGTAAGCATTCAATTGAAATTAAAGATAAATCTTCTAATTTAAATTGAATAAAGGATCACTGTATGCTATATCTGAGACACGAGATATGGGAAGTATGTGAAAAGGATTATCTCAAATAACAATAAATCATGCAAACGAAAGGCTATCATTATCTATCATCATATTGAGATAAGCAGAACTTAAATTAAAACATTATACAGAAAGCTAAAGCTGTAATGTATTTTGTGTCATTCAAGTCTATATGTAAATATCCATACTCTCACCCCAGGCTGAGATCATCAATGTTTACAAAAATAATATCTTTATATAGATTCCAGGAAACATAACTGTTTCCTATTGATAAGATCAAATTGGTTTAAAAAATAGAGGGGGATGCAACCACCCTAACTTCACTAAATATCAAAAACTACCAATAGTCTAATCTGTTTACTCAAAATACAAAATTTATATGGTTGGGAGATCTCAAAAAGTGCCTCATATCATCTTGGAAATCATGGGCTCCTTAATCATCCTAAAAACAAATGAAAATGAGAAGATCTCAGATATGTTTTCAATTATCAAATCAAACAATTCGAATTTTCTTAACTGGCTACAGAATCTTGCGATTCTGTAGCTAGTTATAATAGCAAATGCAATCATATTTTATTAAATAAACAAAACAGACTAATCTTAATAAGAAAAATAGTTTATTCAATCAAATCGAATATCCTAACTTAAGAGTGACACAATCATTCTAAAAATTAAAAATATCATACCTCAAATCATGAAATCAAAATGTATCAAGAAATTTTGGAATTAACGATAGCTGTTGTTGTTTCTACATTCTTAAAAATCACATGTCCTATAGTTTTCAAATGCTTCTCTTTCCCTTGGATAACTGACTCAAGTCTCAAGTTTTTTAACAGAGTCATTTAGGATACGTAGCTTTCCCATGAGGATCTTTAGTAGCTTTTGGGACAGGTTCAGGGTTGTTGTAGGTGGTCATAAGACAGGCCTGAGTAGGTAACAAACGTTTCAACACTTGCAAGCAGACCAAAATGCTGACCTCAGCCACAAAGAAAATCTGATATTTTGACCTCTAAAGGACGAGCTGTATCTCTGGAATGATCCAATTTCTAGGGAAACGTCCCATGTTGAAGGTAAAAGGGCTCATTTCAGTTCTAGGTTTTCAAGGGTTTAATCTAATTCAAAACCGTTTTCTTAGAATAGCTCCCGCAAAAACATCTCTCTGGTAGGAAATTACGGGGTTGACCAAACTGTAACAAGAGAGACTCAAAACAACTGGGGGTTTAGATGACAGAGGTAGAAGAGGTAAGTCTGAGTGGATACCATAAAAAAAAATATAGAGGGCCTGTTAACTCATTATGCCAGCCAACCATTCCTTTCCAAATCTTCCCTAGCATTATCATATGAGAGCAAGGTTTGGATGTCGTTCGGTTCGACCCTTGCCACTGGAGCCATAGCGAATGGATGGGTTATTAACGCAAAACACACAGGTAGGGTTTGCAAAAACACAGTAGAGTCATAGTCCCGAGATTTATCAAAACATGATGTGATGATTCAAACGATGGGCGGGGTGTTTAATCAAAACGCGTGTGAAGAGTTTTGTGAAACCCGAGACCATGCTAAGGAGTAATGGTAACCTACACATTGTATGCCACCTTGGTATGCTAGGACCAAAGTACTCTAAAAACATAAGTGCGCGCATCAAGGTTTGATTGCATAGTCAGGTAAGTTTACAAAACTCAAATAGTCAAAAAGTTTCATGAAAGACATATGATCGAAAATCAAACTAAAATCAATGCAAAAAATTGAAAATCAAATGGTGGGGGGTCTTTCATTCATGGAACCAATGCTTTCTCTTAGGCATGCTTAGAATCAAAGGGATCACAAACAAGGAGAGAAACATGCTCATAGCAAAAAATCACAATTCTATAATAAACCATATGAGCAGTTTCCTTTTAATGAAATTTTCAAAAATATAATGGCAATCCTAGCTACAAGTTTTCATTCTTGCAGTCCTGAAACCAAAATTCGAAAAGACGATAGGTAAAAAGCGATGATTTACAACTGTCATTTAGTGACATGCTCATGATGAGTAATAAAATTTCATAGACCTTGTGTAGGCAGCTTATAAAAATAACAATTATATAATCGTTGCCAACAATGGTGACATGCTGGGAGAAGCAGTTATCTTTGTCACACGAATGAGTTCAGGTTAGAGAAATCTAAAAGACTTCAAATTGAAGAACAACTGCAAGGCTATTTGAACATCTTTAAAAAAAAAAAAACAAGATGCAGCCTAGTTCAGATACCTTTCTTTTAAAGGAATGAAACCTGGTGACAAACTTGGCAAAAGAAAGACACGACGTTTAAGTTAATGTCTCTGATACTGTTGATAGGGCCACTACTTCCAGCAGGCATTCATAGCCTCGATAGGGATGTCAATTAACCCACTCTGATGTCTGTATATTATCCAAGAAAATTCGAATGAGTACGAAGGGTGCTTATGGCCAACACAAAGTTCATACCTGAGAATTTTCTTTTACTCGACATTGCCTCGCTACCAACAGGCCTGTTCAATACTCCAACGAATTTATCTTGGCATCATGCATGCATTTACCCACTGCCAGCAGACTTGTTCATTGTCCTGGAGGGTTTACAAGCACTTCCCACATGTCTCTGAGAAATTATTCATGTTCTGATATAGTTTTAAAGATATTCAATAGAGCGGGGTCACGCTCAAAATTCTAGTTTATTAACACAACTTAATATTTCCACAGGCCTTTAAATTTTTCTAGCAAACCTTCATAAAGATTTGAAAAATATTTCATTAATAGAACCAATCTTCAAGGATTGGGAGACGTCATTGAGTTTCTTTCTTAAAGAGAAAGGATAGCGTAAAGAGACCTTTTAAAGATATTCATGAATACTTTAAAGTGCAGATTGAAACCGAGGAATCGACTTTCAAACAAAAGACACCTTCAACCAGCCTACAATTTCAGAGATTTTAGAGAAGGACAACAATAGATGTTCTCACAGCCTTTGACAACTATTTTCGAGATGAAGCATTTTGTTTCTCTTTGTCTGAGTTAGACTATAATACAAGGATGTTCGACTCAAAAAGACCGATGAACTAAAATGAAAACAAAACAAAAAGCAAAGAAAAATTGGAAAGCAAAGAAATCCAAACAAAAAAGTATGTACATAAGGAGTATCTGAAAACATCATTCAAAAACTCCCTTGGGAGACCGAAAGAAAGTAAAAAAAAAAATCTTGTTTGATGTGAAAGAAGTCCTACTTGTGGTACCTTGGGTCAAGATTGAATTTACGATTCAGATTAATTTCTCTTTACTTTCCATTTAAAAATTTCATAATAATATTGCAACTTTGAAAAGAAATATTCAACGAAAAGCAGAGAGAAAAAGATTACGTGGACTTTCCTAACAATAATCATGTTATGGTTCTCGTGGTGCACTCACTTGCGTTCATGACTGCGTTATTACAAAGAGAAATAGCGAGAAATAAAACTGAAAGAAAACCTATTCTTGAACCTACCCTAACTACTAAACAAATCAGAGTACTACGTGAAGTTGTGTTTCCAATGTAGCCATCGGAGTAACTCCAATCCTGCAATGGAAACAAAATCAAACATTACTAACAGGAATGGTAATATATCAAAAAATGACATAAATATATCACACTTACCTTCATAATCATCATTTAGAAACAAAGTAAGCATGATCTTACCATTCCCTCAAAATTTCTTGATGTATGAATCCTCCAGCCATTGTGTAATCTTGTCGTGATAAGGGTCATAATGGCATGGGTGAGTGTAAGTAAGTTTGAAAAACTTGTCAAGATTATGAAGAAATGAAATAACCATCAGCCAAGGCTGAAGTGCCCCATTCTCCTGACAATTCTCTAAGTGTTTATTAACTTCTTCACATGGAGGATCTAAAAGGAATATGTCACGCCTACTTCCAAGATACTTAGGTAACAACAAAGAAATAACAAATTTATCTTTATTATGAAGATTTTTTTATATACGAATATTCAAGCCATCCCAAGATCTTGTCACAAAAATGGGGATGCAAACCATGACTTTGATGAAAATAATATATCAATGGGGAACTCATCATAAGAGGATTCGTGACATCAATTAGATCATTGGTTTGAATGTTAGCTTTGATGAGATTGATCATTTCAAAATGTGAAGCATAAACACTAAGATTCGAGCTAATCAAAGAACGAATATACAATGTAGAATGTTTGATCTCCAGAAGATATAATGCACTGTCTTTTTCAACAATAAACTGTGTAAAATCATCTCGCAACATGTCCTTTTCCCATATGAGTGATGAAAGTGAACAAGCGTCAAATTCAACTTTATCAATGTTAGGTTTGGAATTAATTTCACCAAAATTTAGCATATTGAAAGGATATGATTGTGACGGAAAAGAGTAGGATGTTGTAGGTAAGATGTCAAGTCTAATAGAGTCTAGGAAGAGATCAGGATATAAAAAATAAAAGGAATCAGAAATAAGCACATGAAATGAATCTCTTGAACTACGATAATTAACAATGGTATTGTCAAGACATTTCTCTTCACCTTCTTTAAAACTCTTACTCTGTTTTGGTGATGAATTCCTCAACATAATATGATCATTTGGATTTGCCTTCTGTGTGATAGATAATTCAAAACTTACGTGACAAACATCTAGTCTTTCTTGTGGATAAAGTACATTTTGAGGATGAAGGTTTAAAGTTTCTTCTTCTAGTTGCATATCCTCTTCTCTAATAAGTTTCATAGGAGTGTTAGAATGTTTAAGACGATTTTCATTGCTTAAGTGTTCTTCAATGACTGATTTTAAATATTAATTAGAGCATTAGTTATAAGAATGAGGATATTGACCTTGAGCTAGAAACGAATCTTCTTCCATACTGGTCGAAGACTAAAAATACAATGATTCAGAGGAAAAACTAATTCAGTTGTCAATAAGAACTTGATCAATAGATTCTACCTCCCTTGCTCGTTCAACATTATCAGAAGGATTCTTCTCATCTTGCGAAGAAAATTCTTCTTGCAGTTGAGTGATAGGATTTGCAATTGGTTCTTTGTTCATGATTGAATATGACTGGATGGGAGGGATGCAAGCATCATGGAGGATATTTAATGCAAATGACATGTCATCGATATTAAATTTATAGAGGATATGATAGACTCTTGTCAAAAAGTCTTCCGAAGATGAATCACCATTGATTAGTGAAGTATGAAATTCTTCACATAATTGATCGAAATCAGAAATTTCAAAAGCATCTACAAATTGAAACCAATAAAAAATGTGACATGTTGGAAAGGATTCAAACCAGTGTTTAATTCGACCTCTAAAAGTAAAAGCGAACAGTTTGCATAAAACTCTTAAATATGAGATGTCATGTTTGATGCATTTGCACCAAAACTTGTTAAGGTGGTATTTAGCAGATGTATTGCCTCCACCATCAAAGGTGAGTTTGGACAAGAAAGAGATTGTCTTGTCGGGAACATTGGGTAATGAGAAGTGGAAAGTATGTTCCAACACAGTGATTTGGGGAGCCATGGGGAAATTGAATACATTTAAAATAAAAGCTCCTACAGGGCCAGCTTGTTAGTCGACCCTCCTTCTAGTGCCATTTGTTGACGAGCGAAATTGACCGCTCGTCAACTAGAAGAGTGAATCCAGTACAGGGTTGTCTAATTAACCCAAGCTGTTTGGATTGATTCACTCCGACGGGTTTAGCGGCTCCATTGGCCGATCTAAGTCCTAAAGAAAGAAAAAATAATTAAAAGAAAAACAATAACTTAATAAATAACAATTACTAAAATCTATAAGTACATTTAAATATATATATGTACAATAATTCTATTTATAATATATATACAATATATACAAATTACAAGTTTTAATCTAAATCCATAAAAAATCGAATGTAAATTGGTCCCTCTAACAACATTAATAAAGAGAATGAAAATACTATTTATTTTTTTTGGTTTATTTTCTTAGATGTATGCACTCATGAAATCAAATATTAAACTGCCTAATTGAAAAGGAAATAACAGATAGTAGAAAATGTTCTATATATAGGAAACTTCTATATTCAACAAACTAATGAAATCAAATAATAGGCTAACCTGTTATTGCATCCAATGTCTGTTCGATATTGAATATCCAACAACCTTTATCTGATGAGGTAAACCTACTATAGATCTAGAGATTGCCTCTAATAAATGAGAAACAATAATGCTAGAGATTGAATTATAATAACAAAACATATAATAGATGCAGTCATAGTAATCTTATAATTTGCAAGTAACTACAATGAGATAATTCTTCCTGTAAGAACTTGCATGTAAACATTCAACTGAAATTAAAGATAAATCTTCTAATTTAAATTGAATAGAGGATCATTATATGCTATATCTGAGACAGGAGATATGGGAAGTATGTGAAAAGGATTATCTCAAATAACAATAAATCATGCAAACAAAAGGCTATCATTATCTATCGTCATATTGAGATAAGCAGAACTTAAATTAAAACATGATACAAAAAGATAAAGCTGTAATGTATTATGTGTCATTCAAGTCTGTATGTAAATATCCATACTCTCGCCCCAGGCTGAGATCATCAATGTTTACAAAAATAATATGTTTATATAGATTCTAGGAAACATAATTGTTTCCTATTGATAAGATCAAATTGGTTTCAAAAATAGAGGGGGATGAAACCACCCTGATTTCACAAAATATCAAAAACTACCAATAGTCTAATCTGTTTACTCAAAATACAAAATTGATATGGCTGGGAGATCTCAAAAAGTGCCTCATATCATCTTGGAAATCATGGGCTCCTTAATCATCCTGAAAACAAATGAAAATGAGAAGATCTCAAATATGTTTTCAATTATCAAATCAAAAATTCAAATTTTCTTAACTGGCTACAGAATCTTGCGATTCTACAGCTAGTTATAATAGAAAATGCAATCATATTTTATTAAATAAAAAAAATAGACTAATATTAATAAGAAAAATAGTTTATTCAATCAAATCGAATATCCTAACTTAAGAGTGACATAATCATGCTAAAAATTAAAAATATCATACCTCAAATCATGAAATCAAAACGTATCAAGAAATTTTGGAATTAACGATAGCTGTTGTTGTTTCTACATTCTTAAAAATCACATGTCATGTAGTTTTCAAACGCTTCTCTTTCCCTTGGATAATTGACTCAAGTCTCAAGTTTTTTAACAGAGTCATTTAGGATACATAGCTTGCCCATGAGGCTGTTTAGTATCTTTTGGGATAGGTTCAGGGTTGTTGTAGGTGGTCACAAGACAGGCCTAAGTAGGTAACAAACGTTTCAATACTTGCAAGCAGACCAAAATGCTCACCTCAGCCACAAAGAAAATCTGAGATTTTGACCTCTAAAGGATGAGCTGTATCTCTAGAATGATCCAATTTCTGGGGAAACGTCCTGTGCTGAAGGTAAAAGGGCTCATTTTAGTTATGGATTTTTAAGGTCTTGATCTAATTCAAAACCGTTTTCTCATAATAGCTCCCGCAAAAACGTGTCTCTGGAAGGCAATTATGGGGTTGACCAAACTGTAACAAGAGCGACTCAAATCAATTGGGGGTTTATATGACAGAGGTAGAAGAGGTAAGTCTGAGCGGATACCATAAAAAAATACAGAGGGCATGTTAACTCATTATGCCAGCCAACCATTCCTTTCCAAATCTTCCCTAGCATTATCATATGAGAGCAAGGTTTGGATGTCATTCGGTTCGACCCTTACCATTGGAGCCATAGCAAATGGATGGGTGATTAACGCACAACACATAGGTAAGGTTTGAAAAAACGCAGTAGAGTCATAGTCCCGAGCTTTATCAAAACATTCTGTGATGATTCAAACGATGGGCAGGGTGTTTAATCAAAAACCGTGTGAAGAGTTTTGTGAAACCCGAGACCATGCTAAGGAGTAATGGAAACCTCTACATTGTATGCCACCTTGGTATGCTAGGACCAAAGTACTTTGAAAACATAAGTGCGTGCATCAAAGTTTGATTGCATAGTCGAGTAAGTTTACAAAAATCGAATAGTCAAAAAGTTTCATGAAAGACATATGATCGAAAATCAAACTAAAATCAATGAAAAAAATTGAAAATCAAATGGTGGGGGGTCTTTCATTCATGCAACCAATTCTTTCTCTTATGCATGCTTAGAACCTGGTCAATAGATTCTACCTCCCTTGCTTGTTCAACATTATCAGAAGGATTCTTCTCATCTTGTGAAGAAAATTCTTCTTGCAATTGAGTGATAGGATTTGCAATTGGTTCTTCATTCATGACTAAATATGACTCAATGGGAGGGATGCAAGCATAATAGAGGAGATTTAATGCAAATGACATTTCATCGAGATTAAATTTATGGAGGATATGATTGACTCTTGTCAAAAAGTCTTCCGAAGATGAATTGCCATTGATTAGCGAAGTATGAAATTCTTCACATAATTGATCGAAATCATAAATTTCAAAAGCATATACAAATTCATCTAAAAATTGAAACCAATAAAAAATGTGACATGCTAGAAAAGATTCAAACCAGTGTTTAATCCGACCTCTAAAAGTAAAAGCGAACAGTCTGCATAAAACTTTTAAATCTGAGATGTCATGTTTGATGCATTTGCATCAAAACTTGTTAAGGTGGTCTTTAGCAGATGTATTGCCTCCACCATCAAAGGTGAGTTTGGACAAGTGAGAGATTGTCTCATCAGGAACATTGGGTAATGAGAAGTGGAAAGCATGTTCCAACACAGTGATTTGGGGAGCCATGGGGAAATTGAATACATTTAAAATAAAAGCTCCTACAGGGCCAGCTTGTCAGTCGACCCTCCTTCTAGTGCCATTTGTTGACGGGAAAAATTGATCGCTCGTCAACTGGAAGAGTGAATCCAATCCAGGGTTGTCTAATTAACCCAAGCCGTTTGGATTAATTCACTCTGACGGGTTTAGCGGCTCCGTTGGCCGATCTAAGTCCTAAAGAAAGAAAAATAATTAAAGGAAAAACAATAACCTAATAAATAACAATTACTAAAATCTATCAGTACATTTAAATATATATATGTACAATTTATATGTACAATAATTCTATTTATAATATATATACAATATATAAAAATTATGAGTTTTAATCTAAATCCGTAAAAAATCGAATGTAAATTGGTCCCTCTAACAATAGTAATAAAGAGAATGAAAATACTATTTAATTTTTTTGGTTTATTTTCTTAGATGTATGCACTCATGAAATCAAATATTAAACTGCCTAATTGAAAAGGAAATAATAGATAGTAGAAAATGTGCTATATATAGGAAACTCCTATATTCAACAAACTAATGAAATCAAATAACATACTAACCTGTTATTGCATCCAATGTCTGTTCGATATTGAATATCCAACCACCTTTATCTGATGAGGTAAACCTGCTACAAATCTGGAGATTGCCCCTAATAAATGAGAAACAATGATGCTGGAGATTGAATTATAATAACATAACATATAATAGATGCAGTCACAGTAATCTTATAATTTGCAAGTAACTACGATGAGATAATTCTTCCTGTGAGAACTTGCATGTAAACATTCAACTGAAATTAAAGATAAATCTTCTAATTTAAATTGAATAGAGGATCACTGTATGCTATATCTGAGACACGAGATATGGGAAGTATGTGAAAAGGATTATCTCAAATAACAATAAATCATGCAAACAAAAGGCTATCATTATCTATCATCATATTGAGATAAGAAGAACTTAAATTAAAACATGATACAGAAAGCTAAAGCTGTAATGTATTCTGTGTCATTCAAGTCTGTATGTAAATATGCATACTCTCACCCCAAGCTAAGATAATCAATGTTTACAAAAATAATATGTTTATATAGATTCCAGGAAACATAATTGTTTCCTGTTGATAAGATCAAATTGGTTTCAAAAATAGAGGGGGATTCAGCCACCCTGATTTCACTAAATATCAAAAACTACCAACAGTCTAATCTGTTTACTCAAAATACAAAATTGATATGGCTGGCAGATATCAAAAAGTGCCTCATTTCATCTTGGAAATCATGGGCTCCTTAATCATCCTGAAAACAAATGAAAATGAGAAGATCTCAAATATGTTTTCAATTATCAAATCAAACAATTCAAATTTTCTTAACTGGCTACAAAATCTTGTGATTCTGTAGCTAGTTATAATAACAAATGCAATCATATTTTATTAAATAAACAAAATAGACTAATCTTAATAAGAAAAATAGTTTATTCAGTAAAATCCTATATCCTAACTTAAGAGTTACACAATCATGCTAAAAATTAAAAATATTATACCTCAAATCATGAAATCAAAACGTATCAAGAAATTTTGGAATTAACGATAGTTGTTGCTGTTTCTACATTCTTAAAAATCACATGTTCTGCAGTTTTCAAACGCTTCTCTTTCCCTTGGATAACTGACTCAAGTCTCAAGTTTTTTAACAGAGTCATTTAGGATATGTAGCTTGCCCATGAGGTTGTTTAGTAGCTTTTGGGACAAGTTCGGGGTTGATGTAGGTGGTCACAAGACATGTCTGAATAGGTAACAAACATTTCAACACTTGCAAGCAGACCAAAACGCTCACCTTAGCCACAAAGGAAATCTGAGATTTTGATCTCTAAAGGACGAGCTGTATCTCTGGAACGATCAAATTTCTGGGGAAAATACCTTTGATGAAGGTAAAAGTGCTCATTTCGGTTCTGGGTTTTCAAGGGTTTGATCTAATTCAAAATCGTTTGCTCAGAATAGCTCCCGCAAAAACGTGTCTTTGGTAGGAAATTACGGGGTTGACCAAACTGTAACAAGAGAGACTCAAAACAATTGGGGGTTTAGATGATAGAGGTAGAATAGGTAAGTCTAAGTAGATACCATAAAAAAAATACAGAGGGCCTGTTAACTCATTATGCCATCCAACCATTCCTTTCCAAATCTTCCCTAGCATTATCATAATAGAGCAGGGTTTGAATGCCGTTCAGTTCGACCCTTACCACTGGAGCCATAGCAAATGGATGGGTGATTAACACACAACACACAGGTAGGGTTTACAAAAATGCAACGGAGTCATAGTCGTGAGCGTTATCAAAACATGTTGTGATGATTCAAACGACGGGCAGGGTGTTTAATCAAAATGCGTGTGAAGAGTTTTGTGAAACCCGAGACCATGCTAAGGAGTAATGGCAACCTGTACATTGTATGCCACCTTGGTATGCTAGGACCAAATTACTCTGAAAACATAAGTGCATGCATCAAGGTTTGATTGCATAGTCAGGTAAGTTTACAAAAATCGAATAGTCAAAAAGTTTCATGAAAAACATATGATCGAAAATCAAACTAAAATCAATGAAAAAAATCAAAAATCAAATGGTGGGGGGTCTTTCATTCATGCAACCAATGCTTTCTCTTAGTCATGCTTAGAATCAAAGGATCACAAACAAGGAGAGCAACATGCTCATAGCAAAAAATCACAATTCTATAATAAACCATATGAGCAGTTTCCTTTTAATGAAATTTTCAAAAATATAATGGCAATCCCAACTACAAGTTTTCATGCTTGTAGTCATGAAAACAAAATTCGAAAAGATGATAGGTTAAAAGCGATGATTTACAACTGTCATTTAGTGACATGCTCATGATGAGTAATAAAATTTCATAGACCTTGTGTAGGTATCTTATAAAAATAACAATTATATAATCGCTGCCAACAATGGCGACATGCTGGGAGAAGCAGTTATCTCTATCACACGAATGAGTTCAGGTTAGAGAAATCTGAAAGACTTCAAATCGAAGAACAACTGCAAGGCTATTTGAACATATTTAAAAAAAAACACAAGACACAGCCTAGTTTCAGATACCTTTCGTTTAAAAGAATGAAACCTGGTGACAAACTTGGCAAAAGAAAGACCCAACGTTTAAGTTAATGTCTCCGATACTATTGATAGGGCCACTGCTGCCAGCAGGCATTCATAGCCTCGACAGGGATGTCAATTAACCCACTCTGACGTCTGTATCCTATCCAAGAAATTTCAAATGAGAATGAAGGATGCTTATGGCCAACACAAAGCTCATACCTAAGAATTTTCTTTTACCTGACATTGCTTCACTGCCAACGGGCCTGTTTAGTACCCCGTCAAAGTTATCTTGGCATCATGCATGCATTTACCTGCTGCCAGTAGACCTGTTCAGTGTCCCGAAGGGTTTACAAGCACTTCCCATAGATCTATGAGAATTTATTCACATTCTGATATAGTTTTAAATATATTCAATAGAGCAGGGTGACGCAGAAAATTCTAGTTTCTTAACACCACTTAATATTTCCACAGGCCTTTAAATTTTTCTAGCAAACCTTCATCAAGATCTGAAAAATAGTTCATTAATAGAACCAATCTTCAAGTACGGGGATACGTCATTGAGTTGCTTTCTTAAAGAGCATGGAAAGCGTAAAGAGACCTTTTAAATATATTCATGAATACTTTCAAGTGCAGATTGAAACCAAGGAATCGACTTTCAGACAAAAGACACCTTCAACCAGCCTATAGTTTCAAAGAAGGACAACAATAGATGTTTCAACAGCCTTTGACAACTATTTTCAAGATGAAGCATTATGTTTCTCTTTGTCTGAGCTAGACTGTAATACAAGGATGTTCGACTCAAAAGGACCGATGAGCTAAAATGAAAACAAAACAAAAAGAAAAGAATAATTGGAAAGTAAAGAAATCCAAAAAGAAAAATATGTACAGAAGGTGTATCTGAAAACATCATGCAAAAACTCCCTTGGGAGACCGAAAGAAAGTAAAAAAAAAATCTTCTTTGATATGAAAGCAATCCTACTCGTGGTACCTTGGGTCAGGGTTGAATTTACGATTCAGATTTATTTATATCTTTACTTTCCATTTAAAAATTTCATAATAATATTGCATCTTTGAAAATAAATATTCAACGAAAAGAAGAGAGAAAAAGATTACGCGGACTTCCCTAACAATAATCATGTTATGGTTCTTGTGGTGTGCCCACTTGCGTTCATGACTGTATTATTACAAAGAGAAATAGTGGGAAATAAAACTGAAAAAAAAACCTATTCCTGAACCTACCCTAACTACTAAACAAATCAGAGTACTACGTGAAGTCATGTTTCCAATGTAGCCATCGGAGTAACTCCAATCCTGCAATGGAAACAAAATCAAACATTACTAACAAGAATGGTAATATATCAAAAAATGACATAAATATATCACACTTACCTTCATAATCATCATTTAGAAACAAAGTAAGCATGATCTTACAATTCCCTCGAAATTTCTTGATGTATGAATCCTCCAGCCATTGTGCAATCTTGTCGTGATAAGGGTCATAATGGCATGGGCGAGTGTAAGTTTGAAAAACTTGTCAAGATTATGAGGAAATGAAATAACCATCAGCCAAGGCTGAAGTGCCCCAAGATACGTCATGCCTACTTCCAAGATACTTAGGTAACAACAAAGCAAGCACAACTTTATCTTTATTATGAAGATTTTTTATATACAAATATTCAAGCCATCCCAAGATCCTGTCATAAAAATCGGGATGCAAACCATGACTTTGATGAAATGAATATATCAATGGGGAACTCATCATAAGAGGATTTGTGACATCAATTAGATCATTGGTTTGAATGTTACCTTTGATGAGATTGATCATTTCAAAATGTGAAGCATAAACATTAAGATTCGAGCTAATCAAAGAACGAATATGAAATGTAGAATGTTTGATCTCCAGAAGATATAGTGCATTGTATTTTTCAACAATAAACTGTGTAAAATCATACAACATACAACATAACTCCCACAATAATATCATAATTACTGGATCTTCTCCTCGTTTCCTCATACAACATACCTCCCACAATAATATCATAATTAATGGCATATGTTGTGCTAAACCAAATAGATGTGACTAAATGATCCCAAGACTTAGGAAATGAACACAATAGTGTAATTTCCTTGTCCTCATCTTCATATTTTGCTTCTAGACTAGATAATTGACAAATCAGAGTATTGAAAACATTTAAATGATCGATAATTTTTGTAACTTCTTTCATCCGTAAGCTATACAACTGCCTCTTCAAGAAGATTATGTTTGTCAAGGAATTTTCCATATAAAGACTTTATGTTCCATAAACATGTTGTTATCTCCTCTCCAACAATGTTAAACAACACTTCATCTACCAGACACAAATGAATGGTACTGAAGGTTATTGCATCTAGATCTTCCTAGTCATTGTCTGTCATGCTTGCCAATTTCTTTGTCTTCCCTACCAATGCCTTTTGAAATCATTGTTGTATGTGTAGATCCCGCATCTTGAGCTTGCATAGCTGAAAGTTATTTTTTCCATTGAATTTCTCTACCTCAAACTTTGAACTCTATACTTTTTCCATTAGCACAAACTCAAAATGCCTAAATCACTGCTTATAAAACTTGAATTTTTAAAATGGAAGAATAATGTTATAGTTCCAAAGTTAAACACCAAAAAGAATTGATTAAAAGGATTAAATCCAAAACATAAATGTTTTTAAAAAACCTTTTAGTCAAATATAAGTGTCCACCTCTCCATTTATAAAGTCAATTATTTATAAGATATTTACCATTTATAAGATATTTACCAAGATAACCTTTTGAAGAACCTCCACCTTTTAAACAAATAAACTATGTTATATGATATTTACCCATTTATAAAAGCGATCCTTGAAAAATTCCAAAAAGATAAAGTTGTTCCCTTTTATAACCTTGTATCCTATGAATGCAATTATCACTCCCCTTGCTTGTCATGTGCTGTGAGCCAAAATTATATCACTTCTTGCATATACCAAGGTCAATGCTCTACCCAAAAGGTGTAGGAAGCGTTGATGTTGCAAGGGGAGGGGAGAATCCTGGGTGAAGAATTGAGATTCAAAAGAATATAAGAAATGGCATCAGGATATGCAACGAAAACAAGGAATAATTTTTTTTTTCATTCCTCGATTACTAATGTAGTTGGTCAACAATTAAATACTTTCATGAACATGTTCAAACTAGAAAGAAATATGTGAAAATATGATAATTGGGAGGATCCAAGTGGATATTGATGGCCACCCACCTATTCTAACCAACTCACATACAATTTTCATCCTGGTAGTTTTAGTTTTCATCTTGGTTGTTTTTTTATAGCTTTTCAGGTCCTAAACTTTCAGGGTTGTTTTGAGGCCCTAAACAATGTTTTTTTGGCCTACCACAGTCGCATTGGAAGCATAATCAAAGTGTGACAACAACATGTGTAGTCCTTAGATATACCTTTCTAATAGGCTATCATGCACCTAAAACGAAGACTGCATGCAAAAGTTATGACCCTGGGAAATTGATGTACCAACTTAGCCCATTTGGACCCACATAACTTTTGACACTTCATCTCCAAGAGTTTGGATTTTGGATGTATAGGGTTTTCTCATTACTTATAGATGCTAAAAAGGCCTAGAGGCCTCATTTTAATGTGCTCAGATGAATGCACGTAGCCACCACATCTCTTCTTTGAGATTAACTACCAACTTTCGAGCAAGATTGTTTGATTTTGCATTTTATATTTTAGCTTATTTATTTGTTGAATACAAGTGAAGTTTCATTGTATATTTTTTATTGTTCATTGTATCTTTGTGTTAATATTATAGATATTTGTTTCATTTCGTTCCTCTCATAAATCCATATCAGTGGTATAAGAGTGGTATGATATTCATTTGTTTCTCTGTGCATTTCCCTAACAAGGTTAGGGTACAAGCAGTTGGGGCTCGAACTAGTTGAGCCTTTGCAAGAATGACCTCATCGAACCCGATGAAGAAAAGAGAGACGATGGGCCAAGAGATCCCTTTAAAATGATTCTCTAGGAAGCCCTTGTGCGATCGAGGAATGAGATGAGGATAATATTGTGGAAATCCTTTGATTATTTCTAACATGAGACACATCTTCTTCTAGCGGAGGCACCTCCCCTTTCACGATACATATCAAATTTAATATTCCTATATTTGAAGTTAAAATAGATACAAATGTTGTAGAAAAATGGTTAAACCTTCTAGAAGGGTATTTTTATATGCGTAAATTTCCCGATAGAGAAAATATTACAATTGCACTCGTTAAGTCATCCCCCATGTCAAATATTGGTGGGAAAATTCATGTGAGCAAAAGGAAACAGAGGAATCTCCATTATTTGTAGTTTCCCCCAGCTAGGGTTCTTTCAAGGATGTTATTAAGGAACAATACTACCCTGTTGGAAGTTATGACGACTTATATATAAGATGAGCCACACTGCAACAGGAAAGGACCAAACAGTGCTAGAATTCACAAGTGTCTTCCACACCTTGCACAATAAGATGGGTATCAAAGAATATGAGCGAGATATGGTGCTCAAATACCGTGATGGTTTGCATAGATACATCCAGACGAAAATGGAGTTTTTGGACATCTCATCCTTGGGCACGACCAATTGATATGTTGTCAAAATTGAGTAGAAGTTTAAACAAAAGACGTGACAGTTTGGGTCTGAGAATCCCTCATAAAAGAAGCATGGAAAATGAAGCCCAAACCCACTGAAAAAAGGATAGGGAAAGGATGGATAGCCTTAGGAAAACTAGTCTAAGCCATAAATAAAGAAGGACAATGGGAATACAAATAAATACAATGGGAAGTGGTGCAAGTTCCATAAGAGCCCCTAGCATAATACCACTGAATGCTGCTCAAAGCAATCATTGGTGGTCGAGATGAAATCCTATGAATTAGATGTGGGTTCTGATTCTTAGTAAGAACCATAAAAAGAGAGACGAATCATTGATGCAGAACCTAGTGCCACTGTTGCTACCACAAAAATCCATCCTGATGAACTTGATGAACCAAAAGAAGGAGAGAACCTATTTCATTCATAGATGTGGGTGAAGGGTACTCCAATTCACTTCATTGTTGATAGGGATAGCTAGAAGAACCTTATCTCAGTGGAGGTCATCTAGCGATTGGCTCTGTCAAAAACACTGCACCCACAACTATACACCATCGGATGGATTCACCAAGTGAGTGACCTCGACGTCATCCAACTGTGTTTCCCCCTATGGAATGAAGCGCTTCAATCATGAGGTATTTTGTTGTATCTCCCCTTGAAGTTTGTGATGTTTTTTTGGGACGACCTTATTTATAGAAACATCATGTTGTATATGAGTCTAGGCCTTTTAGTGTTATTATTACTTTAGACATGAAATTGTACATGATACCCAAGGTAGTCCCACCTACTGCAATTTCCTTGATCTTTGACAAGCAATGCAGAAAGGTCATCACTCAGACCTGAAAGTTTGTCTTTTTCATGGTTCGTGCTCAAAGTGAGAAAAATGTCACGGTGAAATCCATGGCCTCCATGAAAGTTCTCTCCACACAACATAAGCAGGTGGATAAGGTAGTGGAAGAATACAAAGATATCTTCTCATCACCCACTGGGGTACCTCTACACTTGCAGGTCAAGTATTCAATCGATTTGACCCCTGGCGCATTGCTACCTAATGGGCCACTTTATCACCGCTCTCTCTTAGAAAATAAGGAAATCAAGCACTAGATCCAAGAGCTTCTAAAAAAGGGGCACATATAGCCAAGCTCATCACCTTGTGGAAGCCCAATCATGCTTGTGTAGAAGAAACAAAATACATGACGAGTCTTCATTGGTTATCGTGCCCTAAATAAAATCATAGTCAGGAACCGATACCAAATTCTCTGAATGGACAATATCCTTGACCAACTAGAGGGGGAAAAATACTTCAGTAATATTGATATGAATTTCGACTACCACTAGGTCTAAATAGAGAAGAATGGTGTATGGAATACTATCTTCAAGTCCAAAGATAGTCTTTTTGAATGGTTGGTCATGCCCTTTGGCTTGAAAAATGCCAAAAAAACTTTCATGAGGATGATGAATGATAGCTTGTGGCATTTCACCAATTCGTTTTTGGTGGTGTATTTGGATGAAATCCTCATCTTCAACAAGAGTTTAGCAAAACACTTACAACATATTCAATGGGTTGTGTACACTCTGCGACAACAAAAACTATATGCAAATTCAAAAAAATGTTGCTTCGACATGAACAAGGTCCAATACCTAGGCTTGATGAGCATGGGGTGCATGTTGATCCAGCCAATATCTAGGTCATTCGTGACTATCCAGCCTCAACCACACTCACTGACCTTCAGAGCTTCTTAGGCCTTGCCAATTTCTATCTCGAATTCATGTTGGGATTCTCTCATATTGCAAGGGCGCTTAACCAAGTGACTCGGGGTGGTGGCAAGGAAAAGTTTGTGTGGGGCCAGTCATAGCTAAAAGTGTTCGATGATTTGAAGAAACACTTGTGCTCAACCCTGGTGCTCTCATTTCTCGACCTACATCATTGTTTTAAGATTGAGACATATGCTTCAGAATATGTTGTGGGTGTAGTTCTCACTCAACACGAACATCTGGTAGCCTATAATGATGAGACACTTCCAAATGTTGTTCATAAGTACCCTACTTATGAAAAATAAATGCACTCCATTGTACAAGCCCCCCACCAATGGAGGCATTACATTTTTGGGAAGGAAACAATTATCCACATTGATCATAAGCCTCTATAGTTCACGCAGACATAAGAGAAATTATAGAATGACCACCATCACAATTTGTCCACATACTTGCAGCAGTTCTATCTCAACATCCTGTATAAGACAAGGAGCACCAACCACATTGCAGACTGCCTCGGTCAACCTCCAGTTGAAACACTAACCATATTGCTACACTCCTATAACCATGAGACATTCAGATGGACCCAACTCTACAAGAGAGATATTGACTTTACCACTACCTACCATATGTTGGGTGTAAACACAATTGTCGTTGATTTCCATCTTCCAGACGAGTTGTTGTTCCATATGGGACAGGAAATATATCTATGTCCAATCAAGTGAGTGAGTGAAACTAATTTTGGAAGCTCACTACAGTCGGGTGGCAAAACAATTCGGCAAAGAGAATACAGTGAAATTGTTCCAACCACATTTATATTGGTCAAAATTTCGACAAGATGTTAAGAATTATATCAAATCCTGCACTACCTGTGCCATTTCCAAACTGGTCATTAAGAAATAAGACCTTCCTACTCCCGATAGACCCTGGGAATCCATATTGATGGACTACATGTCGGGCTTTCCTTCAACCAAGCAGGGAAATGACTGTGTGTTTGTGGTTGTTGATGTATTTTCCAAGATGGCGATTTTGACTGCCTATAAGAAGAACATCACAACAGAGGCCAGTACCAAAATCTTCTTTGAATGAGTCTGGATAAATTTTGGGATACCACAAACCATCATCTCAAATCAAGACAATTGGTTCCTTGACACATTCTGGTCGAGCTTCTAGTCATTGCTGGACATAAAGCTCACCAAATTCAATACCTTCCACCATGAGACAGATGACCAAACCAAGGTTGTTAATTGGATAGTGCATATCTTGCGCATGTACAATTTTAAGCATCCACGCACATGGGATGAGAGGCTTCCCTATTTCAACGCAGTTACAATATAGCCATACATAACTCAACTGACCACATCCCATTGCAAGTGGGGTTGATATTTCAACCATTGGGTCCCATGGATGTTGCATTACCTCTTGTGTCCACACATGCATAATTGTCCCATGTTCAAATTGAAGCCGACAAAGCCAACCGGATCATTGAACGAATCCAACACATCCTCCAACAGGTTCAGGACATTTTTCAGAAGTCCAATTCCAAGTACAAGGAATGCCATGATCAACATCAATTGCCACACAAGTTTCAGTTGGGAGATAAACTTTGGTTGCACTAGCAGAAAGAATGCCTTATAAGACCCCCATCGAAAGATTCGTCCACTCTGCTATGGCCCTTACAACATCACCAAAGCTATGGGTGAAAATTATTTTCAACTCAACATTCCCCTATTCCTTGGCTTGCACCCAATGTTTAATGTGGATCTCCTTTAGCCATACTTTCCACCATAATTGGACACCTCAGAGGTAGCAGAACATCTAACACCGTTAGCGCTCAACCCTGACTGCATGGAACATGCATCCAATGATCATATTGTGGACAAAAAATTCAAGGGCACTCACCAACATAAGCTTTATCTTTATCATGTTGTAAAAGTGGGGCGACTCTTGTATCAAGGCAATTTAGGTGGCTCACCCAGGGCCAAATTCAATGGAAATTTCCTGATCTGATGGGGGGACTCAATGCAATGGAGACCATTGTTTACTAAGGGGAGAGGATTGATCCAAGTGGATATCGGTATCCACCCAGCTATTCCAACTCACTCACATACAATTTTCATCTTTGCAGTTTCAATTTTCATCGGGGCAATTTTTTCTAGCTTTTCGGGTTCTAAAATTTTGGGGTCATTTTGAGGCCCTGAACAACGTTTTTTGGGCCCACCATAGTTATATTATCTATAAATATAGAGTGTGAAAACAACATGTGTAGTCCTCATATAGACCTTTTCAACGGACTATCGTGCGCCTAGAACGAAGATCGTATGCAAAACTTACGACCCTGGGAAGTTGATGTACCAACTTACCCCATCGAGGTCCACATGACTTTTGATGCTTCATCTCTTAGGGTTACATTTTTAGATGTCTAGGGTTTTTTCATTACTTATGGATGATAAAAAGGCATGGAAGCCTCATTTTAATGTGCTTAGATGAATGCACATAACCGCCACATCTCTTCTTAGAGATTAACTACCACAATTCGAGCAAGATTGTTTCATTCTACATTTTACAGTTCAATGTATTTCTTTATTGAATAGAAGTCAAGTTTCACTGTATCTCTGTTATTGTTCATTGTTTTAATATTATATGTTTGTGTCTCATTTCATTCCACTCATAAATCCAAATCATAGGCTCTGCGTATCATAATTGTAATTTATTAAAATCCTATCACCTTTATGCATTTAACTGTCACAAGCCCATGGGGTCTATAGGTTCCCTGCCACTCTTTTATACCCTAAGACAAATTAGGTATTAATTAACAATAAGGCTAATTGTGGCCATTGATTTACATCAGAAAAACCACATCAATAATCAATTAGAGCATATCTAGCAAAAGCGGGAACACGTGGAACATGCCAAACTAGGTACCGAATAGTCATTGGGAAACCATAAATTCAAGAGCGTATAGAAGGAAAATGGGAAAATTTAGAGGCCCCCACCTAGCGAATTAGAAACTCTAGAAAACCAAAAGGAAAGCATTGGGAACCACATGAGATGCACATCCACCAATTATAGGAATAAGCCAAACTACTGTTTTTAGTCTTAATATCACTTCTATAATGTGGTTTTTAATCTGGAATATCTCTTCTATAATGTGGTTGCTTCTACCAAACTCAGTCAAGTTCATGTTGAGAATTTTTATTATACTGTCTCTTTGTATATAGTATTTAGTTAATATTTGAATTTCATATTTATTTTTCTCTCCTATAATCTAATGTTATAGGAAGAAGTAAAATGTTTTTATATAACAAAAAAACTTTAAAATTTTAACATGTGATTAAACAATAAGTTTAATAATTGCAACCTTCACATACAATTAATATTTTGTCCTGTTACATCTCAATGATTATGAAGTGTGTGACCTATTGCCCCAGCCACTAAATGATGAACCGGGAGTCCGGGACAGGGTGAGACTAGGAAATATGCGTTAATTAACTAATTAACTTCTGTAGAAGAATGAGCCTAAGACTTTTTTTAAGCATATGGGACCTTTTCCATAATCCTCTCAGTGTGAGACAGACACCTTATCAATGATTTCTTAAAAAGAAGTGGGGCCGAGCTGAGGCACTTGTGTCTGGATGGCAGACAAAGTGGATCGTTGGGCAATGGACCATGGTAGCAACAACTATATACTTTATCGCCAAAGAGAGTTGTGCCAGGGTTTGTCAGTATTATTGCATGCACCATACGAGTATGATATTGCTAATTTTCTGCAGCTTTGAAGTTATAAAGCACAAACGGTGGGCCTTCACCTAAAATATAGAAATTAACAAGTATTTCACTCATTATTGTAACTATTAGTTTAAATTTTAGATTTTTTATAGTTTTTATATTTATATTTTTTTATCAATTTTTACTGAAATGAAATTTGATCAAAACTTTTGGAACTCCATATTTGAGTTATTGAGTTTATATAATTGGAGGGTTTTGAGGGTTTTTAGGGTGTTGAATCATTTTATGCATTCAAAAATACAATTTTAACAACAAAAAATGGATATTTTACCAAGATCTGTTTTGCGAGATTCCCATGAAAAAATTAAAAAAATTGAATGTTTAAAAAATACCTTATTCTAATTTAACATGCAAATATGAATAACTATAACCATAATTCATTATTTAATTTTAAAAACCTTGATTGCACATGCAAATGCTTTTAATAAACTATGACAATAACTCACCACTTAATTAAAAAAACCCTTATTGCATATTCAATTGCTTTTACTAAATATGACAATATCTGGCATGGAAACTCTTAATGTTAGGTAGCGGTATAATATAATTTCATATACTCATTACTTAATTAAAAAAACCCTTATTGCATATGGAAATGTTTTACTAATATAATGTTAGGTAGTGATATAATACAATTTCATATGCAAATGTATTTTCCATCTATGAATAACTATGACAATAACACATTATTTAATTGAAAAAAAAGAAGCTTGATTGCACATGAAATTGCTTTTAATAATTATCACAGTATATGGCATGGATACTCTTAGTGTTAGGTAGCTATATAATAATTATGACAGTATATGGCATGTAGACTGCTAGTGTTGGGTAGCTATATAATTTCACATAATTTTAAAAACCCCAATGGCACATGCAAACACTTATAATAAATATGACAGTATATGGCATGGAGACTCTTAATGTTAGGTAGCGAAGTAAAGACTCTGGACAGTCAAAAGGAAAGCACCGAGAACCACATGAGATGCACGTCCACAAGTATAGAAATGAGTGAAACAATTGTTTTTAATATTGAATATCTCTTTTACAACATGGTTTCTTCTATCAAATTCAATGAAGTTCACAGTGATATTTATTATTATACTGCAGTATATAGTATTTAGTTAATGTTTACTATCTTATTAGTTTTTCTTTGACAAAATCTAATGTTATAGGAAGAAGTGGAATTTCCTCCCTGCATGCATGTGAGACAACCATATATTCTGCCTCAATAGTGGATAAAGAAACTATGTTTTGAATCTTTGACATGCAACTGATAGGTCCTCTTGCAAGAGTAAAGACATATCTTGAAGTAGATCTCCTTTTGTCCAAGTCACCTGCAAAATCTAAATTGTCATAACCGCAAACTGGATCACTGGAACCATCATAGGTGACATAATAATTACTTGTATCATAAGTTACCGAAGCACCCATTTCACTACTTCACAATGCTCTTTACCTGGATTTTCCATGTATCTACTAACAACACCAACTACATGTGAAATATTTTGTCTAGTACTCACCATGTGAAATATTTTGTCTAGGACATAAACTTGAAGAAAGCTTGAAATGGGAAGCCAAAGGGATTTGTACGGGTTTCATGTTATTCATATTGAATCTCATAAGTATTTTCTCCACATACGTCTATTGTGATAAACACATCTTACCATTTTTCTTGTATTTATTTATCTCCATGCCCAAGAATTTTTTTTTGCTCCTAGATCCTTCATATCAAACGTCCTAGCCAACTAAGCCTTTAACCTGTTTGTAATATTCCTAGGCCGAACCCAATTGTAAATGTAAATGAAAATGTACTTAAGTTGGTGCACTGTGTGATATCATTTTTGTATGCAACTTTCATGGAATAGTGCGCACATGTGTTGCGCAGTAAAAATGATTAATTATGCACATTCCAGGATACCACATGCAGTAAATTAAGTGCATGCGATGTTGAGGCCAGCGAGCCTTTTTGTATATGTTGTGTTTTATAGACTGGTGAGCAAGTTATTATAAGCTAGGATGCTTATGTTTTGAATTAGACCGGAGAGCCTAGATGTTAAAGGCCAGTGTGCCTATTTTTAAGCATATAGGGGCTTCTGCAGTGCAAGATATTAGATATTATTTTGGGGATTAACTGCATATTGTAAGTCATTAATCTATAACCCATATCCATAAGTATTAGTCGTAACTGACCAATAATTCTCATGATTTGAATAGTCCACTTAGCACTCATTGCATCAGGTGATGCTCACAGGGGTGAAGAAGTGGGATTGAAACCAACAAAATGAATCGCATAGCATCAATCATCACTTCCGGGGCATCCACCTGGTAACCAGGACTTCCCAGGTGGTCACCCATCCCAAAACGCCTTTGGCTCAAGTGCGCTTTACTGTGGAGTTTTCCCCACAATCAAGCCCACTTAGTTTGCTACCCCATTTGCAAAACCTTAGCAAGTATTGTGCCTTATGAACTACCCAGTTAGAGCTCCCTTCACTCTTATTATTTAAGCATATAGGGGCTTCCACAATGCAAGATATTAGATATTATTTTGGGGATTAACTACGTATTGTAAGTCATTAATCTATGACCCATATCCATGATTTTTAGTCGCAATTGACCAATAATTCTCATAGTCCACTTAGCACTCATTGCATCGGGTGATGCTCATAGGGGTGAAGAAGTGGGATTGAAACCAACGAAATGAATCACATAGCATCAATCATCACTTTGGGGGATTTCACACGGTAACCAGGACTTCCTAGTTGGTCACCCATCCCAAGATGCCTCTGGCTCAAGCGCGGTTAACTATGGAGTTTTCCCCACAATCAAGCCCACTTAGCTTGCTACTCCATTTGCAAAACCTTAGCAAGTATTGTGCCTTATGAACTACCCAGTTAGAGCTCCCTTTAATCTTATTATTTAAGCATATAGGGGCTTCTTCAGTGCAAGATATTAGATATTATTTTGGGGATTAACTGCGTATTGTAATTCGTTAATCTATGACCCATATCCATGAGTATTAGTCGCAACTGACTAATAATTCTCATGATTTGAATAGTCCACTTAGAACTCATTGCTTAAATAATAAGAGTGAAGGGATCTCTAGCTGGGTATTTCATAAGGCACAATACTTGTTAAGGTTTTGCAAATGGGGTAGCAAGCTAAGTGGGCTTGATTGTGGGGAAAACTCCACAGTTAAGCGTGCTTGAGCCAGAGGCATCTTGGGATGGGTGACCACCTGGGAAGTCCTCGTTACAAGGTGCAAGCCACGGAAGTGATGATTGATGCTATGCAATTCATTTTGTTGGTTTCAATCCCACTTCTTCACCCCTGTGAGCTTCACCGGATGCAATGAGTGCTAAGTGGACTATTCAAATCAAGAGAATTATTGGTCAGTTGCGACTAATACTCATGGATATGGGTCATAGATTAATGACTTACAATACGCAGTTAATCCCCAAAATAATATCTAATATCTTGCACTACGGAAGCCCCTATATGCTTAAATAATAAGAGTGAAAGGAGCTCTAACTGGGTAGTTCATAAGGCACAATACTTGCTAAGGTTTTGCAAATGGGGTAGAAAGCTAAGTGGGCTTGATTGTGGGGAAAACTCCATAGTTAAGCGCGCTTGAGCCAGAGGCGTCTTGGGATGGGTGACCACCTGGGAAGTCCTGGTTACCGGGTGCAAGCCCTGGAAGTGATGATTGATGCTATGTGATTCATTTTGTTGGTTTCAATCCCACTTCTTCACCCCTGTGAGCATGACCCGATGCAATGAGTGCTAAGTGGACTATTCAAATCATGAGAATTATTAGTCAGTTGCGACTAATACTCATGGATATGGGTCATAGATTAATGACTTACAATACGCAGTTAATCCCCAAAATAATATCTAATATCTTGCACTGTAGAAGCCCCTATATGCTTAAATAATAAGAGTGAGGGGAGCTCTAAATGGGTAGTTCATAAGGCACAATACTTGCTAAGGTTTTGCAAATGGGGTAGCAAGCTAAGTGGGCTTGATTGTGGGGAAAACTCCACAGTTAAGCGTGCTTGAGCCAGAGGTGTCTTGAGATGGGTGACCACCTGGGAAGTCCTGGTTACCAGGTGCAAGCCCCGGAAGTGATGATTTATGCTATGCGATTCATTTTGTTATTTTCAATCCCACTTCTTCACCCCTGTGAGCATCACCCGATGCAATGAGTGCTAAGTGGACTATTCAAATCATGAGAATTATTGGTCAGTTGTCACTAATACTCATGGATATGGGTCATAGATTAATGACTTACAATACGCATTTAATCCCCAAAATAATATTTAATATCTTGCACTGCGGAAGCCCCTATATGCTTAAATAATAAGAGTGAAGGGAGCTCTAAATGGGTAGTTCATAAGGCACAATACTTGCTAAGGTTTTGCAAATCGAGTAGCAAGCTAAGTGGGCTTGATTGTGGGGAAAACTCCACAGTTAAGCGCGCTTGAGCCAGAGGCGTCTTGGGATGGGTGACCACCTGGGAAGTCCTGGTTACCGGGTGCAAGCCTCGGAAGTGATGATTGATGCTATGCGATTCATTTCGTTGGTTTCAATCCCACTTCTTCACCACTGTGAGCATCACCCGATGCAATGAGTGCTAAGTGGACTATTCAAATCATGAGAATTGTTGGTCAGTTGCGACTAATACTCATGGATATGGGTCATAGATTAATGACTTACAATATGTAGGTAATCCCCAAAATAATATCTAAGAACCTATTTTTGTATAGTTCTCATGATTAATATAAAATACATCGATGTGCGCAAAATGATCACGATAAAGGAGATGGGGGACTAAACTCCACTAGTTAGGGAAAGGGAGAGCCAAAAGTTAAGGAAAAGGGATAAGCTAGGGAGATTAAGCCAAAAATAAATATTATATTAATATTTCTTAAATCAGAAAGTATGGATTATCATTTTATCCTAAGTTCTAAAGTTGGGGACAAATGGGCCAAAGTAGCTGCCAACATTACAAGTGTCAAGTTGGGGACATGCATACATATTGTGGGGACTTTGTTCATTTTGGGGGACTCTTCCATCATTCTTGCCATCATTCAGGCATGAATCCATGACCATTCACAACCATTGAGCTATCCTCCGTACCTTCATATCACTGTACCTAAACTATATCCATAACCATATCTGTTTTGAGCAGTTGGTTAGCTTGGGAGCTGGACGAAGAAGCGGGTTGTCAGGCCCATGAGAAATCCCTCTTTGAGTGAGAGAATTGTAGGGAATTGATTTCCTGAAGGTGCTAAACTATAGCTATAGGGCTCTGAGACTTCCTGTCTAGCCTGTTGTTGAAGCCCGGAAAGGAAGTGGGGCAGTCGAAGGACTATTGAGCAGAGAAGGGGCACACTTCCTGGGGTGGGACAGGCATGTGGGGAATGGGGGACTGTAGGCTGTTAGTTTGAGTGGAACTTGTGATGGAGTCTTTCCTACTGTCTATGAGCCATTAGCCTGGTTAGGAATCCCTTTACCTGGGTGGAGTTTAGTCCCAGCTCGGGGGTGACCCACTGTTGAGAGTGATGAGCAGTGTGGTCTAAGGCTGGGAGGTTCATGGACAGTCTGCACACAGTTGGCGATATTATTACCAAGATAAGTGTCAACTGTGTGATAAATTTACATGTTGCATTGTTATTTATGTGTTTATTTTTATGGGTTTATCATATGCCTTGTTATAACTATCTGTATGTTTATGGATATTTCCTGTATATGTTGCATGTATATGTTACTGTTATTTTAGTGCGAATCTGTGTATTTACAAATGTATTTGTATGTTTATGTTTTATATATAATGCTTCCACAAGAGTTTTGTGTGTATATATTTTAATTGCATGCAGTTCTAAAAATTTATGTGGCATAACTCAGTTGGATACTAAGTATGTTACAGTATGTTATGCTGAGAGAACGAAAGCATTCTCTCGTGTAGCGTGGCTCGACCATGGGTGATTGGGGACGTCACAACATGGTATCAGAGCTTCAGTTTTCAACACTGAGCCTGGATGGGCCAAATAAGTTGAGCTGAAATGAAATTTCACAGAGGATTAATTTCAAAGTGGCCAAATTTCAAGTCATAAAGCATCCATGGTAAATTTTAGAAGCGACAACGCAGAATTGGGAAAAGCCCCAATTTTTGTTTGTTAAATTCATGGGAAAATGGAGAAATTCTACAAATTGGTGAGATATTAATGGTTTAATATATGTTCTAACAAATTCAGACTTGGAGTTGGTCGAATTTGAAGTTACAATGAAGCCATGACAGATGGAGCGAAATTGGAAATTAAAATTCCCAATTCCTTAATTGATTTTGGGTAAATTCATTCCAGAAATGGAAACTGACAGCGATTTGTTGTTGCAGAGGTTGAATTCATGTTATCAGGATGAAATTGAATGAATTTCATAGTTGCAAAATGTCTATGGTAAATTGGGGAAAAAGTTGGGAAGAAGCCCCAATTTTTGCAGCGGAGTTCACGAGGAATTGTTAAGCATAAAAATGAGTGTACGCAGGTGGGTGCACTAAAACGCTTGTGTTATGTAAAAATTGGGTGTCACACAGAAAAATGTTGGCGTGCTAGTGCACGCGCTAAATTTTGGCACCATGCAAAAAAAAAAGGTTGGTATGTTGGTGTGCGCGCTAAATTTTGGCATCGCGCGGAAAATTATTGTTGTACAGGAGCGTGCTCTAAATTTAGCATTGCGCGGTGTACACACACATATTAAGTTATGCGTAGTGCACACACACATAATAATGGTGTGCAGGGTATGTGCAATATTGGAAGAGTGCAGAGGAGTTTTGTTGGTGAGCACGCAATATGGGTATATGTTGTAGCGCGACAATTTAGTTAATGGCGGGCATAGAGTATTGGTGTGCGGCGAGGGTGTGCCAAACTTTGGCATGGTGTAGCACGAAGATTGAGTTGCATGTGGAATATCATCATGTGATACAAAAATTGTGTGCAATGGGTAAGAGTGAAAGAACCAAAATGGCACGCAGTGGATATTGGCACGCAACACAAAAGTAGTGCACACTAGTTATTGGCGAAACAGAGAAGAAATGCACAGTGGTTATAAGTGTGCAAAGCACAATTTACCTTGTGATGTTGTTGAACATGGGTAATATGGGTGTACAAGTTGGAATTTGTGCACAAAAATCCATTTGGAAGGCGAACAACAATGGAAAACCAATGAATTTCCGTGACATTTTATACTATTTGAACGACATATTTTTGTAGCGCATTTTTGAGGCCCTGAGGACAATTTTTAGCAACTCAAAAACCACGAGAATAGAGTATACTAAAGGTACACTATGTCTCTGCATCTCAAATGAAAGAACTTGGAGATATATTTCTAATGGTGTAAATTGTTCGTCAAACAAAGATTTTATGAGGAAGTTACAACACAAATAGTGGAGGGTAAATTATAAGACCCAACTAGCTTCAAAGAGCCATAACTTTCTACTCCAGAATCAGATTGAAGTGCAGGAGTAGTCAATGGAAATCTATTAAATCATAGAATGCAATACTAGATTTGAATTAAATTTCTGAGCATGTTAAATATGTTTAAATTGACAAAGAAGGTAATTGTAGCATTCTAGACCAAAAACACGAATTGGCCTAGAACTTCAGCGAGTTGTAACTAGCATCTCAGAACCTAGAAAGAGATGAAACTTGGATAGAGTATCCATAATATGAATATGAAGAAGCCCAATTGATATCCTATGAAAATTACAATGGATTAGGTGCAAAAATGCATAATTACAGTGCAGAGTTGCGCCAAGTTGAAAAATGAGCAGAAAAATTAATGGGAAAATTTCAAATAGCCATAACTTCTTGCTCAAAACTAGGAATTGAGCATGGGAGAAGGCGTTGGAAAGGTCTTGGATAGTGGAGTATAATTATCCACCCAAAAAATTGATCTGAGCATTCAATGTTTCAGTAAATCAGAAGAAATGATTCTAATATGTTATTGAACCAAAATGGTTGATATTTTCATGAAATTGTTGAAACATTTAGCTTGACAAAGTTTTGTTGGCTACACATTTTGTAGAGTTAACAACAACTAGATCAGATTAGAATCAACACAAAGTCTAGATTAATGGAAGAGGAACATAGGAATTATAGCCAGGAAGATGAAATCAGGGGAATGGATGTCCATTTGGGCATTGAAGGAACAAACTCCAATGGACATGGAGGAGGAAGAGATGAAAACATGAATATGGTAGAGACCATTAAAAATTTGCAAAAGGATTTCCAAATCCTTAAAGATGATAATGAAAGGCTTATGAGATCCAAGGAGCAACAGGATGACTTCAACATGAATTTAATGCAGAGCTTGAATAGAATAGAAAATAAATTAGATTAGGAGGGTGGCTCAAGCAAATTTGAAAGTCACAAATCTCATGATAAGAAAAGAAGAGCAAGAAGTGTTAGAAGACATGAACATCACTCCCCGAGGAATTCCAATAAGAGGGAACACAACAGCTCAAGTCCATCCCTTGTTAGGAATCATAAGGGGTCTGGGATGGATGAGCTATGAGGAGAAATGAACAAAATCGGACCTCCTACATTTTATGGTGAGCACAAGAAGGATGAAAATGCAGAGACATGGTTGTTGGGAATGAGAAAGTATTTTCAATTGCATAATTATTCTTCTCATGCAAAAGGTAGAATTTCCATCTATCAACTCAAGGGAAAGGAATCCATGTGGTGGGATCATCTTGTGTAGGTGCAACACATTAAAGAGAAAAGTATTACTTGGAGGGAATTCAAGAGGTATTTTGAGAAGAAAGACTTGACTAAAAGATACTATGAAAAGAAAATGAAAGAGTTCTTTGAACTCAAGCTTGGGAGTATGACCATTGATGAATATGAGAGAAGGTTTTTAGAACTAATGAAGTATGTCTCTTTCATCAAGGATGAGATAGTTAAGATTAAAAGGTATTTGAGTGGATTGCCATCATCCATCACTAAAAAAATATAGTATGATGATCCCAAGACATTGGATGAGACCATAAGGCGAGCTAAATGCCTATATGATCAACATAAAGCAAGGCCAACTTTCCAAAAATCTTGGGAAGACAAAAATAAATTCAATATGGATCAGAGGAAGAAGGGATCTAAGCCACCATTCTTCAGAAATAATCCTTAGGGATAGCAAACTCCTAGAGAACCCATAACAATTAAGTCAGGGATTCAAAGGCCAAGGCAGACACCTATTCAATGTTCAGGTTGTAAAGGAGATCATATATTTAGAGATTGTCCTCACAGACGTGAAAAAGGGAGGACGGTTCACAATGTACAGCAAGATGAAATAATGGAGGACATGGGCAAAAATGTACCCAACATTTATGTAGCCCTGGATAACAAGCAAACAATGTATCAGTTACATATGATTGAAGTGGAAGGTATGATCAACAACCAAACCATTGCTATTTTAATTTATTTAGGAGCTAGTCATAGTTATATAGATCCTAAGATGGTGGAAAGTTTGCAATTGCCAAGAAGAAAGCATGGAAAATATTGGTTGGTGCAGATGGCCACAGGAGCCAAAAGAAAAGTTAATGAGATGGTTAAGTCATGTCTTATGTGTTATCACTCCAAGAAACCCTCTGTGGTTGCAGACCAAAGGTGCTTGGTAACTTAAGAAATAAATGTTTTTGTATTTTGTAAAGGTGGATCAATGGGATAACTCAATTCAACTTATGGCATTCAGACATCGAAATGATAAACAAATAGACAGTGCTCTCCAAGATTGTCTAAACAGTAAGATAGCTTTCAGTGGATGAAGAAAAGATTGCTCATAAACCAGTGCAAAGCAGGGTCTAATAAACAACTAAAGAGACTGATTATAATGTCATGAACCAAACAATAGGATAACAACTATTCAAGGTTTGACAAC